>CM076575.1:1773448465-1773616966 GCA_034641835.2 Pinus albicaulis | reverse complement strand
AAAAGTGACTCAGTAACTTACTTGAATACAAGCCAAGGCAGGCGGCAGCGACTTTCTAACACTTTACGAGAAATGCAAACACACGACCCCTTTGGTCTTCGACCTCGCCTTACAATCTCTTCTTGTGATCTTGAAAGAACTGTCCTCAGACAGGCGGCCCAGAAGGCTTCAATATTATTCAAGAAAAATATTACATACCATGTTATGCTGCAAAATAGAGCCTTGAAGTCTCAGAACTCTTTAGAGCATAGCCATACACACTCGCTTACAATGCTTCACACACATACACACACTAACACTCGATGCCTACCACATATAGAATACAAGAATTCCCAACAGTATTGATGAAGTAGATGGATTCTTAAAATGGGTTATGCAACATGCAAGTGGGAAGCTTGAATACCATATCAAAGTTTGTATCACAACAGAGGACAATATCAAGAATGAGATGATTAATCATAAATTTATGATCATGGAATGAAATTTATGAAAATAAATAATAAAGAAGGTAGCAAGGATAATTACGATACAAAATTAAAATGTAGAAGTGAAGTAGAAATGTAGCAAACCATATGGACCATAAGAAAATCATGGAATCAGGGAATATTGAGGGAAGTTGCAAAGAGAAAAATTAGTATAAAAGTTGGGAAACAATGTCAAATATGGGATCTAGGTAGACTTCAAAAAATTATAGATACATGACTAAGAGGCTATGAAATTTTGTACCTTGGCAGCATCTCTCCCTAGTCAAATCACCTTACTATTCAAGCCTATAAAAGGGAAAAACAATCGTAAGAGGGTAAGATCCTTAAAAATAAGAAAGCATAAAAGTAGACATTTAGTTACTAGATTTTAAGTTTTAGTTAGAATTTAGCTTCTAGAAATAAGGACAGGATCCACTTAAGAAATTATACAGATTTCCTTCCTTAAGAGAATTATATATCTCTCCTTCTCTAAGAGAATTATAGTTCCTTCATTTTCCAATAATATATATGGATGTAAGTCGTTTTATATTGGAGTGTCTAAGAGGGCAAAGAAATGCCCAATATATTTGTGGTGAGGATTATTTACATAATTGTGTGTAGAAATTGGTTATATAAAATAACTGTGTTTTAAAAAATATTATGTGTACTTTGTTGATTGGATAAGGGAGAGGTGATAAGGTTTAAAATGAATTTTGGAGTCATGATTCATATTTGTGATAAATAATTTATGGGAAAAAATAAATTAGGTATAGCAATGATATGGTGCAAGCTAATGCTACCCAATTATAATAAGTTAGTTATATAACATATATGGGAAAATATAAATTTGCTCACTAAAAAGAATTACTAGAAGTAGTTATAAAACTTTTTAGGACATGGTGTAAATGTGTGAAATCATATTGTTTTCATAGATATATAAATTTTAGTTACAAAAATTTGGTATAAAAGTGTGAAATCATATTATTTTCCTAGATATATAAATTTTATTTACACAAAACTCGTATAAATGAAAAGGAATAGTGCTTTTTATCATTATTGTTTGGTTTTCTCAACAACACAATGCAGACTTTCATTCTGGGCCTTAAGTTTTGAATATAAATTATGCATGTTTTTTAAACAAATTTGTATTTTTGTATATATTAGATTTTTCTTCCACCATTTTTCCATTTTTTTAAAAGAAAAAAGTTATATTCCTTAAAATTAATAAGGTTATAAAAAGCTTGAAATGACAAGGTTGATCATTATACCCTATATGAGGGTCTCAACATAATAATACTTTTATCTTCCATTCTAAAGGTGTGTAGGAATTCATATTTCATAATGCATGTTCCTTTACAATTTTGAAATATGTCAACGAATCAAAATATAATGTGGAAATAAAAAAACTATTGTTTTCAGAAAATAGTACAATAAAAAATTTCTCACAAATTAGGATTTACACATAGAGCTCGATAAGTGCATGAATAAGTTAATATTGTAGCAAATAGACCCTCCTTTTGCTACAAATTTGATCACATTTTAACAAAGAAAAAAATATTAAGCATAATAAAGTTTTACCATGATCAAAACTTGTGCATTGTTGAATCATACTCATAGGAATTGTTCCTAATTCTAAATCAACCAAAATCATTAAATATTCAATCCATGTTCTTATTGTTGGCTTCTAACCAGTGGGAATCAGTTTTTAGAATATTACATTACTGCCTAATTTATAGATTCCTTTGGAATGCAGGAAATATGATCAGATCTTCAAGGAAACTTTCTAAATCGGGACACCTTAAAAATAAGAAATTTCTTATTGTTGAATTCTAACAAGTGGGAATCATTTTTTAGAATATTGCATTACTGCCTAATTTAGAGATTCCTTGGGAATGCATGAGATATGATCAAATCTTCAAGGAAACTTTCTAAATCAGGATACCTTAAAAATAAAGATTTCAAGGTATGACAACCACTTATTAAATTTACATTGTCTCTTGAGTCACCAACTAGAATGTTCACCATGATAATGATTTTTTGAATATTATAAAGTTGTATCTATGACCATATATGAATATTATAAAGTTGTATCTATGACCACATATGGGATACCGAAGCCTTACATAGAACATGATTATAAAAAATTGTCATCTATTTTAGTACTTTTTGCATCAAAAATTTTCAGCTTTTTATTTGTAGAGATTTGTTATATAATCTTTGAAGTTCCTTTTAAACATTAAAGGGCTACTTGTGGGGACAACAATTTGTCCGAAAAATTAAAGAACTCATCTCTTCCTTGAATTTCCATTTTTGACCACCATCGCACCAAATAAACTCTATATTATTTCTCATTACTTATATATGTAAAACTGCTCACACATAAATATTAAAAAATATTTTAAATATATAAAATATTGACTCTAATAAAAAATAAATCTAATTCTAATATGTTAAATATTAGATTACTAACAAAAAAAAATATTTAAAAACAAATTATAAATAAACAAAATACTCAATAAGATATTATTTTAAGAATTTAAGTTTGCAAAATAATATTATTTAAAAATTTATCATCATCTTTATATTATTTAAAAATTATCTTTAGGTTTATATTTATTTTATCAGATAAACATTAACCTTCCTCTTGCAATTTTATTTTATTACTTATGTTTTGATTTTTTATCGAAATATTTATTTCAATAAATTTTATTATAAAATCTAAATTCTTTGAGCGAAGGATTTTGTGAGTAAAATAATTCTTTGAAGGAAGAAAAATGCTTAGAAAAGGTGCTAGATTTTAATTTTAATTTTAAATTATTTTAATATAACCAATTAAATAGCTCCATGTATGTAATATCCCAACCCGCAAATCTCATGTGATGAAATGTTATTAATTTACTCAACTCTCCCATGAAAAAATAGTTACAACTAATTTTAACATCCGTGAAAACTAAAATGATTATAGATCAAGATTTCGGAACATACTAACTTTCCTGAGGTTTTGAAGGAAATGAACAAAAGACAGGTTTTGAAGTAAATGAATAAAATTCCCTTTATACAGCTTGGCAAGAAAGCACATGTGGTACATGGAGGATCCACATGCATTAAGAAGTCATTACTCGTCAGTTTCTATGGCTAAGAAAACTCTTAACGGAAGTTAGTGTTTGTTAGCTGTAATGGCTAAACGAACTCGCAACATCTAATGAAAGGATTATAATATCAATCATCGAGACAGCAAGGGGATTCGCATGATACATTATTACTTTTTCGATGTCGTGTTCAATGTGTCATGTGACATGCAAGAAAACTCTTCGAAGTAATGATAAGATGAGAATTACAGTTGGTGAAGGCGGAGGTGAATGTATATGACAAAATTGGTTTATGAAAACTCTTTGAACTAATGATAAGATGAGAATTACAGTTGGTGAAGGCGGAGGTGAATGTATATGACAAAATTGTTTATTGTATACAAGAGAGAAAAGATGAGAATTACAGTTGGTGAAGGCGGGAGGTGAATGTATTATGACAAAATTGGTTCATTGTATACCAGAGAGAAAGATCAAAGGAAAGGAAAAAAGTGGTAGATTCTTCAAGGAAAACATCTATTTGTTTTGCATTGAATTCTCAAAAGATTTTATGGATAAATTAACCCTATGAACTGTAAAACTTATCTGGATAGAATTTAAGTCAAACTATTTGTTGTTTTAGGAGATTTTCTTTTTCTTTATGCATAGGTTAGAAATCACAAAAACCTTGCATATGGAAAGATAGAGAAACTATGTTGTGGCTCATGACAAATATAGAGAAACTATGTTGTGGCTCATGACAAATATTATATGTAAATGATGTGCATTAAAAAAACATGTAGAGATATTTTCTTTGAAAAGAATATTGGATTATTTTAATATTTTCTTCAAAAAGGAATATGGGCTTAAATACATAGAGATAATAGTTAATTTTTCAAGTTTCATAGGAAAGAAACATATGTTTGCATGGTAGAAAATTTATTGTGTTATATTTTTTTAGAAAATAAATATGTGTACAGAAAGAATAACGTTGGCATTAGATTTTTTGGGAAGGAAATAGCTATTATGAATTTAATTTCTTGAATAAGAAAATATAAGTTTGCATGGAAGAAAAATAGCTACAATGAACTTGAGTTATTGGAAATAACTATATGTTTGCATGTAACCAAATAGTTGATATGCATTTAATTCTTGGAAAAATCAAATATGCATTTGCATGCAAGAAATAATAACTATTATTATTTTTTTGGGAAAAGAATATTTGTTTAGGTGTACAAAACAATAGCTATTTGTTAGGTTTTTGAAAAGAGTATGTGTTACATACATACATGAAATGATAGATATTATGTGATATTTTTTGTTGGAAAAATAAATGTATTTTTTGCACATAAGATTCAATTATCTTCCTTGTTAAAGACATGTCTATTTTGCATGCAGGAAGAATAAGTATAATAACTATTACGTTAATTTATTTTGGAATAATATCATGTATTTTCATGAAAGAAATGATAACATGTTGTGTTAACCTTCTTTGGAAAATATTCTTTCGAAAAAGAAGATGAATTAACATGCACAAAATCATAATAATGTGCTAGTTTCTTTAGAATATATATAGTGGTGGTTTGATCTTTTGGAAAATAATATATGTATTTGTATGCTATATTGTATTAGTTTCTTGGAAAAGAAAACATGTTTTTGGATGCCCTATTTTGCTAGGTTTCCTAGAAAAGGAAAAATGTATTTTCATGTTCTATATTTCTAAGCTTTCTCTTGAGAAAATTACTTTGGAATAACATATGCATTTGTATGTATAGGAATAAAATCCAAGTGTTATCTTTATTTTGCGTATTTTAATGCACCAAAATTAATAGTATAAGGGATAGATTCTTTTGATCAAGTTTATGTAATCGCATGCGTGAATATCATAACTAATGTGTTAGTTTACATTAAAAGAGTATGGATGATTGTAGTGGTTTCCTTTCAAAAGAATGCATTCTTGTGCGATGGGGAAAACAAGGCCCAAGGATAGGATGTTGAAGGATTTGGTTGTAAATGATATCATTATGAGGATAGGTTATAGCTATTCATGTTTTTTTTATGATGATATTTCTTTGTAATATGTTATGAAAATAGTGAAGGGATGGAATCCCTTACAAGGCATTGATTGATGGGTGAACAACGTCAAGAGAATGTAATACAATTTAAACATTTATTGGTTTTCACCCTATGGGGTTTCCAGAGTATATCTATGTTTGATGATGTGATTTCCTAATGTGTTATTCATATGGTGTTCATTCCTCGCATATTGTGTCACTGATATTATCAGGTATGTGATTAACTAACCTTGTTCAAATAATCATGCTCATGATGCAATGTTATGTTAGGAAATTTATGTTAGCATATTAAAATAATTTTTTTTAATGGTTATGTTATGTTATGCTACATACTATTCAATTATTAAATATTACTTGATATAATGATGAAGCTTTACCCTAATGATCAGTTAAGGAATATGGAATAAGTAATTCAGAAATTTACATGCTCCTGAATTTTGAAAAAAAAATTATATTCCTATTTGTTTTCATGCGAGGTTTACTAGGGGCTGTTACAAGTGGTCTCAAAGTTGAAGTTTTAGTGCTAGTGCCTTTGGGAATCGATATGAAGAAAATAATCAGAATTATGATGCTAGTGGATGTCATTTTAGGTATGATTCTAACTAAATTTACATTCTAGCACATTTGACATGATATGTGTCATGCATGATTAATAACCACATAAAAGAATAATAAGTGATAATATTTACTTAAAGTTATTACCATGACATTTGATTATTGATGCGGATAAAATATAATAAAACCTTTCTTACATATATGAACAATCCTGAGCACTCAATATCATTGATAGTGAAGAGTAACTACCAACCCTTTGCATGAAAATTCTTATAACAATGTTAATGGTTTATTTAAAGGAAAATTATTAAGTTAGAATGCCCTGCTTATAAAGGATAAATTCATGTAGTGACTTTTCGTGAAATGAATGAATGTAGAAAGGTGGGGTTTATCCTTGAAGAAAATAGTAAAATGTTTAAAATACATTGAAATAACCCCTTTAGATATTTAAAATGAACAATGATTCAAATGGTAAAACTTGATTGTAGTGGATAATTTATGGTTAAGTCTTATCATGGTTGAATTAAGATGGTAGGTAACATTTATTAGTTAGTATTGCATGACTAACTATTTAAGCGTATTGCAAGTTGTAAACAAGTGATTGTGCTAGTTTAATTCATGTTTTTGGTTTGTTGGTAAAAATAGACTGTGGAAATTGGGAATTTTTGGATTGTTACCCTAATAGTTATTGACACTTACACATTGGATATAAATGAATGTCCTTAAATCAATAGAGTTTTAATTAAGCTTTTATGAATATGCAAGAAAACTACAGTGATTTCAAACATGAATACTAGTCTAACCATACATACCTATGATTTCAATTTCTTGAAAGTGATAAAGCTTTTGGATTATGACACAATAGTGTCATCAAAGTGGTTTATTTCATATTTCCATCAACTTAATGATAGTAGTAATCAAATTAATTTGATTACCTTGTTTATTTAAATTTTACAACTATGAACTAATGATTCGATGGTGGTGTTCTAGTATTCATAAATGATTATTGATTATATGCATATGTATAAATGAAATGACATGTTGTGTGAGTTTGAAACTATAAGAATATTATTGATTAAATTATTGGTCCCTTAACTGTTGTCTATAAAAAAAAAATGTGGAATTTTTAGTTTAACATATCGAGGATGTATTTTTAATTCTTATATTATTTCTAATGCATAAAAGTGGTTTTTGAAAAGTAACAAGACCAATACATTTTTACTAGATGCATAAGAAAGTGAAATGCATGTATTTGACAAATTTTTTGCATAATCGTATTTTGTAGAAGTTATAGTTTTATTCAATAGAATTTTCATTAATCTTGTTGATGTAGTTAAGTAGAGGTAGCTTAGTGGAAACATAAGACCTATAAAAGGTAAAAAATTGTAATATTAATTACAATAGCATGTGAAAAAGTATAATATTATGATATCCTAGTTATGATAATATTTTTCTAAGTTGCATGATTTTTATTATGTTTAAATTTGGAATGAATACCACTTGCCTGGCATGTCACTATTTCCAATCAATTTACTTTTAAAAATTACAGGACCCATTTTTAGAGATAAGTATGAATCCACGATGTACTTAAAAGTTGCTTTTTCTTTGATCATAGTACCAATATGGTTAGTTATGTAAATCACTATAGAAAAAAGTGTTAAAAATAGTTTCACATGGCGTAAAATTATGGATATTTATGAAAGGCTAGGAGGCCTTTGGTTGATGGTGGTTTCCTGCCTGGATGGGTTGATCGTGATTGCATATAAGGATTTCCTCTCCATAGAGATAAATGATATCAGTAAGGGACAAAATTTAGACAAGATGGTGAAGTGGGGGAAAACACTGAGGAAACTGTGTTGATTTTGGATCTTTTTGGAGGAGGCACAAAGAGTAAATTGTTAAGCTCTAAAATCCTCAAATATAAGGTGTTGTGGAAGGAATAGGCGGGACACTACCCAAAGGAATCTTGTGTTATAACTCATATGGTATCTATCAGAGAACTTTCAGACATGAAAATAACCCAATCTGGTTGGGAACCAGTTCCCATTGGTTGGGAGGATCATTATTTTGCCACTATGGTTCTCATAGTATAAAAAAATAACTAATCAGTTACGTGTTGTGAAAAAAATATTTTTTTATATGTTTGTGTAAGAATTTTATGTACATATTTACAAGAAAGGATCCTAATGCTCGTAACGAATGACTATAAATGTAACTTTCGTTTATTGAATTACGACTCTTGGGAATGTCTTTAGTAGGAGGCTAAAATAGTATTCACATGGTGCAGTTATTGATCATTTCGATGATTAGAGAGCTAGGAGCTCTCTAAGTAATTGTATAAGTATTGTAAGGATGTATTTAGCGGAGGCTAAGACAACATACCATTGGTGCAGTTATTGATCATTTCGAAGATTAGAGAGCTAGGTGCTCTCTGAGTACTTGTGAAGTCTATTGTGATTAAAATAACACATGACATTTCATAAATAAGTGATAGTTAAAATCATTTCATTTGATTGAAAATGTTGTGACTAATGTGATTATGTTGGATTTGTTTATCATACACTACAAGGTCCATGTCACGGAGGTTGTGAAACCACCGTAGGTCATTCATGTTTTAATGTCAAACCATTCTTAATGTTCTTGCATAAAAATGACCATGAGTACCAAGAGTAAGTGGTATTTAATGATAAGTGTGTATAGAGATTTATTTTTTCTATGAATTGGAATACTAACTAAGTGATGGAAATAAGAACTTTATTATTTTTTCAGCTATAAATGCTTATCACTATTGATAAACATTATTGTTTTTTCTTATTGGTATTCCTAGGAAATGAAATCCTTCATTTTGAAGGGGAATGATCCCATTTTTAGTTTCCTAGATTGTTATATTGTGAGTAAAAGTTAAAGTTCTAGAAAGAGATCAATATTTATTATGGTTTCTCTTCAAGGAAAAATTATGTAATATCCCAAGCCATAAAACTCATGTGGTGAAATATTATTAATTTACTTAACTCTACCATCAAGAATTAGTTATATCTAATTTTATGATCTGTGAAAACTAAAATGATTATAGATCGTGATTTGGGAGCACATGAATTTTCCTATGGTTTTGAAGGAAATGAACAAAAGGCCCTTTGAACAACTTAGCCAACAAATAAATATAGGACCCAGAGGATATACATGCATTAATGAACAATAAGTTGTTACTCATCATTTTCTATGGCTAATCAAACTCTTGACAATAGTCATTGTTTGTGAGTTTTAATGGCTAAATGAACTCGCCACGTCCACAAAAAGGATTATATTATCAATAGTATAATGAGAAAGGGGAGTTTCATTATATATTATTGATTTTTGGATTATGTGTGGAGTGTGTCCTTCGATAGACAAAAAAACTATTTCAAGTAATTAGAAATTATAGTCGATGAAGGTGGGAGGGAAAAGTACAAGACACAATCAGCTCATTATATACATGATAGGAAGTGAAAATGAAAGATAAAAAGAGGAAAATTATTCAAATAAAAGATAAGTATTATGTGCATTGAAATCTAAAAAGATTTCATGACTAAATTAATCATGCTAATTACATGATTTATGTGGATATAAGTTATGTCAACCTAGTTTTCATCTTAAAATATTTGGCTGTCATTTTTTATGCTTAAAATATGGGTTAGAAGAGAATCAGAACCTTGCATATAGAAAGATAGAGAAACTATGTGTTGGCTCAATATTATATGAGAATCATTTGCATGAAAAAGAAAAGTAGCCAAGTTTTCTTTGAAAAGAATATGTGATTATTTTAATATATTCTTGAAAAAATAATGCGTGCTTAAATTGTCACATATAATAGTTATTTTTCCAAGTTTCTTGAGAAACAAACATGTTTGCACGAAAGAAAAGTTATTGTGTTATATTTTTTTTATAATATATATATATTTGTGTGTGTGTGTATGTGCGTGTGTGTGTGTGTGTGGTTTGATATTTTGTAAAATAAGACATGTATTTGTATGCTTTATTGTCTTAGTTTTTCTAGAAAAGAAAAGATTCTTATGCATGCCCTATTGTCCTAGATTTCCTCGAAAAGGAAACGTGTATTTGCATGTTCTATTGTGTTAAGCCTTCTTTTGAGAAGATTCTTTTGGAATAACAAATGCATTTGAATGCATAAGAAAAATATCCATTGTGTTATCTTTCTTTTACACGTTTTAATGCAAAAAAATTAATAGTTGAAGGGATAGTTTATTTTGATGAAATTTAAGTAATCACATTCATGAAGATCACAATTGATGTGTTAGATTCCATTTAAGAGTATGGAAAGTTGTAGTAGTTTCCTTTGGAAATAATGTGTGGTTGTGTGTTGGGGATAAAGGTTAATGTGGTAATTATATATAAAAATGCTTTGATAATTATATGCTTTTAGTTAATGCATATGAAGTGATGTTAGATGAGGAATTTTGTGATGTTTTGTTCCAGTTTCATGTATGTACATGAATTGATGTTGAAGCATCACTAGTATAGATTTACTATGGGTTGTTTAATATTTGTATCTAATCATGATATCAAAGGTTGTTGATAGTAGCAGTTGCAAAAAAGGACTGTGATGTAAGAAAATGATGGAATATGTTTAACATTATGAAAATCAATAAAATAGTGGGCTTTTCAGTTTGAAGGAATGTTAATTACAGGATAATCCATTGATGGGAAGAATAGGCACAAAAGACACGATTCTCATAGATTTGGAGGTAAATGATATCATGATGAGGATAGATTTTAGCTAGTGATGTTGTATTTATGATGATATTTCTATGTAGTATTTTATGAAAATGGACAAGAGATTGATTCCCTTACAATTCATTGAGTGAGGGGTGAACACCCTAAAGAGTGTTTAATAAAAAATAAATGTTTCTTAGTTTTCACCTGATGCGGTTTTCGGGGTATATTTTTGTTGGATGATGAGATTTCCTATTTGCTATTCTTATGATGTTGACTCCTTGCATTAAGTTTCATTGATATTAGCAAGTACGTCACTAACTAAGCAAGTTAAAAGAATCATGGACATGATGCAAGGTTACAGGAGGATGTTTATGTTAACATATTACAACAATGGATGTTAATGGTTATGTTATGTTACGTGGCTTACTATTCCCTTCCTAAATATTACTTTTTGTAATGATGATGATATAACCTAATGTTAAGTGAACAAATATGGAATAATTACTTTAGAAATTTACATGGTGGTAAAGTTCGCAAAAAAATGTAATAATATTTGTTTTTATGCGATGTTTACTGCGATATGATACAATTTATTTTTCAACTTGCTATATGGAAAAAAATTAATTATTTTTAAAGAGATAAACATTGACACTCTTAATATTTTCTATCTGTCATGAATTCTAATCGAAGAAAAAATTCACACAATGTTAGGTCCCTATATTACTAGTGTAGTCCCTTATTTTGTTAGTGGAGCCCCCTTATTGTTACTATTATACCCATGTAGTCCCCATATTGTTATTATTTTGCCCCATTAAACCCCACTATTGTTATTGTTGTGCCCTTGCATTATTATTGTTAGGTCGGCTAGGATTATATTATGACCCAATGGACTCCTATATATAGAAAGGAGGTTTTTTCATTTAAATCATCCAAGAATATTTCATTTATGCAATTTAGAGTTTTCCCCCTCGAAGTGGTTGATTTCTAAGGCATTGATCTCTCTTTTCTTCTATTTTTCGAGCTGGTTTCGTAACATTTGGTATCATAACTTTGGATTATAGGGTTTTTTTGCTTCAAATAGCTCATCGTGGAATTTTCACTATAATTTTTTTTCTACGAGGGTTTAGACAGTAAAAAAAAACACATTTCTAAGAAATCATGAGGAACTTCGTGTAAAAAATTTCAGATCTTGGTTCCCAATATTTTAGGAGACATGATCTACGAATGTTAGGGTTTTTGTAGGCTCCCAATTTTCATCTCAAAGAGGTGACCTTGGGAAACATGTCATAACTCTCTCTCTGAGCATCAAGTTGGAATTCTATAAAAGGTGGCATGCATGCATTATATCCTTCCCACGAGATGGATTGGAGAGAGATTATGGGTTCAAACTTTATTGATGGGATACTCTTAGGCAAGAGAATATTTGAGCTTGGGCCCTTAAGCATGGGAAATAATGGAGTTCTGAGAGGGTATCATAACGCATAGGTTCGAGGCCTTAGGTAGTGTTGGGATCGAGGACAGTCCATTCGGGGTGAGATTAACCAAAGGATTTTTTGGGATCGAGGTGAATTTATCAAGGTAATGATTGACTAGAGGATTCTTTGGGATTTAGGTATCGAAGGATCTATTCAGATTAATTTAACACAGAGACATGGAATAACACATTGGGTTGTATGGGACCCAGGTATCAATGTACATATGCTTATGTTGTGGATAGAATTTTATTCCTTAAGGGCAAGCAATATTTGGGCAGGAGTATTTGTAATATTATTTTTTTCGGACATGGTCAAAATGGACAGAATATTCCCATGGTACTTACCATGGTATTCACCCACAGTATCTAACCACGATATTCTCTTTCATTTTTCAAGGGTAAATAATAAAATAAGGTTTCTAGAGAGTCCATCAACCCTATAAAAGGGGTAGAACCTAGGCATTGAAATCATCCTGAGTTATTTATCTATTTTTCCTTTGTATAGAAATTGGCGAGGTCAGTTCTAGTTTTATCTAAGGGATGAAAACACCGTAGGAGTAATTTTTCTGGTGGATCCATATGGGGTTTACAATTGTGCCTCAATGTTGTAATTTCTCATTTTATTAGCAACCTTGCATACCATTGGCAAGGGTTTCTTTTATTAATTATTCTAACATGTATTATTTGCAGTAATTAACTAAATAAAGTGAATTTCCTTCCAGATCCTTATGTGTTCTCATTTTTTTTGAATGCTTACATTAATTAGAACACTATAGTGTGCTAGATCAGTTGAAATTTTTAACTTTGGGATATTACATTACTCTTCAAATTTCTACCAATATACTCTCTATTCATTATATTTATCACTTTGATGATGGGAAGACAATAGAGTTTCAAATTTTCCCTTCATGATGTGGTCATTAAAGAAATACAAATTCAATTTTTTTTTGTTTTTTTGGAAGAGTTGATCATGGTTCTTGGTTATAGACATTCACTAGTATGGAGCCTTCTTTAGGTTCCTCCTTTATTGCACATGTTGATTTCTTTAGTAGATTTTTCAATAAAATATTTCGACATATGAACTACAGGTATCTACAACAGGTGAGAGCACCAAATTTGGTTCTTGGTCTTCCTAAAGCTTGTTACATGAATATATTTTTCCAAAAGTTAAGGCATTGTGTGCTATCAAATGTTGTAAGATGGTACATAGTGAGCTCATCCCATTTCCGACTCATTCATTTTCAAGGGCTAAGTATGCACTCACCTTTAGTGATGACTTATGTCTCTCTTAGATGTACATTCTTAAGTACAAGAGTGAGGTCTTTGTTCCTTTTAATACCTTTAAGGATTTTACTAAGCAGCAATTATCCCTTACTATGAAGAAAATGTCCATAAAAAGTGGGGGGAGTATGATAGTAAAGAATTTAAATATTTTGTAGAAAATATGGTACTCAACATCAATGTGTACACCATTGAGCATAATGACATTGCTAACAAATAACTAGTAACTGAAAGAGTGGCCAACTGCAAGAACACAATCCCTTCTTTTTAGGCTAAAACAATGAATTGTGAAAATTACATTCAGAATCACATGCATCGTATGGAAGTGTTGAATATGAATCCAAAGGAATCTTGGACACATGTCGAGCCCAATTTTTATTCTTTCAGATTATTTGGCAATCAAGCATGGACCATAAATTTAGATGACAACTACAAATATTTTTAGGTGAACCAATTACTTATTTTTGTTGGTAACTATGACAATGTGAAGGTCTATTGGATATTTGATCACATTTATACAAATAATTGTTTAGAATGCCCATCCACTTTTCTTAGTAGTTCGATTCAACCATTTCTTCTACATCTTACACAAATTCTCTTGCAAAATTTAATAAAAACTTGGAACAACTTGATCAAGGAAATTTTTTGAAAAAGAGACTTTGTGAGCTACAAAGGCCTAATAAATATGGATATAAGAAAACTAATTTTTTTTATTTTCCCATTCATTCATTTATTTTTCCTAAATCTAGAATTACAAAATTCGAAAGAGTCTTCTGATTATCACAAAATGTCATTATTACAAAATGTCATTTTGTTTTACTGAAACTATAATTACAAAATTCTAGTCTTTTTACTATTTAAAAATGTCATTTTGTTTCTATGACGATAAATCCATGCATTCTTTTTACTACAAAAAAAAATTGGTAAATGCATGTTGTATTTAGATACTATGGACTCAAATGTTCTAGCCATTCTCCCCTACTGAATCTTCAAACTTGTACCAAACCCATGCTAACTGGAAATATGATACATAGGACTTCCAACAATTCAATACAAGAAAAAAAGACTAACCATAAGGATATTAGTCACCTGAGAAGAGTAATTGTGCATTCAAGTATCTATACAATTATATATTTTGGTTATTAGTAACCTGAGAAGTAGTAATCATGCATTCAGGTATCTATACAATTATATACAATATATTCGTAAGAATTATCGGTGAAGAAAAATTCTAGGAAAGAAACAATTATATACAATATATTAGTAGGAATTATCAGCAAGAAACATTCCAGGAAAGAAACCATGATGTTCCTGATTCAAACATATAAATAGAGTGAGGGAAATTCAAAATATATAAATACAATCATGGAAATCTTGAGAAGCTATAATAAACGAACAAAAATGGAATATTGCAAGTGCATATTTATGCCAAAATAAGACACTATACAAGCCACAAATAGAAGTAAAGTATCCTAAAGGAAATCACACAATTTGATATAAAAGAAATAAGGCTTTAACCTAATTTCAATTATATACCAATAAGACAGCTAGAAAAAATACAATTATATGATTACAACCTAGCATATATGTGTGGCTTTTGTTTAAAATCATATTTAGAGAGACCGGTACATATTCGCACCTGAAATCTATAACAAGAGAAAGTCTTATGATTATTAAAAAATGTCATTTTTTTTTTTGTTAAAGTTACAACTACTAAATACAAGTGTTCAAAATGATTTTCTTTTTTGGTGAAGCTAAATCTATGCAGTCTTTTGAGTGTTACAAAATTCCATTTTGTTTAGCTCAATCTACAATTACAAAATTCCAAACATTACAATATATTATTTTGTTTTTTCGACACTAATCCGTATTCGTGCAATGTTCTGATTATTACAAAATATAATATTGTCTCGGTAAAGTCTTATGACTATTACAAAATGTCATTTTGTTTTGCTAATTCTAAATAAATCAAGTTTCCTTACTACAATATTTTTTTGTTAAATGCATATCCTAATTAACTACTATGTACTCAAAAGTAGTATTGGTGATGCTTACATGCACCATTATCTATATGGATTATAATTACCCAAACACCAAAATTAATAATAATTATCTTTTACATCTAATAATATAGGTAGAGAATAGAAAAAACTTTTGAAAATAAATTCATGAAGACTAAGAAAAATTATTTCTTGACTAAGGTATTTCAGTGGAGCCCACCCAACCAATAAAACAACAAAAACATGACACCAAAACAAGCATAATTCATTGTACATGTATATAACATGTACAAATCAGTCTAGACACTTGAATGATGAAAAAACACGTTATTCTGGAAATGATAGATATGCACATCACTGTAGGAATTATGCCAAATTCTAATAAAGTCAACTAAAAAATGAGAACATATAAAAATTCATGACAATTGAAATAATATTTCGTTTGTTATGACGCAAATTATTCAGGATCTTGAAGTGATACGGAAAATTAGATATTCAGCGGCATTGACTAGAATTGCGTATGTCCCAAGAAGGCATGTGCATGGATGAGGAACACAGAAAATACCATTAAAACATTATTACATGATTTTACCATATTCCAGGAACTCTAAATGTATGTCCCAAGAAGGCAGTGCATGGACAAAGGACACAGAAAATACCATTAAAACATTATTACACAGTTTTACCGTATTCCAGGAACTCTAAATGCATAGATGTTGAAGCACGTTCCTCCAAAAATGAAAATCTACCTCATTTATCATCTAAATCGTAGCAATTTAAGATATTTTTAGAGGAACACGCAATTTTCAGGTAATACAATGGATTTTGTGGCATTCAGCATTAAATTTTGAATATATTTTACTCAATAACTCCATGAGAAACGCATCTATTCTTTCTATTCTTACTGAGAGATCCAAAACAAAAATTATATAACTTACAACATTACAAATATAGATATATGATTGCAAGTTTAACCCATTCACGCGGAAACAATCCATAGGAAAATGGTTACATGGAAAAGGAAAAATGAATAAAGGTTCTGGATATATAGAGTACATACTCCGTTTTCTCTATTTTACCAACCAAATTTCATTCGATACAATTTCCACATTAAAACTATATATACTTTGTTTCATATCATAACAATTCATATTTGCTACTCATCTTGGACTTCTCAACCAACAACTCATTACTCCTCAAAGAGTTACGAACACATTTGGAAAAATAACCATTATTACACATTCATTTTAATGCTCTATTAACAGAACTCACCCAAAATCAAAATTTCCCATAGCATTGACTTTTAGAAATATATAGAAAAATTAAGAAATAGATTTCATGGATGCCTCAATATCAATATCTTCAATTTTGCTGGAATTTTATGAGTAATTCCTTAACACACAGACAAGGGAATCAAACAATTCCTCTTCCACAACATAGAGAATGAAAATTAGATTTGCAAATACAGAGAAATGAAATATAACACTACTATTTCATTAAACAAACTCTGTTACAATATTAAAATTCTTCAGAACAAGGTTCTGGATTCACAACAGAAAAAATTTCTCTTGGTTGTTACACACACAGCGCTACAATATCTCTCTATCTATAAACTCTATCTTCAGCCTTCGTGCATAAAAAAAATATCAATGACACTTACAATGAAATTTAAGCTCTATATATTCACTGAATAACTATAGAAATTCATTACAAACCTAATGCTATTGAATGCCATTAATTGACACAACAACAAAATTCACTGCTTGAACATTGTATTGATGGACTCATAACTATGGTGGCACCGCTTTGGAGATCGCATTGATGTCGAACTACTTGGTGGCAGAAGTGGTGGTGCTACGGTGGTTTGTAGGCGACGACACCACTTAACAGGCGGAGACACCCCCTTCTGGTGGTTGCAGAGGCACTCCATCATGAGTTCCAAATGGTTGGGGTGTGCCCCCACAGTAAATCGTAACCGTTGATCTCTGGTCAGCGCCCGATGGGCGGGTCAACTGCGGAGGCACCTCTCCACATTAACCGTTAGGATGTTTGTGCTACCACAAACCATTGATCTCTGATCTGACGGTGATCGTGCTGTGAACTTGTGCTAAGTTTAACACATCGCAGATCAGCAATCGGCGGGACAGATGACCTTGTTACTTTGTTTATGGGACATGCGATGAGCGATGAGCGATGAATGTGGGGACCACATCGCATCGGCGGTCGACAAATGGATGGGTGTGGTGGCTTGGACTTTGCCAAATGTGATATGCGAATGTATGATATCGCATTACTGTCCATTGCATCGGCGATATCGTATCGCATCGCATCGAGACAGCGGGACATGATTTGTGCGGAGAATTGCCGATGTGCGATGTTGTGATATCGGCACATCGCATCGGCGCTTGGCTGGTATATGGGACCTGCTGTGCCACATGGGCAGTTGGAATTAAATTCCAACACTCCCCCTTAATTACAATTGTTGGGTTTTTCCTGCATACCCAGGCATTTTCTGAAAAAATTAAAACTTTTATCCGTTAACTGTTTTGTGAGGATATGAGAAAATTTCTCCTCTATTCTAAAATGTTTCAAAATTATCTCTCCATTGTTCACTGGCTCCTTTATGTAGTGAAACTTGGTATCAATGTGTTCTGTTCTTTTGTGAAACACAAAATTCTTTGAAAAAGCTATGGATGAGCTATTGTCACAATAAATCACTGTGCCCTTTACCTGTTCATGATTAAAATCTCTAAAAAATCTTCTCATCCATACTGCTTGGCATGATGCTGCTGTTGCAGCCACATTTTCTGCCTCTGTTGTTGATAAAGAAACTACCGGTTTCTTCTTGGAAGCCCATGAAACGACTCCCGATCCCAAATGAAACACATATCCTGATGTGTTCTTCCTGTCATCTACACTTCTAGCCCAATCACTCTCAGTGTAACTTGTCAATTCAAAATTTTCAGATGAGGAGCATAAAATACCATAACCCTTTGTTCCATTCACATATCTAAGAATTCTTTTGTCTGCTTTCCAATGATTTTCTTTTAGCCTATCCATAAATCTGGAGATTAAGCTTATGGCATGCATAATATCTGGCCTAGTTGTAGTCAAATACATGAAGCTGCCAACTATGCTTTTATACAATTTTGGATCAAAATCCTTGTTGTTATCTTCTTTTCTCAATTTCAACCCCATGACAGTTGGAGTTACAGCTCCTTTGTTGTTTTGCATGTTGAATCTTTTCAACACTTCATCAACATATTTTGCTTGAGAAATGAAAATACTATTTTCATTTTGCTCTAATTCAATTCCTAGAAAATATCTCAAGAAACCCAAATCAGTCATTTCCAATTCACTTTTCATGAATGCTTTAAAATCAACAATGAGAGAATCTTCATTTCCAGTAAAAATTAAATCATCTACATATAAAACAACAATAAGTATCTTACCATCATTTTCATTTATGTAGAGTGTGGGTTCTCCATGACATTTCTCAAATCCATGTTCTATCAGGTAAGCATCTATTCTGCTGTACCATGTTCTTGGTGCTTGCTTCAGCCTAGAAAGAGATTTCCTCAGCTTGCATACTTTGTGCTCTTGGCCTTCAATTTCATAGCCTGGAGGTTGTTCGACATATACCTCTTCTTTCAATACTCCATTCAGGAATACAGATTTCACATCCATCTGGTAGAGCATCCATTTCTGTTGTGATACTATGAACAACACTATTCTAATTGTTTCCATCCTTGCAACCGGTGCAAAGTTTTCTTCATAATATCTTCCTTGTTGCTGCTTGTAGCCTTTGACAAAAAGTCATGCTTTATGCCTTTCAATCTTGCCTTCAGCATTACTTTTGGTCTTATAGACCCATTTAACTCCAATGACTTCTTTTCCTTTAGGGAGGTCCACTAACTCCCATGTTTTACTCTTTTTAATTGCACCAATTTCTTCATCCATTGCTTCAATCCATTTTTCTTCATTTATAGCATCTTGAAAATGAATTGGGTCATCAACATGACAATTTAAAGAAAATAAAGAGTTCAGACCAATAATATCATTTACCTCTCCTTGTTCATAAATCTCACTCATATTTCTGAATCTTGGTCATCTTGGTGTACTTGGAGTTCCACTTGAACTCTAGGGTGTTTCACTACCCTATAGTGTGCTTGAAGAAGCACTTTATAATGTTCCAAATTTTTCAATAAGGTAATTAGAACATTAATTTTTCTTTTATTTTAATAAAAGGAATAAAATGGGTAAGGGAGCCCATGTATCAGGAAAATAAATCTCTCCTAAGGTGCATGAGTCACTTAAGTGGCTAAATTTGGCAGTCCCTAGTGTGAAAAAGCCCAAAACCATGTAAACTAGGCCATGGTTGACCAAGTCAACAACGTGGCTAAGAGGAGAAGCTTGGTCAAGAAGACTGCGCAGTTTTGAATGGAGGGAAAATAGAGAATGAGAGAAACCCTAATGGGTGGGGCCCATGGCAAGGAAGCATTCCTTGCATAAAAAGGTGAAGGAGAGCCATTGTTCATTATTCTTGAGAATTTCGAATTGCAGCTCTCTTCAGTTGTTCAACTGAGATAGCTTATGCTACTTAGCACAAAAGGAATTCTTGTTTTGGAGTTATTTTCTCTTCCTTGGGAGGCCTTGGAGGAGCTTTTATTCATATTCCTCACATCTAGGCTTGAGGCCAAAGCCATCTCTTTCAGCTACAGCGTTTCTATTGGGCAGATTCATTGGAGTTGCTGGAGGTAGCAGTGAGGATCCACCATCACCCATTTCTAGAGCTATTTTTGTAGATGAGGAGCTCATTCCTTTTCTAGGATATCAGAAAAGGACATTTCCAGAGCTTTGTTTTAGATTTTGGCATTGGGCCAAGTGTTTCACTTTAGCCCCAGCGCAGTCACTCCCTCTTACAGCATTATTTTCAGAGGGCAATTGCAGGAGGATTCACCTTGGGGATTAGACAGTGTCATCTTCAGTGAAAGGGGAAGCCTTTCATTTAGAAGATCATTGGAGAAAGTTGCTATATTGTTTGCAGTATTCTTTCCCTTATCCATTCATGTATTATTATTGAGTTGCAGCAGCTACACTACAACTCCGACATTTTTGTATTTTATCATTTTGTACATGTATTGCGGCCAATCCTTCTAAGGATTGTTAGTTAGTTATTTTCAGGGGTTGAGAGAATGCTCCCCCTCATTTCTTGAGTTGATAATGATATATCATCACCTTTTCATATTATATGTTGTAGTCTCCTCATGTAACTACGCAGTCATGGCTAGGGTAGCAATGTGTAGCAGTGTAGTCTTGAGTTTTCATGCACATTCTTGATTGAGGCTATCTTGGGAGGTTTCTTCCTCAAGATTTGTATATTATTTTTTGTTGCTACTTTATATATCATTCATGCACTCTTCTTATACACTATGATGTATTATTTCATTGTTGTTCATTATTGAAGTTCAGATGTTGCTGTAGCTCATCCTTTAAGCAAGATCTTCCTGAGGAAGAAATATTTACATAGCTATAGGCAGAGCCTGAGAAAGGGCTAGATAGCCTTCGGTTCTCACCCTCTTTTTAGAGGTGATATATCCAGTAAATGCCCTCTCAGTCCATCTCTGAAATAGCCTTGTTCATATTTCCAATAAAAAGATTTCTTCAGTGGTGTAAAAGTTGTTGATTTCCATTTCGGAACATTACCATGGTATCAGAGCTTCGAACTTGGCTCAGCCTGTGAAGTTCAAATTTCAGAGAAGAAGATGTCAAGATGATGCAAAGGATAAGATTAATCTCATCAGTTTTCAGATCCAGCAAGAACCTCTCCAAGGAGCTTAAGGAGATAGTAAAAGGAGAAAAGGAAGGACCATGCACTTCCTATTCTCACAGAGGAGCAGAGCAGAAGCATGAAGAGCACTTGGAATTCGAAATTCTAAGTGAATATCTTGCTGAATATAGAGCAAATCCTATAGTCTTCCAAGCGAATCTATCTTTTTCACAATTTTTTGAGTGGAAAGAGGAAAGAATACCCTACAGTCTTGGGAGGATGAAAGGCAATAGATTTCTATTGTCTACTTTTGATGGGTCACCCACATGTGCAGCAGAGGCTTGGGTGAAGAAGCTAGAGGCTTTCTTACTGCTACGTCCTGTAGTAGACAGAGAGACTGTAGCAATTGCAGTGCTGCATTTTGACGGGGAAGAAAAGATTTGGTGGGTCATCCATGAGAGGCATGCAAGGGTTTCTACTCTTGCTGATTTTTCTCAGATCTTGATTAGAAGATTTTTCCAAAGGAGGGAGGAGACCTCACCACCAAAAGAGAGGGCACATGCCAGCGCTGTCACATTCATGGAGGAGTAGCCTACATATTCAGTGGTTGAAGCAGCCAATACATTTGGGGAAGAGACACTTGCAGCCACAATATATTCCCCAAAAATTCATAGAGGTATGCACAAGTTTACATTTTCTGTTGATTCAGTACCTTCCATGAGGATTTGCATACCATTGCAAGTTGATTGTCTTGAGAAAAATAATGTCATTGCATTGTGCCATCATTCTCATACTCCATTGATGAGTCATGCACCACACAGGAGAATGGGGTTTGAGGAACAGACCATAGAGAGGATTTCATTTCAATGTCCCACGAAATTCAAAGGTGATAATCTGTTTTGGGATGGTGGCAGCTCTTGTTGGGGAGGTGCCAAGTTGCAGAATGGTGGGAAACATCCACTAGGAGTTGAGTGGATGTGTATGGGAGGCAAGAGGATCGTGAGCCTCTTGCAAATCTATGATACATGGCAGCAAGAAGCCATGCTACATTGGTTGCTCTTGAGAGAGTTTTGCCAACATATGACCTATTCCTTTTCATGGGGTTTGTAGAGGAAATGAGGAGGGCAGGATACTTACACCATGGAGCAAAGGAGAGCATGGGCGCATAATGATGAGATGGAACTTTCCTTACCATTCATCATGTTCCCATTTCATATTTGGAGTGTTGGAAGTATGAGGGGGTAGCAAACAATTTTGTTGCTCAAGTTCTATTTGGTTGTTGCGGGAGCAAGAGGAGGCACTAGCATAGTGCAAGGGGAATTATCTTTGATCTTGGATTCCCAAGTAGCACCTTCTTCATGGGAGGGGCTCTACATTTGCAGCAATATGATGGAAAGATTCTTTGGCAAGATTCATGTCAAAGAGGGGAGCTTTGAGATGACAGTGGCTCTACTCCAAAGGCCAGCAGCGCTATCACTTGAGAGCTTGAATTACTTATTGGAGTGTCCTTCAAACCACTTCACAAGTGATGTATTTTGGAGGCATGTAGGAGATGAGGATGAGGAATTAATGGATGGTAGAATCCCTTGCTATATTTTGATCTTGTTAGCTTGGGATCACAAGCAGAAGAGGAGACACCTACATGCAGCAGTTATGGATTCTTCTTCCATGCATTCTTATGCATACCATTTACTGATGGAGGAGTCCACTTGGAAGGGCTTTCTGATGGAGGCATATCAGCATATGGATAGATGCATAGTACAAGAGATGAAGAGAGGGTTGGCACAACCACTTCCCTACTATGTTGCAGTAAGGGAGGATTTTCACTTGAGCCATTTCAGCTCAAATACCCAAGTACATGATGAGGGAGATAATCATTTTCTTTATGTTTTGCACTCTCTTATCTTTATGAGCAGCATATCATATTAAGAGGGATCTTTCCTTCTTTCACATTGTGTTTTTTTGTGTTCATGGTCTATTGCAGCAAATATGATGTCTACCTTAGCAGTGGATTGTGGGGAAAAGCCACATGATTTTCAGTGTACACCAATTACACCATTTTGTACTTTCATGTATACATATTTTGAGATGATTGTGGCATAAAAAAAGTGGCTGGGAAAGCATTTCTTACTTTCTATTTTGATGCAGGCAAGGAGTGCATTGCGCAAGTTCCACTGGTGGAACAATGATCTGCTTTCCTGTTGTCATGTGACAAGTTGCTTCTATTGGTCCTTGCTTCCACACATTGTAGATTTTTCTTGGTACATGGGAAGCTTTTTTTGGAAAGTGGGACATGATTTGAAGATTCCATTAGGAGTATGATTCTCCCCAATTTGCATGGTATATGTTTTAGGGGAAACAATGGGCAGCCCATGATTGCCAAGCTTCACCTCTTTCCCTCATGTGGGAGGAGCTATTTAGAGAGTCTGAATTTTTGGAGGCATTTCATGGTTTACATGTTTGATGGGGTGGCTTGGGTCTCTCTTGAAGACCATTATGTTTCAGCCATATATCAGCAGCAGCCCCATATGTATCATGAGGAGGTAGAGACTCATTGGGTGGATGTGCCTTTTGGGAGAGAAGACCTCCATTCTTTTTGCAACACATGCTCCAAGGGGAGTACGGGAGATGACATGGTCACCATGTTCAGCCAATTGTTTTTCCATGAGGTGAACCATATGATTGTTTGGATGCCCATGACGATGAATTCCAACTCATCGCATATGAGATGATTTGGGCTAACTTGATTTGTAGCATTGGAGGAGAGATCCTTGGGGATCTAGACTTCATCTTGGCTCTTGAAGGCAACACTATTGCAGCCAAAGTTCAGCTTTCACTCCACACTTTCCATAAGTGGAGAAGAGGACATCATGGGGTAGGCTATGAAGCTTACCATGTTCAGCATTTTAGCGCACCTTTTCTTCACGAGCACAAGGTGGAGGAGTATTTTCAGGAGTTGCCTAGTTGGAGGGTGACTCATTTTGCTTGGTTGATTGCTTGGGGATGGAGGATCTACATGAGGAGATTTTAGACTCCATGCCTTGAGTGGAGGTTCCTTTTTAGTTCTACCCTTGCACTTGCTTGAGGACAGGCAATATTTGGGAGGGGAGTATTGTAATGTTCCAAATTTTTCAATAAGGTAATTGGAACATTAATTTTTCTTTTATTTTAATAAAAGGAATAGAATGGGTAAGGGAAACCATGTAGCAGAAAAATAAATCTCTCCTAAGGTGCATGAGTCACTTAAGTGGCTAAATTTGGTAGTCCCTAGTGTGAAAAGAGCCAAAAGCATGTAAACTAGGCCATGGTTGACCAAGTCAACAACGTGGCTAAGAGGAGAATCTTCGTCAAGAAGACTGCACAGTTTTGAATGGAGGGAAAATAGAGGATGAGAGAAACCCTAATGGGTGGGGTCCATGGCAAGGAAGAATTTCTTGCATAAAAAGGTGAAGGAGAGCCATTGTTCATTATGCTTGAGAATTTCGAATTGCAGCTCTATTCAGTTGTTCAACTGAGATAGCTTGTGCTGCTTAGCACAAGAGGAATTCCTCTTTATGAGTTCCCTTCTCTTCATTGGAAGGCCTTGGAGGATTTTTTCTTCATCTTCCTCACATCCAGGCTTGAGGCCAAAGCTGTCTCTTTCAGCTACAGTGTTTCAGTTGGGAAAATTCATTGGAGTTGCTGGAGGTAGCAGTGAGGATCCACCATCACCCATTTCTGGAGCTACTTTTGTAGAGGGGGAGCTCAATCCTTCTCTAGGAGATCATCAAAGGACATTTCTGGAGCTTTGTTGTAGATTTTGGCATTTGGCCAAGTGTTTCACCTCAGCCCCAACACAGTCACTGCCTCTTACAACGTTATTTTCAGAGGGCATTTGCAGGAGGATTCACCTTGGGGATTAGAGAGTGTCATCTTCAGTGAAAGGGGCAGCCTTTCATTTAGAAGATCATTGGAGGAGGTTTCTATATTTTTTGCAACATTCTTTCGCTTCTCCATTCATGTATTATTATTGATATGCAGTAGCTACACTTCAACTCCGGCATTTTTGTATTTTATCATTTTGTACATGTATTGCAGCCAATCCTTCTAAGGATTGTTGGTTAGTTATTTTCAGGGGTTGAGAGCTTGCTCCCCCTCATTTCTTGAAATGATAATTATATATCATCACCTTTTCATATTATATGTTCCAGTCTCCTCGTGTAACTGCGTATTCATGGCTAGGGAAGCAATGTGTAGTAGTGTAGTCTTGAGTTTTCATGCACATTCTTGATTGAGGCTATCTTGAGAGGTTTCTTCCTGAATATTTGTATATTATTTTCTATTTATACTTTATATATCAGCCATGCACTCTTATTATACAATATGATGTATTATTTCACTGCTGTTCATTATTAAAGTTCAGATGTTGTTGTATCTCATCCTTTGAGCAAGATATTCCTGAGGAAGAAATATTTACATAGCTATAGGCAGAGCCTGAGAAAGGGTTGGATAGCCTCCAGTTCTCACCCTCTTTTTAGAGGTGATATATCCGGTAAATACCTGCTCATTCCATCTCTAAAATAGCCTTGTTCATATTTCCTATAAAAGGATTTCTTCAGTGGTGTAAAAGCTGTTGATTTCCATTTCGGAACATTACACACTTCCTTGATTTCTCAAGGTTGTTCTATTTCCAGCTTGTGGTGTGGTTTTTTTTGCTTGTGGTGGTGGAGGAGGAGCCACCAAGGAAGGATTATTCACTATTTTCCCTTCCTCTTCTTCTTCATGAGACACACTAGTATTCACGTTCATTGTTTTCTCTAAATTTCCATCCCAAGCTTCTCCTTCTATAAACTGCACATCTCTACTTATTATTGCTTTCTTAGTGGATGGATTATAAAGCTTGTAGGCCTTGGAATCATCACTGTATTCAACAAAGATACATTTCTCCCCCTTACTATCAATATTTTTCTCAGCTGATCCGGGAAATGTGCATATTCCATACAGTCGAATACTTTCATGTGGGTGAAGAACTGTTTTCTTCCGCTCCATGCTTCTTCAGGAATTCTGTTCATGATATCTTTGGTTGGGCATCTATTCAATATATACACTACACAATTAACAGCTTTGGCCCAATACTCATTTGGCAAGTGTTTTTCCTTCAACATACTTCTGACCATGTCCATGATGGTCCTATTCTTCCTTTCTACAAAACCGTTTTGCTGAGGTGTTTACCTCGTGGTAAATTGCTTATTTATGTCATTCTCTCTGCAAAAACGCAGAAATTCTTTGGAGATGTATTCTCCACCTCTGTCAGTTCTCAACACTTTCATGTAGTGCCCAGTCTGATTCTCAACAAGAGTTTTGAAGTGGTGGAATTTCTCAAACACTTCACTCTTTTGATTCAAGAAATACACCCATGTCTTTCTGGTGTAATCATTTATGAATGTCAAAAAATATTTGTTGCCAGCTAAATATGGCTTTTGCATTGGTCCACACAAATCAGAATGGACAATCTAAGGGTGCTTTTGCCCTTATACTATTTCCTGCTCGAAAACTTTCTCTGTGTTGTTTGCCCAAGACGCAGCCTTCACAGAGGCTGTCCGGTTTCTCAATCAATGGTAATCCCTTTACCATTCCCTTTTTTTGAAACAAGTTCAGGCCTCCAAAATTGAGATGTCCAAATATCAAGTGCCATAACCAATTTTCATCTTTCACTTATTTTTGAAAGAGCTCTTGTGTTACAGCTGCTACATTTCTTCCTTCCTTCAAGTCTTCTCTTAGCTTGAGAGGAAAAATCCTATTTCTTGTCGTCTACACCTCTGCAATGACTTTCCTGCTTGGAGGTATGTCCATGATTGTGCACACATCATATTTGAAGAATACATTGTAGCCCTTGTCAATGAGCTTTCCAATGCTCAAAATATTACATTTCAAGCCAGGTACATATTATACATCTGGCACAAACTTCTGTTCTCCATTTCTTGCTAGGATAATGACTCTACCTTTTCCCTTGACAGAGATATTACTATTAGTTCCTGTTGTTACCTCAGATTTAACATTTTCATCAAGATTGGAAAACTTTGCAATGTTTCCAGTCATGTGGTTACTACAACCTGAGCCTAAGAACCATACATCATCTTGTTTATCTTCTGCTATATTACATGTTAACATCACGTTATTTGGGTTCTTATTTTCTTCTTTTTCAAAATTAGCATTCTGCCTATTATTCATGTCATTTTGCTTTTTCCTACATTCATTGGCATAGTGCCCATATTTCTTGCAATAATGACACTGGACTTGGGATTTATCATACCTTTGTCCATGGGCTTATTTTTGGCTTGAGCCTTCATTCCGGTTTTCATTGCTGCTCCTTCCACTCGAACTTGCAGGGTTGTTTCTCCCTCTGTTTTGGTTTCTGCCTCTTCCTCTTCCTCTGCCTTCACCTCTTCTTCGGCCAAAAGATATTTGAGTCTTGAAATCTTGTTCCAATGAGGAATCTAAACCTATGTTCATTCTATGTTCATGAGACATTAGGGATGCACTCATCTCATCCACTGTAAATTGTGAGATATCCTTCGTCTCTTCTATTTCCGCTACTATGGCATCAAATCTTGAGGGTATACTTCTCAATATTTTCTCCACAATCCTTATTTCTTCTAGTGTCTCTCCATGAGACCTTATCTGGGTAACCAACCCAATAACATGAGTGAAAAATGAGTCTATATTTTCAAACTCTTTCATATAGAGAGTTTCAAAATCTCTCCTTAACATCTGTAACTTTGTTGTCTTCACCTTCTCCGTGCCTTGATAAGTTGTCTTGAGAATATCCCATGCCTTTTTAGACTTATTTTCTGCTACAATCCATGGAAAAACACTCTTATGCACTGATTGAAGGAGATAAAAGAGGGCTTTCAAGTGCTTCTTCCCGTTATCTCTTAATAGGTCTCTTTCTGTTGCTGCCAAAGCAGCCAACGCTGCTACATCTGCTAGTTCTAGGTAGCCATTCTCAACTAGCTCCCATATTTCCTATGAAGAAAACAGGGCTCTCGTAATGATTGTCCAATATTCATGATTCTTCCCATTAAACTGTGGAAGTTGGGGATTTGTTAGGATGGTTCCTGTTGTAGCCATTGTGACTGTGCAAGAAAAACAAGTAGTATCCTTCTCTGCCGGAGAGAAACCACTTCGACTAGCTTCTTACAGCTTCTGCAATGAAGATCAAACTCTGTTGCATTCACTGAGAACCTAGACTAGATCCAATACCACGTTGGAATTTTCTGAGTAATTATTTAACACACAAATAGAGGAATAAAACAATTCCTCTTCCACAACACGGAGAATTAAAATTAAATTTACACATACAGAGAAATGAAATATAACACTGCTATTTCATTAAAAAAACTCAGTTACAATATTAAAATGCTTCAGAACAAGGTTCTGGATTCACAGCGGAAAAAAATTCTCTTCTCTGTTACACACACAACGCTACAATATCTCTCTATCTATAAACTCTGTCTTCAGCCTTCAGGCATAAAAAAAATCAATCACACTTACAATGAAATTTAACCTCTATATATTCACTGACCGACTGTAGAAATTCATTACAAAACTAATGCAATTGAATGCCATTAATTGACACAAAAAAAAAATTCACCTCTTGAACATTGTATCGATGGCCTCATAACTATGGTGGGACCGCTTTGGAGATTGCATTAATGTCAAACTTCTTAGTGGTGGCAGTGGTGGCGCTACGGTGGCTTTCAGGTGGCGACACCAGTTAACAGGTGGCAACACCCCTTTTTGTTGTTGCAGAGGCACTCCATCGTGAGTTCCAAATGGTCGGGGTGTGCCCCCACAGTAAATCATGACCATTGATCTCTAGTGAACGCCAGATGGGCGGGTCAACTACAAAGGCATCCCTCCACATTAATCATCAGGTTGTTTGTGCTCTCACAAACCGTTGATATCTAATATGACAGTGATGGCACTGTGAACTTGTGCTAAGTTTAACACATTGCGGATCTGCAATTGGCGGGATGGATGACCTTGTTACTTTGTTTATGGGATATACGATGAGCAATGAGCGATGACTATCACATCGACGATCGGCGGATGAATGGGTGTGGCGGCTTGCACTTTGCCATATGTGATATGCGATGTGCGATATCACATCACAGTCCATCGCATCGGCGATATCGCATTGCATCACATTGAGACAACAGGACATGATTTGTGTGGAGAATTTCCGATGTACGATGTTGCGATATCAGCACATCGTATCGGCGCTTGGCTAGCAGATGGGACCCACTATGCCATGCGGGCAGTTGGAATTAAATTCCAACAAATTTGGAATAAGCATTGAACCCAAATATATTTATTTTTAATACCCATGTGCCCATACAATGAGCATATGGTGAATATAAACCTTTGGTGTAAAAAAAAAGAATATGATAAATATAAACATATTATGGAACAAAATTCAAACATTTAAATTTTTTCAGGGCTGAATGTTAGCTTTCAAAATTACACATATATTACATATATTTCAAAATTACACACATGTTGAAGGCTAGGTTACAAAATTACACATAATAATCACAAAATCAAAATAATACAACAACCCAAAACAAAAGTGTCTCACGAAACCAAAATCCAAGTTTCCCACTGAAAATCCAACAAAGAGAAAATATAACTACTTAGTGATCCTATAAGATATAACTAACAACCACGAGGCTATATTCATGAAAAAGCTAAACGATCTTTGAGCGTTTGTGTGTTTTTCGAGCATATAAGACAAGATAGATGCCCACTTCCTTCTTTCCTGCTTTGTCACTAATGGTTTTATCAACACTTGTAGGATTTCTAGTATTGAGCGATAGTGGCTCTATTTGGCACGGACCCATTTGGGTAGGTGAAGAGGTAACGTTCCTATTTATTTTGGAATATGACTTCTCTGCGCATGCAACTTCTTCCTTAACTGGTCTCTTGGCTAGATTCATTGTGACTCTATCTATGGCCCTTCCATCATACATGTAGGTTGTGATAGCATTCATAAGATGCATTTTGACCTGGAATTATTTTTTTAAACATAAAGTTTCCAAAAGGAAATCACAAAATTTGATAGAAAAGAACGATGATCTAACCCTAATATCAAGAATGGAGCTTTAAAATAAATACATTTATATGATGAATATGGAGTCAATGAAAGGCCTAGCCTTAAGATAAATCAATTCTCAAAATCTTTTGCCTTAGGATAAATCAATTCTCAAAATATTTTTCTCTGATTATGAAATCTGTGTGACTCTTGCTTAAAATCATAATTAGAGAGACCCTGACTGGTCCATATTCACACCCGAAATCCACAACAAGAGAAAATAGAGTTGTTATCAATGAAAACCAGGAAGGGAGCCGTGAGCAAAAGTTAAGAAATAAACATTTGGATTTACCTTGAAGGACGGAGTCAGGACTGCAGAAAATTTCCTCTTGGAAATTCTAGGACCAAGAAATTACCAGAGAACCTGAGAACCCCTCGACCTGAATCTCGCGTTTAATTATCTCGTTGCTCATTTTTAGAGTGGTTTGCAACAGGGCTGTGCAGGAGAGGATTTCGTAATGGAGGATGTCGGGGGAGCATTTCATAACTCACTAATACATGTGGAGTCAATCCTATGGCCTAACCTAGTTCTATAGTCTAACACCCAAATTAATGGCATGCGATATCAAAAATGGCATGGATACCACAGCAAAAATACCTCACATGGCAATTTAATTTCTCAACTAATATAATACATTTTTTGAACTACCAATAAATTTATATAATAAAATTAATATTCAATATTCTCATTGTTAGTCATCAGTATTTTTCACTTGTTTTGATGACTATATGCCTTGTCAAGGTCTTCTAGAAACTAATTTCAAACAGTCAATTTGTCCTCTAGAAAACCCCTCATAATTTTTTTTTATCTTTTTCCCCCTCTTTTGCAAACTGTGATACAAGTGGTCATCAGTTTTTAGTCATGTCCTATATCATTAAACCTTACCCTATCCATAACAGTCATAAGCCTTTTATCTTTGATATCCAAAATCCTTTATTTTCACACAGCTCTCTGTCAAAGCATAAGAAAAGTTGTATTTTACCCCTTTCACTGTTTGAATGTCCATTTGATGACCTGACTATGTCTAAGAAACCCTTTAGAAATTATGAAAAAAGTGTCTAGTTTTAGGCGATGGTGATTAGGGTAAGTATCTCGAGAAAATTGTCTCTAGTCAAAAAACTATGTTTTTAATATCATTCAACTATCCTTTCCTTAAATCTGGCAAAGAAAATCCATTGGTTACCCCTAGGTCTCACACCATCAAGTTGTCATTATGTTTTGTTTCAGCAAAGCTCAGAAATTCAACTCAAGAAGAAACAGAGTAAGGATGATACTATGTCCAAAAAGAAATTGATCAAGTGAATTTCAAGGATTATCCTCATGATACAACAGAAAAGGTTTCCAATGATCAAAGCCATCTTATTAATACATCTCTGCAGGGGTGCTAGGATGAATGGCGTTAATCAATTTTGAGCAAAGAAACATTTCAAGGAAAGGCTTCAAGCTAAAGCATATTGACTATTGGGAACTAAAGAAAATATAGAGTTTAGAGAGAAGAAAACCTATAGGATTCATCCTTGTAAATCAAATATATCAAAAAGTGTTAAAATAATCACGCATCATGACAAAAAAGTACAAAATTTGCGAAACTACTGCACCAAGCACTCCATGTCAATTCAAAATGGTGTTTTCCTGCTATTCTCAAACATCTGGGTACAGCTCTGAAAATCAACTTTATGAGGCTAGGTATGGAAAATTTCTGGCAAAGGGACCCTTCCAACAGTCTTTATGCATCAAATTGAAAAACATGAAAAAGGAACAACTGCCTTTTTATACCCCTGCAACCTAGACTGAAAACTATCAAAGGCTCCATCATCACAAATGAAACTAAGGCTACTGCAAAAGAGAAGTCACACCTAAAAGAGAAAAAGCAGATATGTTTGATTTGAAATACAATACCTGTGTATTATCTTCACAGTGAATTTCTGCAAAGGACGTGTCTCAAACAATTGGATAAAGGGTTAACAGGCTTGAGGCACCTCCTTCAATGATAAGCATAGGTCACAGAGTTTTTACGAGTCACCCCTTAAAAGAGAAATAGAGGGCACATTTTATAGTTTTCAAAAAAAGAAAAAAAGGAGATTGCCTTTATACTAGAAGAATGAAAACTAGTTTTTCTATTTGCAAAATACTATTTAGATGAACCACTGTAAAATATGTCTCAAGCTTTTCATAAGAGTTGGATGAATGTGCAAAAGGACATCAAAGGTCAAAGGTGGTGCCTCCTTCAATGATAAGAAGAGGGTGTAAAGGTGTTAGACTGAATTGTCTCTTGAGAAGAGGAATGGAGGTCACATTTTACAAAGTTTCAAAAAATAGAAAGTTCCCTTGCACTAATAAGAAGGAAATAAAAATTTTACACAAGAAACAGAAGATGCTTTTGCACTAAAGAGGAAAAAGTCAAAATCTGAAAGATGAACTGCTACAAAAAAAGATAGTCACACTGAAAGGAAGCAGACAGAAGGTATGTTTTACTTTGAAAACAAAAAAATTTTGATTATCCTCACAGCACTTGAAAATATGTGGAAACAGTTTCAGAAATTTGGAAAATAAGCAAATAAACAACACAACCCATGTATCATGCCTGGGGCCAGTTTTGCTTCAAAATGTCTTTCTCACTAAACAGAGATGAAATTGACAAAATTTAGAGATGGTTTTTTCCATAATATGTCAAAGAAAAAAATCCCCCTTCATTTTTTACACAGGTATCATCGTTTTGGAGAAATGCCAAAAATGCAGGTGTCACAGGAGATTTTTTTCACAGCCGGAGTAACCTTGCGAAAAATCCCATTTTCTCATAGATGGGGAATCAAAATGACTTGAGTCATGATTCAAATGACAACTATACTTGAAGATATTTCCAATGAGCTATTATGAGCTCAATTTGGAATTGAGGAAGGCATCCAAAGGTGGCTTGCAACAACACTCTGCATTTGTGCACCAGCATTCACCATTTTTTACCAATGTTGAGAGAATCAGTTTTTGGACAACCAAATGGACATAAAATGAAAAAAATCAAGTGTATTTGGAAATTTGACATCCATATATTTCCAATGAGAGAACACGGGCCCAATTCTGACACCGGGAAGCCTTCCAAAGCCTTGCTGCAAAAAGACCTTTTTGGTGCTACGTGCTTGTATACTAGTGGTATGCTCCTGTAGGAGCTCACAGTGAAAATTTGCACTAGACGCTACGCACCTGGACACTGGTGCTACGCTTCTGAGTGAGAAAGCAAAAAACTGCTAGATTTTCTACAAATAAGGTCAAAATTACAAATTTTTGCCTAGATTTCAGTCTTCATCAAACATAAAGGATTTTTTAAGGTATTTCTCATAAAATTATGCCTCCCCATCTAATTCTTGAACTATAAAGGTGTTTTTTGATTCCTCACCTTCATTTCATCTACAAAGGGATATTTTTTTGAATTTGCAAAGAAATAGCATATTCATTATGCCTCTAAAAGGAAATGATGAGCATCAAGAGCCAAAAAGGCAAGCTTATTCCATCACTCCCTTGTCAAAATCATTATCACTCACCATGATTTCACCTCTTCATCTTCCATGCTATTGCAAATTATGCCATCTTCATCTTGAAATCCTCCTCATACTCCTTCCTCACCCTCCACACAATATGTCTCACCTTCCTCTCATGAGTCATTCTCCCAAGAAAAAACATATTCCATAGATAAAAGTGAACAACAAAAAAGAAGTAAAAGTGAACATGAAATTGACGATAAAAAATAAAAAATAAAAATAATGAAGGTAGGGGTAGCCCACAGGGAGATAGTGAAGACGGTAAGGAAGGGGACAAGTATCAGGAAAACAGTGAGGAAGGAGGAAGCCATCAGGAAAATAGTGAAAACAATGACAATGACGAAGCAAATAGTTCAAATCTTAGTGAAGACAACAAATTTGATGAGGAAAGAGGCAGCCCAAACAGTCAAAACAGTCAAGGCCTAAACAAAAAAAATTATGACACCATTGAAGACCAAGGTCAAGATGAAAATGATGGAAGCAGTCACAACAAAGAGGGAAGTAATAAAAATATTCATGACAGCAGGAAGATGGATGAAGTCAGAGATAGTTTTGGAAAGGAAAAAAAAGCAGACCTAGACGTCTCTCACCAAACAGAAAAAGAACATGATATTTCTAAGATTGATCATGATAATGATTTCATTACAAATATCAAATTTAGTGAACAAATAAATTCCCCACAGCAAAGTAACCAAGAAGTACAAACAGAGAATGTTTTTGGAGAAGAGGACAGGCCTAAGGTTGTAGGAGACCAAACTAAACAAGCCCAATTATTAACTCCTCCTCTCACTCATCATTAGCAAATTGAAGAGCATGTGCTTACTGCCTCTCCAAGGCAAGGGGCCATGCTTCCTCCATCAAAAGTGGTGAAGGATAAAACCAATAAAACAGTAAAAGGAAAAAATATTCAAATAGTGCCAAGCAATGTCACTAGGGCATTAAGGAGCAGAGATAAATTTCCAAAATAGAGCAAGATTTAATTGCCTAAGAAAAACATAGGAAAGAAGCTCATCAAAGGCAAAGGCAAGGAGAAAATTGAAGAACAAGAAAGAAGTCATGAGCATGAGAGGGAGTTTGAACTAATACAGTTGGATAGTGATGTTGATGAAGATGAGGCCAGGATTCTTAGATCCCTATTAGAAGATCAGGATGCCCAAGTTAAAGACTTAGTAAATGATCTAGAAAGGTCAAAAGACCTTATCCACTTTTTTCAAATGCAAAACAAATAGATGAGTGGACAGATGGCTATTTATGAAGCCCAGGAAATCAGATATAAAATAGAAGTGCAAAAATCACAAGCAAAAATTGAAGAATACATGGGTGAGTATGTAGATAATGATGAAGACAAAGAACCAGCAAGAAAGAGGCGTAGGACCATTGGTCTTAGAAAAGCATTGGAAGGGCAAAAAGAAGAGGAATTAGCCCGTCCACAGCAATACCCTCTTACGGAGCTACTTGCTCTAGAAATTGAGAATGGTAAAGAGTCTTGGCTTGAGAGGGAAAATTAGCATTTGGAAACCAAATTGGAGAAATATAACAAGGATTTGGGCCTACAAAGGAGAATGACCGAGCACTGCAATAAATTGAATCATTTTGCCTGAAGGAAACTCAAAGCTGCCCAAAGAGGCATGCGGCGAAAAAATATGGAAAAGGCCAATCCCAGCTTGGAATTCTTGCTCGAGCCTCATTACATGTTTCTAAAAACCCTTAAGATATTTACACACCAAAATTGGGCAATTTTGGACACATTCTTGTTTTTTGTGAATTTTAAGCCTAAAAGCATAAAATCATGAGTGCCTTAACTTTTTCTCGGAGCATCCTCAGCTGAAGAAAATTATATTTTTGGATTCCTTGACATAAAAGGAACATGCACATAATTTTTTAGATCAATTGAAGTTGTTTTTGTCCCTCCAAAAGGCTAGAAACAATCATTTTTAACCTTTCTGCCTCTTGTATCAACAGGTGCTACACTCCTGGGTTTTTTCACTGTTTCTAATTTTTTACTAAATTTCTGGCATCAGTTTAAAAAAAATTAAGTATTTTTGGAAAGTAGACATCTGTAGCTTTCCAACGAGCCATCACGGGACCCATTTTGACATCGGGAAATCCGCCAAAACTGCACTACAAAATAGACTTTTTTTGGTGCTATGCTCCTGTAGATTTTGCTGAAAGGCAGTTTTATGAGTGATGACTAGGAAAAATTTGTGTTAAGCAAGTTTATCTTATGTTTCATGCCTTAAAATTCATTCTTTTTTTCTATTTTGGTCCAAAAATATATTTTTGAAGGATATTTTGTGCCTTGGACCTTGTTAGGCCTCAAGAACAGTTTTAGATATTTATTTTTGGCCAATGGCCTTCTAGTTGCTCTAGGTGGGTTTCTCCTCCTTGGCTTATATAACCAAGAGGATTCATTGTAACAAGGTTGCAGAACTTGATATATTGAGAGAAACACATAGCATTATGAGCTTGGAATAAATACTTGTTTTATGAAGTGGATGATGCCTTGCTTGGCTTGATGGTCGAGGAGCATTGTGTGCAGGATTCCATGGCTTGATGAATGGTGATGTTTCTCTAATTTGTTTATGTTTCCTTGTTTTCATTAATGTTCCATACTTCTTATTTGTTGTAGATCAGAAAAGTATATGTTGATACATGCTCATGGAAGCACCTCAAACATCCTACATGTTACAGCTTTGGTGTTTTCCTCTTCTTGATCATTTCTAAAGGATTCTTAAATGCTCCTTAGGTCCATAAAGAAATTGTTATTTGTTTCATTTATGGTTAGTATGTTTTTCTATCTTGTATGATTTAGGGTATGCCCTACTTACTTATAGTTTCTCAAAACTCCATTTCTGAAATCTTTCTATGAAATATTGGTTGTTTTAGTTAATTCAAAGAGGTCTCATTCGATCTTGCCCTTTGTCCATGCTTGCAAACTTATTTCAGAGTTCCCGATAGCTCAAGATATGTTTTTTAGGAGTTCCCTTTTCATATATTGAGTTGTTTTTTTATCTTATTTGTTTTCCCATGTAATATCCCCAAAGGGAAATAACCAGTAATAAACAGAAATACACCAATACAGATATAGAAAATATAACGTTGAACCAGATCACTGAATCATAGCACATGGAATACCGTAAACTGAGCCATTTTATTAATCAGAAAGTACATAGAGAGGAGTACAAGTAACTCAGAGTAAGTGCACCTATCCTTGCCCTAGGCAAGTGGAGACCCTCTCAACAGATAATGGCTGCAACAAAGACAGCGTCCTAGCTGCTCTGAATGCTGAAGATGAACTGCGCTGGTACTAGGGCTGAAGACTGATAAATAACTGATCTCCCACTGCAAACCCTCTCCAATGAAAAACGCTATCTCTGCTAGTGACAGCGCAGAAACAGATGGAGCACCAGTCACCCAAACCTCCAGACAGATAGATCAACTCCTGAAGGCTAGAAAACGCTGTTGAGCCTACCTCACCCAAGCCTGCTCATCAGATCAGCGTCCTACCAAGTGGATCTGCTCCTGAATGCTCAGATCTACTAGATCTGAAGCCTCCAAACCAGATCTGCGTCCTTCCCTTCCTGATCTGCGTCCTCCCCTATCAGATCTGCTACCAAACCTTCATATCTATACTGGATCTGACAATATCTCTTCAGATCTACAGCCTCTAGGGCTGGATCTGATGTTAACCCTTCAGATCTGGACTAGATCTGCCAATATTTCCTCAGATCTGCAACTCCCCAAGCTGGATCTAGGGTTAAACCTCCAGATCTGCAACATACAAGACTAGATCTGCAAGTATCTGCTCAGATCTACCCTTTCCAAGATTGGATCTAACAATGGGCCTTCAGATCTGCAACCCTTCCCTTCAGAAATAGACAGCGTCCTTGCTCCCAGGCTAGACAGCGTTCTTTTCCTCCTGAACAGCGTTCTCCCTTGCCAGATCTGGACTGCGTCCTTCCTGGGACAGCGTCCTCACCTCACCGTAAGCAGTCTCTTCGAGTGAGACGGCGTTCTCTCTCCAATGAAGCTAACGACCACTAGAGGGCTTTCTCCTCCTCGAATTTGCTTGAGAAGCTACAGTTGCTGCTCTTTGGGCCCGAAGAACAAACCTTACTGGAAAAGACTCAAGTCCCCGGCTAAGGGTGAGCAATGCCACCGGGGGCCGGCACTCGGTCCCAAAGGAAGCTAAGGGTGAATCTCCATATCTCCGGCCGGAGACACTCGTGCACTAGCAGTCTGCAGACCGACCGGCTGCTTAGGCGTCTTTGAAAGGCAGACAGTCTGGTATATATAAGAATATCAAATCATGAATGATCAAATGAGGTGAGAGCCTCTCCTTTTACAACATCAAACTCCCTCCAAAACTTAACTCTCCCTGGATCTGCGCAGTTTACCTTGGGTTAGCCGTTTACCTTGGGTTAGCCTGATGCCTCCCCCATCATATCCACGTGGACCCCCAAGGCCCCCTTTCTAAGTTACAACGTCAATCTACTAGGAAAAGGAACACTTTATTATAAAGTGAGGTGACTAAAGTGAGGTGACCCCTCTTATTTCTCACTTTATTTATTATTTCTATCTAAAGGGGCAAAATAAAGCAAAAACGCAATATTCCAATTAGCAAGGCTAATTGGGAATATTACAGTCTCCCCCGGCAAAACGTTGCTTGTCCTCAAGCAACTGAAGTGAGGGATGCTGTAAGATCTTCTCATCTTCCCAAGTGGCATCCTCATCTGGCAGATTCTTCCATCTCACCAAGAACTCTCTGATCTTCCTGCTCCGCAGCTGTCTCTCCCTGGTGTCGATAATGGCCTCTGGCTGTAATACCAGGTGCCCCTCATCATCTGTTGGGGGTAGCTCCCCGGTGACTGTCACATGCTGGCCCAATGCCTTCTTCAGGCATGATACATGGAAAATGTTATGAATCCGGCTGCCTTGGGGCAGCTCCAACTCATATGCAACCTGTCCGATCCTACGAATCACCTGTATGGTCCATAAAAGCGAGGCTTAAGCTTCTCTGCCCCCTTCTGTTTGAGTGAAGACTGGCGGTATGGCTGTAACCGTAGGTAGACCAAATCCCCTACCTCAAAGTGTCTCTCCACTCGGCCCCTGTCTGCATATAATTTCTGCTGATTTTGTGCGGTAGCTATGTTGTCCTTGAGAGCCCGGAGGATGTCTTGGCTCTCTTGGATCCATAATTTGGCTCGTGGAGCCCTGCTAACACCAAACATCACATCCACAAAAGATAAGGAATAGTATCCATACAACGCATAGAAAGGTGTCATGCCAATGGTCATGTGGTGGGTTGTGTTGTAGCAGTACTCGCCCAGATGTAGCCATTTCAACCATGCTCTCTGCTGCCCACTGACGTAGTTACGCAAGTAGCCCTCCAACCACTTGTTAACTATCTCTGTCTGCCCGTCTGTCTGGGGATGATAGCTAGTGCTCGGTGTCAACTCAGTCCCTACTAGTCGAAAGAGCTCCTGCCAAAAACCACCCATAAAACGGCTGTCCCTGTCACTAACGATGGTCTTGGGCAGACCATGTAATCTGAAAATCTCCCGGAAAAACAGCTCTGCCACCTGCGCTGCTGTATAATGTGCCGAAATGGCGAAAAAGTGAGCATACTTCGTTAGCCGGTCAACTACCACGAAGATGCAGTCCTTGCCCTGCACTGTAGGCAAACCCGTGATGAAGTCCATCGAAACACTCTCCCACTTCCCCTCTGGAATGGGAAGCGGCTGCAACAACCCTGCGGGATGGTTCATCTCCCCTTTGTTTCGCTGGCAAACCTCACACTCCCGAACATGCTGGAGTACGTCCTCCTTGAGGCCCTTCCATGCAAATCTCTCTCGGATGGCCCTGTACATCTTGGTGAACCCCTGATGGCCCGCCAATGGTGAATCATGAGAGGCATGGAGTATCTTCTCCTTGAGCTGAGATCCCTCAGTCAAGAAGATCCGATCCCTGTAATAGATGACCTCATCTGCCACCCTGTATCTGCTATCTGCTATCTGTCCATCCAGCACCTCACATGCAAATCTATCCTTGGAATACTCAACCAGTAGTCGAGCCTTCCAATCGGCGTCCAAGCTCATGAGAGATAACGTGGCTGGTCTACGGGAAAGGGCATCTGCTACCACGTTGTTCTTCCCTTTGACATACTCTATGTCAAAGTCGTAAGCCTGGATCTTGCTGATCCACTTCTGCTGCCTCTCCTGTAACTGCTTCTGCTCCAGAAAGTACTTCAGGCTGTTATGATCTGTCCTGTCTCTGAATCTGCCGCCTACCAAGTACTGCCGGAATTTGGCCAATGCATGCATGATGGCCAACATCTCCTTATCATAGATGGGATAAAGTCTCTCATGTGGAAGGAGCTTCCGGCTCTCGAATGCAATCGGATGACCCTCCTCCATCAAAACTGCTCCAATCCCTTCCCCTGATGCATCGCACTCTAGGATAAAGGGCTGAGTGAAATCGGGCAGTGCCAGCACCGGACAACTACTCATCACCTCCTTGAGCTTATCAAAATCTCGCTGGGCGGTATCCGTCCAACTGAATGCCACCTTCCTCGTCAGCTCTGTGAGGGGTGCAGCAAGCTGTGAGAAACCCTTGACGAACTTCCTGTAGTAAGTACAGATACCAATGAACCCTCTAAGCTCTGTCACATTCCGCGGCTCTGGCCAGTCCCTGATAGCCCGGATCTTCTCGTCATGGACTCTCACCCCGTCCACTCCTATGATGTGTCCCAAATACAACATCTTTGTCAATCCAAACTCACACTTGGAGAGTTTGGCAAAGAACTGCTGCTCCTCCAGAATGTGCAAGACTGTCTCAATGTGCTGGAGGTGCTCCTCCCAGGTCCTGTTGTATATGAGGATATCATCAAAGAAAACCAGCACGAACTTCCTCAGATGATCCCTGAAGATATGGTTCATGCAAGACTGAAAAGTGGCAGGTGCATTGGTCAGCCCAAATGGCATGACCAGAAACTCAAAGTGCCCATAATGACACCTGAAAGCAGTCTTGGGAATGTCCTGTTCCCTCATGCGTATCTGATGGTACTTGGACCTCAAATCAATCTTTGAGAAGAATCGTGCTCCTCTCAACTCGTCCATCAACTCATCGATCCTGGGAATGGGGTACCTGTTTTTCAGGGTCTTCTTGTTCAGAGCCCTGTAATCAATGCACATGCGTAATGTGTCGTCCTTCTTCTTCACTAGCACTACTGAAGAAGCGAAAGGACTGGTGCTGGGTCGAATGTGCCCAAGGGCCAGCAACTCCTGAATGGCCCGCTCTATCTCATCCCGATAGGCCTTGGGATGCCTATATGGGGTGGTGATCACTGCCTGTATCCCCTGCTCCAACTCGATCGTGTGCTCAAACCCCCGATCTGGTGGCTGTCCTGGTGGAATGTCTCCAAAAACTACTGCATATCTGTCGAGAAGAGTCTGTAGATCAGGGTGCACCGCCCTTCCCGTATCTACTATCTCTGAAGCCCGCAACTCGACTGCCCACTCTATATCTCCCCTGCGGAATGTCGCATCCATGCTGTGTGCCGATACTGTCTGGGGCGGATATGTGTTCTGTCCTCAGATCTTCTCATGCCTCCCCGTCTTGGGATCATCCCACACCATTTCCAAGGCCTTCCAATCTGTTGTGACGTTCCCCAGAGTGATAAGCCACTGCACTCCCAATATCACATTGGTGTCCGGAATGTCCACCACAAAGAAGTGATCGGTCAATGTATAGGTGCCCATCGTTACTGATAACTCTGGTACATATCGAGCACAAGCCATGGTCTGATCTCCTGGAACCAAAACTGAAAACCCATCAAAGCTCTCCGTGGGTATGCCTCTCCGTGCGACCATCTGGGCATCGATGAAGTTGTGGGTGGCCCCACTGTCGACTAGAACTGAAACACGCTGCCCCCGCACTGTCCCTCGTACGCGCAATGTCAGATACTTGGGGACTCCTCGCAATGCTGCTAGATCTCCCCCAGTAGGTGCGAATGATGCCTCTCCTGCATCGGGTGGTGGAGGTGGTAAGGTACTCTGCGCTGCATAGCATTCTCCGGCCTCCTCATCATCCAACTCATCCTCTTCTCCACTGCCCTCGGAGAAGACCTCTATGAAATGTGCCGTCCCTGCTGTGCACTTGTGTCCTGGTGCCCATGGCTCCTGGCAGGTGAAGCACAATCGCTTCCGTCTCAGCTCTCTCCTAGCCTCATCATCATACTGTCCTCGTCCGGGATTCGCCTTGGGAGGTGGAACCCTCGTGTCCTTACCCTTAGGCTGGAAAGTCTGTCTCTGGGGATAAGGTGGCCGAGTCCTAGGCAAGACATCTTGTAGGTCACGGGCCCTACTGATAGCATCCTGAAGTGTAGCCGGTTTGTTCGACCGGACTAGACCACGAAGTGGTTCTGACAGCCCCTCTACAAACATCGTGATCAACCGAGTTGCTGATATGTCAGGTACCATCACTGAAACCCTCAAAAAGTCTGAGATGTATGCCTCTGCACTACCTGTCTGTCTGAGCTTGGTCAGCTCGAGGAAAGGCTGATCCGGGTCTTTCTGGTCAAAACGTTCCACCACTCTCCTGGTGAACTCAGCATATGTAGTCACTGCGGAATGTCCTAGTGTGGTCAACCCATGAAACCACCAGTTCTGGGCTTCTCCCTCTAGATGTAATGCAGCCATCTTGATGGCCTCCCTCTCTGGCATCTGGTTAAGCTGAAAATAGAGGTCTAGCTTCTCCACCCAAGACTTGGCTGTAGTCTTCGGTGAACCATCAAACATCGGCAAGTGAAATTTGCTGGCTGCACGGTTACTATCACGGTGGGAGCCCCGTCCCTTATTTCGATCATGAGACATGCCGCCACATCGGAACTGGATATATTGATTAAAAGGAAAAGCATCCATGAACTCCTGTCCCATGCTCCGCCAATCTGCAAACAGAGCCGCATGTTGATCTAGATTCCCATCTCGTGGTGTTGTCTGCTCCTCTTCCTCTACCGGAAAGGTAGGCATGGTAGGTCGTGTGGGTGCGGAATCGACCCTCTGTGCTGTCACAATGGGAATAGCATCCGCTATGTAGCTAGATACGCCTGATCCTTCCCCCACCTGGAAAACCCTAGGGGGTTCCTTCTGCGTCCCCTCTGCAATATTCTTCACATCCTGCATGAATGAATCCATCTTCTCAGTAAACTTTGCAAACATGGCCTCCATTGGATTCCGCTGTTCTGTCTCTGAATCAGAATCACTCCCCCCAAAGAAACGGGGGTTACCCCTGGATGTCATAGACTGCTAGCACCACAGGCTGAGCTAGAAATATGCTTTGATACCACTGTAATATCCCCAAAGGGAAATAACCAGTAATAAACAGAAATACACCAATACAGATATAGAGAATATAACGCTGAACCAGATCACTGAATCATAGCACATGGAATACCAGAAACTGAGCCATTTTATTAATCAGAAAGTACATAGAGAGGAGTACAATAAATCAGAGTAAGTGCACCTATCCTTGCCCTAGGCAAGTGGAGACCCTCTCAACAAATAATGGCTGCAATAATGACAGCGTCCTAGCTGCTCTGAATGCTGAAGATGAACTGCGCTGGTACTGGGGCTGAAGACTGATGAAATGGCTGATCTCCAACTGAAAACCCTCTCCAATGAAAACGCTGACTCTGCTAGTGACAGCGCAGAAATAGATGGAGCACTAGTCACCCAGGCCTCCAAACAGATAGATCAGCTACTGTGGCCTAGAAAACGCTGTTGAGCCTGCCTCTCCCAAGTCTGCTCATCAGATCAGCGTCCTACCAAGTGGATCTGCTCCTGAATGCTCACATCTGCTAGATCTGAAGCCTCCAAACCAGATCTGCGTCCTTCCCTTCCTGATCTGCGTCCTCCCCTATCAGATCTGCTACCAAACCCTCAGATCTATGCTGGATCTGACAATATCTCTTCAGATCTACAGCCTCTAGGGCTGGATCTGATGTTAACCCTCCAGATCTGGACTAGATCTGCCAATATCTCCTCAGATCTGCAACTCCCCAAGCTGGATCTAGGGCTAAACCTCCAGATCTACAACATACAAGACTAGATCTGCAAGTAGCTGCTCCGATCTACCCCTTTCAAGGCTGGATCTAACAATAGGCCTTCAGATCTGCAACCCTTTCCTTCAGAAATGGACAGCGTCCTTGCTCTCGGGCTAGACAGCGTTCTTCTCCTCCTGAACAGCGTTCTCCCTTGCCAGATCTGAACTGCGTCCTTCCTGGGACAACGTCCTCACCCTCCCGAATAGAACAACGTCCTCTCTCCTGATGAGACAGCGTTCTCCCTTCTCTGCACTGCGCAGCCACAAGAGGGCTTTCTCCTCCTCAGATGTGCTTCAGAAACTGCTGCTGCTTTGCTACTGGAACTGAAAGTGTACTCGGAACAAACCTTACTAGGGCGGGCACTCGAAGTCCCCCGAAGCTAAGGGTGAAACCAGAAATAACCTTACCAGGGCAGGCACTCGAAGTCCCCCGAGGCTAAGGGTGAGATCTCCGACCGGAGACACTCGTGCACTAAGCAGTGCTGCAGACCGACTAAACAACCGGCGTGCTGAAGCAGACAAAGTCTAGCTATCAATAAGAATATCAAATCATGAATGATCAAATGAGGTGAGAGCCTCTCCTTTTATAACATCAAACTCCCTCCAAAACTTAACTCTCCCTGGATCTGCGCAGTTTACCTTGGGTTAGCCTGATGCCTCCCCCATCATATCCACGTGGACCCCCAAGGCCCCCTCTCTAAGTTACAACGTCAATCTACTAGGAAAAAGAACACTTTATTATAAAGTGAGGCGACTAAAGTGAGGTGACCCCTCTTATTTCTCACTTTATTTATTATTTCTATCTAAAGCGGCAAAATAAAGCAAAAATGCAATATTCCAATTAGCAAGGCTAATTGGGAATATTACATCCCAACAGCTGAAGGTGATTTTCTAAAGTTAGGGGTTCTTATGCTTCTATGTATCACTGGATTATTTATCTTTCAATGTATCAGTTTGAGTTTTATTCATAGAGATTTATGGTTTTCCCTACCTCATGAATAGCTGCTTCAAAACTATATATGCTTAAGATCTCTTTGTTTTTCACAAACCTAATGTTCATTTCACTCCATTTTAACCCAAAGAATCTATTTACCTTGATTAAACTGGCCCCGTGGTAATACCTTGTCCACCATTTAGAAAAACTTGACTTTATCTGACCCCATAGCCCTGTTGATTTGATGAAATCTCTTTCTATTTGTCCTTTTTGATCAGTTTACCTCAAAAATCCAAAAAAAATCAAAATATACTTAACACCTATCCTAAAATCAAACATATAAAGTGAACAAGTTCACATCCTTCTCATAATTGAGAGAGCCCTCTCTAAGTCCAGGAAGGCTAGGTCCTAGGACTCCAAATATTGTTCTAATGTTACCCTATCATTTGGTTTACCAATCTGCCAAATCGCGGGACACTAACATAATGGCGATCATGGTGGGACTTTTCTGAGTTCATATTAATCTCCATATCTTTCAACACTCACGGAAAACCCCTGTCGAACTGAGCAAGCTATGCTATTGATCCATCCCACCACTCACTAACATAATGGCAATCACGGTGGGACTTCTGTGTACATAGTTTCCTGAATAACTCATACAAGCTTAGTTATACTTAGAAATACCAATGAATCTGCCTCCTCATCACCACACTAACACAATGGCAATCACGGTGGGACTCACTGAGTACATAACAGCCTAGCAAACTCTAGTAGACTCATTAGTCCTTAAAAATTAAAATCAGACAAGCAGCCTTTAAAGCCATTTAGAGTAAACTCTCTTTGTTTCACCACCTTAGCTAAGTGATGAACCAGGTATAGGACACTCTTAAAAACTAGGCTACATATAAGAAACTCAGAAAAATGCCAAAACATCCTTAGATTGGTTTTTTGTTAGTATTGGTGGTGGATCATGCACATATACCCTCAAAACAACTAAAAACGTCCACTTGGAAACTCCACTAGTCTCTAATAGGCCTATTACTCCACTAGTCCTTACAAAATCTCTTGGGAATGCATTGAGCAAACCCAGTCATGCTAATGGTGGACAACAAAGTTCAAATCTTCCACCTGGCGACTCCACAACCCTCAATATACCAAACAACTCCACTGGTAGAGAACTCTAAACTAGTTGAAAGGAGACAGTCACTCTTTCTAGTAAACATAGATGGATCCAAGTGTGAACAAAGAGGCAAAGTTGAAAATATTGATAGATACATTCAGAAAACTAATGCATCTACTTGACAGGAAAAGAGAAAGACACAAATTTAAGGTTAATGCTTCTTATTCAAACCAACCTACACTTTTTCCTCGGGAAGAAAATACTTAACCATTATAAGACAAGAGTAACAAAAGAAATGTGCCTAATAAGCAAGTTGTAAATAAAAACATAAAGGAGTGCACGAAAGAATCAATTAGCCGTCTTAAGATCACAGAATCTGGAATGGAAGAAAAATCAAAACCTTTAGGATCTCTACCTTTGTGCTTTGATTCATTTCAGAATATACAAGAAAATTGGCCTCCTGAGAATCTATCAGAGGCAACTCATGAATCGCATGCTTATTTTCCCCAAAATCAAGAAGAGTTGGTTGAGGATGAAATCAAATCTAAAATGGAAAAAAAATCAAAACTTTTAGGATCTCTACCTTTCTTCTTTGATTCATTTCAGATTATACAAGAAAATTGGCCTCCTAAGAATCTATCAGAGGCAACTCATGAATCCCATGCTTCTTGTCCCGAACATCAAGAAGAGTTGGCTGAGGATGAAATCAAATCTGAAATGGAATAAAAATCAAAATCTTTGGGATCTCTACCTTTGTTCTTTGATTTTTTTCAAATTATATAAGAAAATTGGCCTCCTGAGAATCTATCAGAGGCAACTCATGAATCCCATGCTAATTGTCCTGAACATCAAGAAGAGTTGGTTGAGGATGAAACAAATCAAGAAATGAAAGAGAACCCACATGATCTCTCTAAAGGCACGAGTGATGATTCATCATCTCTCTTAGGTAAGGCCGAAAAATACATTCATCCTCTAAATCAGCTTTCCCAATAGAAAGAGGATTATTGTAGTATTATCCAAAGAAAGATAAAAATGCCTCCCTTTCTAACTGAAAAGGAGATAGATCAACTCATAAACATGCAGAAAGCCTCTAAAACTTCATATGACCAAAAAATTTTGGATCGTTCTGCTGCTAATCTTGCATACCATAAGTCAGAAAATAGATTTGTAAATCAATTCGAAGAGAAACAATCTGATAGTTCAATATGTATGGCTTTTGACATTACTTATATTAATGATTCTCCAAGTTCTAATCAATATGTTAATGATTATGATATCGAAATAGAAACTAACCTTATAGAGAAATCAATAGTTGACTTGTGGGATGAAGTTCACTATCATCAAGTTGAAAAAAGTGAGCAGCCAATATAGGTCACCTATGACACTGATGAGCAAAGCCTTCAGATTTTACAAGTAAGTGAGGAGCCTATAACTCTTTGCTCTACTTCACTTCAATCCATCATAAATAACTTTCACATCATTGGTAATCAACAATCTTTCAGTTTTGATGTTGAGGTTGAGGAAGATGATAAAATTCTTGAGCAAGTTATCAATGAGGAGCCTTTTCCTGAAATGGTTAAAGAAATCATTTGGGACATGGGCTCCTTCTTAACTCTAGATTTGCAGCCACCAAATTCCTTTGGATTAAAAATTTCAGATGAAGGCATGGAAATTGATGATCACAAGAAAGTTGCTGCACTTCTTTCTCAAGAAGACTTGTTGCCAAAAAGTGTTTTTTCTCGTCAATATGAAGGCCTTCACACAGATTTCAGCCCGCTCTATCAAAACACATCAGTTTGGCAAGAGGACTACACTGCAATATATGATGAGTATGATAGTTCAGGTGACCATGAAGAAGAGGACAAGTCTCTTCCCCAAAAGAGCCTCAAGCATAGCCAAGTGGAAGAAAGAGTAGTCCTAAATGAAGCTTATATATCAAATCCTATATATTAGGTATTATTCCAAGATCCATTTGTTGTTTTCCTTAAGAAATTTGAAGGAGAAGTGCATTCTGCCCAGAATAGTCTGTTGCAAAGTGTGAGAAAAAATTTAGGCATTACTGTTCGAAAACAAGTAAGGTGGAAGTCGCCTTTTTATTTCTTCAGCACTCTCAAAAAGCTGAAACAAAATCCCTCATGGAATCATCTGCTTGATTGGATTTGTTGGAAAAGAGATTTCACTAAATAAATGTATATTATGTATAGGTTATATTAGGATAGATAGATAGGTGTCAAAAAAATCTTAGCCTTGTGAGCATCTTATTAGTTCTAGATTGTTTGAATAAAAAGTAAAAAACAAAAAATACAAAAAAATTAGGAAAAGTAGAAAAAGAGGGCAGTTTCTAAAGCAACGGTAAAACTCCATACCCAAAAAATAGTCATGCTGAAAGTGTGCAAGTCTAAATGCCACTACTAGTGCTCAAAAGATGTCTTGTTTAGTTATCTAGTCTAATCATAACTGAGCATGTTTTAAATTCATTGCTGATAAGTTAGTGAAAAAGAATTATAGTAAAAATATGTAGGCTTGAATTATCAAAGAAAGTAGATTAGGAAAGAAAGATGTTGGTTCCACACGCTCAAAAAAAACCAAAGAGGAAAATAGGGATGAAAAGAAAATTATGTATCCTAACCCTGATTTTTCTAAAATCTCCTTTTGCGAAAAAAATAACATTTTTGTCCAGCTTGTCTTTATGCCACAAACACATGACAAATCAGACTGTCTAATACTAATTTGATCATTTTTCAATTTCATTTTTAGTCTAGCGAATGAAATCCTGTCAAACCACTTAATCTTGACAGTTGACCTAGTATAGGTAGAGAATCAAAGGAGTTCATCAGTTTAATCTGAACTCCCAAAAGATATAAGTGTAGAAGTAGATAATGTTTTCTCTTTCAAAAATATCATATCAAAGATTTTCCAGTCCAAGTGCACCCAAAGAAGAAAAAATGTTAGGCAAAGTAGCTGGGTAAGTAGAGATGAGGTTGATACTAATCATGCTGTCAGTTTTTTAGAAAGCATCATTTTCAGGAAAAGCATCAAGAAAAAGAGAAATATGCGCCAATGGATGAGGCACTAGTCTTCACAAGCCATAGATATGCAATTCTAGACACCTCCCGAAAATGAGTTGCCCTCCTCAAATGGAGCCACTATTAGTCATCAATATTTTTCACTTGTTTTGATGACTATATGCCTTGTCAAGGTCTTCTAGAAACCAATTTCAAACAGTTAATTTTTCCTCTAGAAAGTCCCTCAGAAATTTTTTTAATCTTTTTCCCCCTCTTTCTCAAACTGTGATACAAATGGTCATAAGTTTTCAGTCCTATCCTAGATCAGTAAACCTTACCCTATCCATAACTGTCATAAGCCTTTTATCTCTGATATCCAAAATCCTCTATTTTCACACAACTCTCTGTTAGAGAATAAGACAAGTTGTCTTTTCCCCTTTCACTGTTTGAATTTCCATTTGATGACCTGAATGTGTCTAAGAAACCCTTTAGAAATTATGACAAAGTGTCTAGGTTTAGGTGATGGTGCTTAGGGTAAGTATCTTGAGAAAATTGTCTCTAGTCAAAAGACTCTGTTTTTAATATCAGTCAACTATCCTTTCCTTAAATCTAGCAAAGAAAATCCATTGGTTACCCCTAGGTCCCGCACCATCAAGTTTTCATTATGTTTTGTTTTATCAAAGCTCAGAAATTCAACTCAAGAAGAAATAGAGTAAGAATGATACTATGTCCAAAGAGAAATTTATCAAGTGAATTTCAAGGATTATCCTCATGATACAATAGAAAAGGTTTCTAATGATCAAAGCCATCATAAGACATCTTTGTAGGGGTGCCGAGATGAATGGCCTTAATCAAGTTTGAGCAAAGAAACATTTCAAGGAAAGGCTTCAAGCTAAAGTAGATTGACTGTTGGGAACCAAAGAAAATACAGAGTTCAGAGAGAAGAAAACCTACAGGATTGATCCTTGTAAATCAGAGATACCAAAAAGTGTCAAAAGAATCATACATCATGACAACAAAGTACAAAGGTTGGAAAACTACTCCATCAAGCACTCCATGTCCATTCAAAATGGTGTTTCCCTGCTCTTCCCAAACATCTAGGTATAACTCTAAAAATCAACTTTATGAGGCTAGGTATGGCAGATCTCTGGCAAAGGGACCCTTCCAATAGTCTTTATGCATCAAAGTGAAAAACATGAAAAAGGAACCACTGCCTTTTTATAACCCTGCAACCTAGACTGAAAACTATCAAAGGCGCCATCATCACAAATGAAACTAAGGCTACTACAAAAGAGAAGTCACAACTAAGAGATAAAAAGAAGATATGTTTGATTTTGAAATAAAATAACTGTGTATTATCTTCATAGTGAATTTCTGCAAAGGACATGTCTCAAACAATTGGATAAATTGTTAATAGGATTGAGGCGCCTCCTTCAATGATAAGTAGAGGGCGCAAAGTTTTTATGAGTCACCCCTTAAAAGAGAAATAGAGGGCACATTTTATAGTTTTCAAAAAAAGAAAAAAAGGAGATTGCCTTTATACTAAAAGAGTGAAAAATAGTTTTTCTATTTGCAAAATACTCTTTAGATGAACCACTGTGAAATATGTTTCAAGCTTTTCATAAGAATTGGATGAATGTGCAAAAGGACATCAAAGGGCAAAGGTGGCGCCTCCTTCAATGATAAGCAGAGGGTGCAAAGGTGTTAGACTGAATTGTCTCCTGAGAAGAGGATTGGAGGTCACATTTTACAAAGTTTCAAAAAATATAAAGTGCCCTTGCACTAAGAAGAAGGAAATAAAACTTTTACATAGGAAACAGAGGATGCCTTTGCACTAAAGAGGAAAAAGTCAAAATCTGAAAGATGAACTACTGCACAAAAAGACAGTCACACTAAAAGGAAGAAAACATAAGGTACGTTTTACTTTGAAAATACAATTTGTTTTATTATCCTCGCAGTAGTGGAAAATATGTGGAAACAGTTTCAGAAATTATGAAAATAAGCAAATAGACAAGACAAGCCATGTGTCATGCACAGGGCCAGTTTTTCTTCGAAATGTGTTTCTGACCAAACAGACATGAAATTGACAAAATTGAGAGAGGTTTCTATCCATAATAGGCCCAATAAGGAAAATCTCCTTCAAGCTTGACACAAGTATCCTGGTTTGGGAGAAATGTTAAAAATACAGGTGTCACGGGAGAATTTCTACACGGCTAGAGTAACCTTGGGAAAATCCCATTTTCTCATAAATGGAGTATCCAAATGACTTGCTTCATGAGTCAAATGACAACTATACTTGAAGATATTTCCAATGAGCTATCATGAGCTCAATTTTTAATTGAGGAAGGAATCCCAAAGTGGCCTGCAACAACACTCTACATTTCTGTACCATCATTCACCATGTTTTACCAGTGTTGGGAGAATCAGTTTTTGGATAGCCAAATGGACACAAAATGAAAAAAATAATATATATTTGGAAATTAGACATCCATATATTTCCAACGAGCCATCACAGACCTAATTCTAACATTGGGAAGGCTTCCAAAGCCTTGTTGCTAAAAGACCTTTTTGGTGCTATGCGGCTGTACACTGGTGCAACACTCCTGTAGGAGCTCACAGTGAAAATTTTCACTAGACACTACGCACCTATGCATTGGTGGTACACTCCTAAGCGAGAAAGCGTAGCACTACCAGATTTTCTACAGAAAAGGCCAAAACTGCAAATTTTTTCCCAGAGTTCGGTTTTCATCACACATAAATGATTTTTCAAGGTATTTCTCGTAAAATTATGCCTCCCCATCCAGATCTTGAACTATAAAAGTTTTTTTTGATTCCTTACCTTAATTTCATATAAAAAGGGCTGTTTGTTTGAATTTTCAAAGAAATATCATATTCATTATCCATCCAAAAGGAAATGATGAGTATCAAAGGCCAACAAGGCAAGCTTATTCCATCACTCCCTTGTCAAAATCATTGTCACTCAGCCTGATTTCCCCTCTTCATCTTCCATTCTATTACAAATTATGCCATCTTCATCTCAAAATCCTCCTCATAATCCTTCCCCGCCCTCCACACACTATGTCTCACCTTCCTCTCATGAGTCATCCTCCCAAGAAAAAATATCTTCCATAGGTAAAAGTGAAAAGAAAAAATGCAGTAAAAGTGAAGATGAAATTGATGATAAAAAAAAGAAAAGAAAAACAATGAAGATAGGGGCAGCCCATAGGGAGATAGTGAAGTCAGTAAGGAAGGAGACAGTTATGAGGAAAATAGTGAGGAAGGAAGCAGCCATCAAGAAAAAAGTGAGAAAAATGACAATGATGAAGCAAACAATTTGAAGCTCAGTGAAGACAAAAAATTTGATGAGGAAAGAGGCAGCCCAAACAGTCAAAACAGTAAAGGCATAAACAACAAAAACAGTGACACCATTGAAGACCAAGGTCAAGATGAAAATGATGGAAGCAGTCATAGCATAGAGGAAAGTAATAAAAATAGTCATGACATCAGGAAGATGGATGAAGGCAGAGATACTTTTGGAAAGGAAAAAACAGTGTACCTAGACATCTCTCACCAAACAGAAAAAGAACATGAGCTTTCTGAGATTTCTCCTAATGATGAGTTCATTACAAATATAAAATTTAATGAACAAGGGAATTCCCCACAGTAAAATAATCAAGAAGTGCAAACATAGAATGTTTTTGGAGAAGAGGACAGCCCTAAGGCTGTATGAGACCAAACTAAACAAGCCCAGGTATTAACTCCTCCTCTCACTCATCATCAAAAAAGTCAAGAGCATGTGCTTACTGCCTCTCCAAGGCAAGGGGCCATGCTTCCTCCATCAAAAGTGGTGAAGGCTAAAATCACTAAAATAGTAAAAGGAAAAAATATTCAAACAGTGTCAAGAAATGTCACCAAGGCGTTAAGGAGTAGAGGTAAATTTTCAAAACAGAGAAAGATTGAATTTCCTAAGAAAACTAGAGGAAAGAATTTCATCAAAGGCAAAGGCAAGGAGAAAATTGAAGAACAAGAATGTAGTCATGAGCATGAGAAGGAGTTTGAACTAATACAATTGAACAGTGATGCTGAAGAAGATGAGGCCACGATTCTTAGATCCCTCTTACAAGATCGGGATGCCCAAGTTAAATACTTAGTAAATGATCTAAAAAGGTCAAAAGACCTTATCCACTTTTTTCAAATGAAAAACAGACGGATGAGTGGATAGGTGGCTATATATGAAGCCCGAGAAATCATATATAAAAGAGAAGCGCAAAAGTCACAAGAAAAACTTGAAAAATACATGGGTGAGTATGCGGATAATAATGAAGACAAAGAACCAGCAAGAAAGAGGACTAGGACCATTAGTCTTAGAAAAGCATTGGAAAGGCAAAAAGAAGATGAATCAGCCCGTGCACAGAAATACCTTCTTACGGAGCTAATTTCTCTAGAAATTGAGAATCATAAATAGTCTTGGCTTAAGAGGGAAAATTAGAATTTGGAAACCAAATTAGAGAAAGCTAACAAGGATTTGGGCCTACAAAGGACATTGACATCAAAGGAACATGCTCAAAAATTTTCAGATCAATTGAAGTAGTTTTGGTCCCTCAAAAACGCCAAAAATAGTCATTTTTTACCTTTCTGCCTCTTATATCAGCAGGGTGCTACACTCATGGGTTGTTTCACTATTTCTACATTTTGACTGACTTCCCAACATCATTTTGAAAAAACTAAAGTATTTTTATAAAGTAGACATCCGTAGCTTTCCAACGAGCCATCGCGGGACCCATTTAGACATCGGGAAGTCCGCCAAAAATTCACTACAAAACATTATTTTTTCTGGTGTTACGCTCGTGTAGATTTTGCTGAAAAGCAATTTTCTGAGTGATGACTGGGCCAAATGTGCGCTAAGCAAGTTTATCTTATGCGTTAGGCCTTAAAAGTGATTCTATTTTGCTATTTTTGTCCAAAAAGATATTTTTGAAGGATATTTTGTGCCTTGGACCTTGTTAGGGCTCAAGGATAGTTTTAGATATTTATTTTTGGCCAATGGCCTTCTAGTTCATCTAGGTGGGTTTCCTCCTCCTTGGCTTATATAACCAAGAGGATTCATTGTAACAAGCATGTAGAACTTGATATATTGAGAGCAATAAATAACATTATGATCTTGGAAGAAATACTTGTTTTATGAAGTGGATGATGTCTTTCTTGGCTTGATGGTGGAGGAGCATTGTGTGCAGGATTCCATGGCTTGGTGAATGGTGATGTTTCTGTAATTTGTTTATGTTCCCTTTTTTTCATTAATGTTCCATACTTCTCATTTGTTGTTGATCAGAAAAGTATATGTTCGTACATGCTCATGGAAGCACCTCAAACATCCTGCATGTTACATCTTTGATGTTTTCCTCTTCTAGATCATTTCAAAAGGATTCTCAACTGCCCCTTAGGTCCATCAAGAAATTTTTATTTGTTTCATTTATGGTCAATATGTTTTTCTATATTGTATCATTTAAGGTATGCCCTGCTTACTTATACTTTCTCAAAACTCCATTTTTGAAATATTTCTATGAAATATTGGATGTTTTAGTTAAGTCAAAGAGGTCTCGTTTGATCTTGCCCTTTTTCCATGCTTACAAACTTATTTCAAAGTTACCGATAGCTGAAGATATGATGTTTAAGAGTTCCCTCTTCATATATTGAGTTGTTTGTTTATCTTATCTGTTTTCCCAACATTTGAAGGTGATTTTCTAAAGTTAGGGGTTCTTATGCTTCTATGTATCACTGGATTGTTTATCTTTCATATGTATCAGTTTGAGTTTTATTCATAGATATTTATGGTTTTCCCTACCTCATGAATACTTTCTTTAAAACTATATATGTTTAAGATCTCTTTGTCTTTCACAAACTTAATGTTCATTTCACTCCATTTTCACCCAAAGAATCCATTTACCTTGACTAAATCAACCCTGCAGTAATACCTTGTCCACCATTTAGATAACCTTAACTTTATCTGACTCCATAGCCCTGTTGATTTGATGAAATCTCTTTCTATTTGTCCTTTTTGATCAGTTTACCTCAAAAATCCAAAAAAAAACCAAAATATACTTAAAAGCTAGCCTAAAATCAAACATACAAAGCAAACAAGTTCACATCCTTCACATAATAGAGACAACTCTCTCTGAGTCCAGGAAGGCTAGCTCCTAAGACTCCAAGGATTGGTCTGATGCTACCCTGTCATTTGGTTTACTAATCAGCCAAATTACAGGACACTAACACATGTAAGGAGGGTGCATGTAAACCAAGACATGCTTCCTTAGTATAAAATCATAGCAACCACCCACATCATAACATCATATGAGAGGATGTCGCCTGCAACAGTAAAATTGTTGTTTGAAATAAAGGGCTTTCCTCCTTGGGATTGATTTGCAATTGAAAAATTGTGGTTTGAAAATTTGTTGTTTGAAATAGAGGGCTTTCATCCTTGGGATTGATCAAGAGTGTAATGGATGTAAACAAAAGTATGAAGGGTGTGGTATCATGAAACCAAATTTTTTTCAACAAAAAAAACTAAATTGATTATGAAATCTTATTCTTTTAAACTGATTATGAAAATTTATTTTTTAAACTGAAATTTACAAAATGACAATCAAATGCTATTACTATAAACCTAAATTCCACTTATAATAAGTTTCCAAATTGAAACAGAAATTCATAAAATGAAAAGAAAAAAAATCCAATGAATAATGCACTTTGAGTTTCTATTTTGTCAATCACTTTTTATTTCGATTAATTCATTTTTAATGTGATATAATACAAGTATCAAAAAATTTATCCACTTAACCACGTTATTTTCAATCTTGTTAATGTTTTCCACGAGTCTATGGAATCACAATAAACCAGTTGATATGGATGGATGTTTATCATTATAGCTAGAGGATAGTATATTAGTTTAAATAAATAAAATTATACACATAATTACATTATTTCCAATTATATTAATGCTTCCCAGTAACTTATGGAATCAGAATATTTAGTGGTCATAGATGTTAGATTAAATAAATAAAATAATTTTGAAAAGAAATAAATATTATATCAAATATATATTTTTAATAATATTATTATTTAAACAATCATATTAAAACAAGATACACAAACACTTTTCTGTTATTTTTTGGGTATCATAAATTTTCACACATCAAAAAAAATAAAAAATAAACAATTTTGAATTCCAAATATTAAATATTAAATATAATTCAACCACATGTCCTTATCCAAACTATTACATAATGAAAATCATAATATATTTTCTATTTGACTACCACAAATACCATGAGCCTATATCTTTTTCTATTTTAATAAAATATAAAACTAAAAATACATTGAAATGAAAAGAATTCACATTATTAATACATAAAAAAGCTTTGATATTTCCTTGTGGCATCATAAATTTCCACAAACAAAAGAAATAAAAATAAAAACAAAAATAATTATGATATTTACAAATAATAAATATGATTCAAACAAATATAAATTGTTATATAATGATAATAGTTAAGAAATAAATTATATAAAATTCACAATTCCAACTAAAACAAAAATAAATTCACAACTCCCAACTCTCAATAACTCTACTCCCCTAACAACTAGACTATGACTATAAATATTTCACCCATTTATGAGACTTGGCCACAACGTAGATTGTTGCAGGGAGATTCCTTCCAATGTGGATTGCCCATCAGCTATGACCAAACCAAGCGTGAGCGTTTCGTGGTCGATCAAGCCCCAATCCACCACCGTCGGGTTTCAGTGGAAACAGCTCCAACGTTGGTGAGCTAGTCCGGGTTCACGTTGGATTTTACCCTGCGTGGCCGCTTCACTTCATCTCCCATTCCAAACTATATTGTAGCTTCACTTCATCTCCCATTCCAAACTATATTGTACATAAAATGTTAGTATGGTTATGACATTCTCTGCATGTAATCTCAACCGAAAATTACATTAAGAATATTGTAATTATACTTACATCGGATTCCTCCTTAACCGTTGCCCTACGTTGCCTCTCCACTTGATCTCCAATTCCGATCTATAATATATATTGTACAGAAAATGTTGCATGATTATGACATTCTCAGCATGTAATGTCAACTGAAAATTGCATGAATAATATTTTAATTGTACTTACATCTGAAGGGGGCGTGATCCTTGCTAGTTTTGGGATGGAACGCGTTGTGCCCCTCAAATTAGCGGAATGTTGCAGATATATTAGTTGCAGATATCATTAGATGAATTCAATGATCACACGACGTTTACCCTCCTCTCCACCGAATGAGAGCGGCAATTCTAATGACCGTTTGCGCCGCTCTGGGTCTCTTGCTTTGAAGTTTCGAAACCAATAGAACACGTTTTATGTCTTCTACTGTCCCGTACTTCTTCAGAAGTGGAGTTATTCTGATTTGTTTATCCTCCACGGTGGCCGACTGCATGCCATTTCTGTAAATATTTTCCAGCATTTCCTTTTGCTGGGTTGTTGGTTTCGATTTGGTATTCACATTTTCAGTGGTGCTGTTCTCTGCAATCATGCATTAATAAAAACAGGCCCGGGAAAATAAGTAAATCATCAAATACTAGACGAAAAAACAGAATACATATTTAGGTCGTCTATAAAATAAAAAAGAACAGAGAATATAAAAAAGACCTGCAATGTTTTTATCCATAACTGCAGTGTTTTTAAAACAAGATGTGCAATCGTTCGGTTCCTTTTTCTTTCGATCAACGGCTCTAGCAATGAAATAAAAACGAGCAGAGAATTTAAAACAAGACCTGCAATGTTTTTATCCATAACTGCAATGTTTTTAAAACAAGATCTGCAATCGTTCGGTTCCTTTTTCTTTCGATCAACCGCTTTGGAAATGAAATGAGGCCAATGAAGTGGAGGTGACAATGTATGTGAAACGAACATCAATATATAATCGTTTTAGGGCACCAAGGATTACTAATTTTTTTATTTATTAGAATTCCAAAGTTATAATGTATACACTTTTCAAAGTTAAATTGTTGATATATATATTTAATGTGAAAAGAAGAGTTAGTTTAATTATTTAAAAATAATAATACATTTTATGTCTATTTTTTGATAGGGTAATTTATAGTTTTGATATATTTAATTCTTGACTATTTACTATTTCAATATATTTTATTGATTATTGAATTAAATTTATTATATTTTATTTTTGATAGGGTAATTTATAGTTTTGATATATTTAATTCTTGACTATTTACTATTTCAATATATTTTATTGATTATTGAATTAAATTTATTATATTTTATTTAAGTTAAGAAAAGTTTAAAATGATGTTTGTTTACTGTATTTGATTTGCAGTTGTTTAAGGAGGTAGAGAAATTGATAGGACTACTAAAATTGGCTGGAATCCGGGCAATTACTTTTTAAGAAATCTTGCATTAGCAGTATTTGAATAGTGTTTGATATTAGAAGTGGATTCAACACCATTAAAAAAATTAAGTGCACTCAAAATCTTGATAGCTATAACTTGAATTTGCAAAAATCTTTACAGGATTTTATTACAATATTGCTAGAATTTCGATGATTTTCAAGGAAAATAAACATGCTAGTTAGACTACCCCATTTGATTTTGGTTATGAAAATTTTGAAATGATATTTTTTTTATCAAATATATTTTTAAAATAAAAATGATATTTTATTCTAATTTTTTATTTTTTGCTTAATAAGTTTCAATGCTAGAAGAGAAAGTATTAAAGAAATGTTGACTAGAATTGTTTAATAAAATTTTATGAAATAAAAAATTTACTGCCAGGTTTGAAATCTTAAATTGATAATTTAGCTTTAAATGCTATAATGGAGGTTAAGATTGAAAAAGTTAAAAATAACCTAATACATTAATTAAAGAAATATTGTCTAATTTCTTTTAATAATATGTTATGAAATAAATAATTTGGAAAATTTTTAGAATAAGATTTCAAATCTAAAATTTATAATATAATTTTAAATATTTTTTAAATAAAATAAAACAACATTATTTTTACCTTTAAAATTAAAAGGTCTACTTTTCTCCATTAAAAAATTTGACATATTATTAAAGTAATATTTTTAAAAATTATATTTCACTAAAGCATAGATAAAAAAAACTCATATATAATGTAAAAATGAGCACAACCACTCCTGAAAAATTTGAAATGAAGTTTGTTTTGATTTGGGTCAAATTATTATCTATTGTGAAAATTAAAATGCTTTTTCAAAATGATAAAGATCTTTATTTTTCATTTTCAAATTACTATTTTCCCATATTATAGCAAAGATAAAGAAATGCTCACTAATTTTCTTACTTAAATGTTATAAGAATATGTACTAAGAAAATTTTAATAAAATAACAAATCTAAAATTAATAATTTAGTTATTTCAGATTAATATCTAGTTTTTATTTTTTCAAATAAATTATTTCAGACATATTAGAAAATTCTAAGCAATACATAAATTAACAACTAAACATTGCTTAAAAAACAAATTAATCCTGAAAATATAGATGATGCAAAAATTCAACCTCTTAAGATTATTAATTACTCAAAATTCAACATCCATAAACATTAAAAATAAAAATACAAAAATATATATTTTGTATTACGTCATTAAAAATTCCACTCATTAATGCATAAACCAAAACCACCTTAAAGTGATTTGTCAACTGAAAAAAAACAAGACAACGCAAATAAGTAAATCATGATATACTACAAATTTAGATTAGATTAAAAGGAAACATGAAGAGAGAAATTAAAACAATACCTGCACTGTTTTTCTTCATCGTTTTTCCTCTATCGCTTCCTTTTTCCCTCGATCGACACATCTGTCAATTAAATGAGACCGAAGAAAGTGGAGTTGACCACGTATGTGAAATATATATATATATATGGTTTCAAGGTTAATTGCAGATTATAACGGAAGTGAGTGTATTAACCCTTTGACCACTTAGTATTCCATGGTGATAATGTCAACATTGTATTCTGTATTTTAAAACGTGGATTACTTCGTTTGTGTTTCCCAGATTATTTATAAATTTAAATGTAAATGTTATTTATTATTTGTAAGTGTATCAAGAAAAAAAACCTTTAAGAACTAATATAATAAGTCCATCTTAATTTTGAGATGGAACATTTTTAATTTGAAAACAAAAATAAAAAAAAAATCAAAATCAAAAACATCAAAAAAGTAAAGTGTGATACATTGATTTATAAAGTATTGACTAAATTTGGTGAATAAAATATATCAAAAATGATAATTTAGTCAAAAATGTTTTTTTATAACATATTAGTTTATATATATATATATATATAATGTTATTTAACATTTTATTTATATTTTAAAGAAATAAAATTATATTAGATTTTGCATTTATTTTTAAAAGTACACATTTACTCATTTTACAATTTTCTATCTATTTTGAAAATTAAAAGTAAATTTAGATTTTTAATTATTAGATAGATATTATTAAATAATAATAAGTTTTTAAATTTAAATATTTAAGATTCTATTTGTTATATTTTTTTTCAAATATTTTTAAATAAATTATTTTAATGAATTTTAAATTTAAATTATAATTGGATTTAGCTCAATTGGTTTAGCACTAAAGCATTTTGTTAATGAGAAGTCATATAGTCAATTCTAGTCCAAACTTTTGGTCTTAGGCTCGATTTAATGACCAAGTGGGAAGTAGGTGAATTTGCTAGATCTTTGGAGATGAGAAGTCACGTGTCATCCATTTGGGTGGATTTTCCTAAATAATTTTGGTGGAAAATAATCCATTCTAGTAGATCTACCATGGTAGTTTTTGTGCATGTAATGGCCATCAATATCTTATGTGCACAAACTGTACATAAAAATATTAATTTTTTTTCATATACACAATTAAATGATCCAAATATTTCAGAGTTTAAGATTATGTGCCCAATTTTAATATGAGTTGAAAACATAATATAATGAATGGGAAATATTATATCAAACTTAAAATATTATTATATTTTAAAACACATCCTAACCCACCCAATAAATGTAAGTTTCTACAATACTGGCTATATCGAGTAATTTTTTTTAATTTACCAAGTTTGAAGTTGACATTCATTATAGGTTATTAAGTAAAAATTCATTATAGGTTATTTAGTTTACTATATTACCATAAATATACTCATCTAAAAGCTTAAAATTTATCTTAATCCCAACAAATTTCTTCTAATATTGACTACCCATCACATGTTAACAAAACCAATGTTTAACGATCATCCATGCTTCCTATGCTTCCTATTAAACACCGCATAAAATACATTTGAACTCTTCTTGACTATAACTATTGGACTTGATTTCTTTTTATTTATAAGTATTCTCATTAAATAGAAAAATTAATAAAGTTTAGTATAAGTTTGGTTGAGAAATTTTTAAATTTATATTATCTTAAAGGTTCCTTTAATTGCTTAAACATTAAAAAAAAAATTTAATAAAAAGATATATGATCAACTGTCCTTTACCTTTTGGCTCAAATCTGATGAGCAAGCTCGAGTAAGTAGAGAGAGAGAGAGAGAGAGAGAGAGAGAGTATACACAAAAATTCAAAATGTTTTGTTGAAAGTTCTGAGACATGTTGAATGATATTTTCAGGCCTTCACATTAAAAAAATTATGTAATGCATTCCTAAGTATCATATCAAATTTTAAATATTATTATGCTTTGAAATGCACATGCTAATCCCAATAAATATAAGTATCTACACCACAAGGATGTGGTTATATTAATTGAACATTTATTAGTTTACCCAGCTTTCACTCTAGGTTATTGAGTTACCAAATTAACATACCTACACTGATTTGAAAAGCTACTCAAAGTAAAGATAAATTTCTTCTAATATTAACCACACATTAGTAAAAGCAATGTTAGTTTTGATATAAACTAGCTTAGATTTAAAATTCAATTAAATATATTTGAATTCTTTTTAACTATAGTTTGGTGTTTATGTTATCACATACCCTCTTTGTATTACACTTTCTTATGATTGTAATTTGTGGCTTTCGTTGGCTTCTCTTGCATAAGAGTTCCCCTTTATTTTAGCCATTAACATTTAAACCAATAAAACAAGATCTTTCCCTCAACTCTTCCTTAATTATTGAGAACTGAAACCAGTATGTCAATACCATTTACACACTACCACTCCATGTCGTTTTTGTAGTGGTTTCCATTTTGTAGTAAGACATCATTGATATCATATATTAATAAGGGAAAATAAATAAATAAATCACTAAATACTAAATGATCAGTAAAATAAAATTAAACAAGAAATTACTAACTTACCTTCAATATTTTAATCCGTGGCTGGTTTCTTTCTCTCTTCTTTTATTTTGCTGAATGGATTTGACAATGGGCAAAAGGAAACAATCTCTAAATAAGTTTTTAGAATATTCATAGTCTCCTTACTTCGGCCCCTTATAGCTTTCTTATAACTCTGATCTTGGACCTCTCGTTACACTGTTTCTTTCCCTTATAGATCTGATTGTGGCCTTGATTAAACTACTTAGCTTGAAGGGACTTGAAGAGATCTCAACCTATAATAATACTATAATAATTTAACATTTTAGAGTTAAATGTATTAAGATTTTCAAATTCATAATTTAATATTTCAAAATTAATTTATTAATATACATGAAATATGTAAAACTCATCTAGATCCATCTAACTCCCCATCTGTCAAGAGTCTAGAGGGATCAAGTCCCTAGTGGAGAAACATTTGCACCTTGAGGGATATTATCCTTCTAGGAGCATAATACATCTGAAGTTGGATGAATCTAAAATAATGATATTATTATTATTATTATTATTATTATTATTATTTTAATATTAATATTAATATTAGATTTCATGATGTTTTTTGTATGACATGATAACAAAATTTATAATAAATTAATACTAAATTAATATTGTCATGTATTTCAACTTTGACAAGAAAATACTTTTCTTTAAATATTTTAATATATCTATAAAGTATGGCTTTTCCTTTGAACGATTCATTTTACAAAAATTGAATTAAAACATATATCAAAATATTTTAGTTAAGAATATTTGTGTTGAATTGTATTATAGTTTTTTTATTATATCATTATTTTTTTTTTGTTTTGGTGTGGAACTATTTTTTTTTTTATTAGAGACATGATATACTTACACATCCTCATACAAGGTTGTAGGATGCCCCTCTAGAGGTGTTGAAAGTTGATTTATTAATGGTTAAAATATCATAATTATGTTTCAACTTTTTGTTTGTTTGTTAGATAATATGAGTTTTGATATGGATGACAATCCTAACCTATAGCTTGAGTAACTACTATCTACCAATACCTAAGTCATCTAACGTGTCAAAATCACTTCCCTTGGAGATCACACACAAGTGAATTTTCAAAATAGGTCTTAGCATGACTGAATTGTTTCCTACGATGTTTCAAAGTACTAACATTTTCACCACATCCCATTACACTATGGACTATGCTTGAGGTTTCAAAATACTAATTTTTTCACCACATCCCATTACACTATGGACTATGCGTGAGGTTTCAAAATACTAACTTTTTCACCACATCCCATTACACTATGGACTATGCGTGTTTTTTTTAACTCGTTAAGTTTCTAAGCTATTATATTACCTATCTAAACTATTATATTAATGCATTTGTTTGAAAAAATAATATTATTATTTGTATAAATAATTAAGATTAAATATAATAATATATATTTCATTTCAATTATAAAAAATTTAAATATTGTTTTTCGTTTTTAGGTTAAAGTTTATGAAAATGTATTGTTTATAATCAAAATATTTATAATATTATTATATTCATACATGTGGTTGGATATATAATTTATGTTTATTATCTTTTATATATAACTATTTTATTATATCACATCATATTCTATTTTTTTAAATAAATGAATAAATATTTATTTTAAATTTTAATCATAAATAATTATAAATAATTTTTAATCTTAATATTTTTGTTAATTTATTATTTAATGTCAAAATATTTTGAAAATGAAATTTCATTTTTATTATTAAATTTCATTTTTATGTTGCTGAAAATCCAATGTTATTAAAGAAGTTAACATGAAAAATATTAACAAAATCATCATACACTAATTAACAAATTATTTATTAACTTTTGGTAAATTCCATTTTCTTTAACTCAACAAAATATTATAAAGTAGCCATGGTAAATGTAAGTGTAAAATTGATATATATAACATGTATATAAAACATTGTTTGAGTTAGTATTCCAAAATTATAATGTAAATCACTAGATTAACTATATTGGAAGGTTAGTATTCCAAAGTTATAATTTCAAGCATTATACTTCAGCATTTCCAACAAGAAAGTGTTCAAAATTTTTATTGAGAAAAGAAGCTTAAGTATCATTGTCATGTTCCAACCTTTGAATTCAAATGTTCTAATTCCAGTATATACATTTGTTACTCATATTTAAAAATAAGAGCTTAGTATGTCAAAGTTACAATCTTAATATACATATTAAGATAATAATAACTAGTGTTTGAAAGCTATAATAGCAGACCATATGTTTGGATATGTGTAATTAAGAGTTATTTTTTATTTTTATAAATAATTAAATAAATTATATATTATTTTAATTGGAAAATAAAATAAAATATATTTTATTTTATTATGAAAATATTTAAATGATTTTTTTTTTTAATAAATAAATTTATTATTTCTTATTAGTGGTTAAAAATATTTCAAATTATATACATCTTTCTTATGACTCTTTATTTTCAAGTTCTCAAAGTTACTATGTTATAGAAAAATTAAGATGAAAAATGTCAATAAGAGAGTGTTGTATGTATAATAAAATATTCGTTAACGGTGTTAGTTAAATATTATGAAAATAATTTATTTGGGAATTTTATTGGAAAATTTCAAATCTAACTCTCAAAGTATGGGTGGTGGAGGCATTTAACCTCTTGTAAGCACTAGTAGTGAGGAAATTAACCTCTAGTGGCATAACAAATAGAGGTGGGAGGTGTACATTTTTTAATTACATCATGCCAGTTAATGGAAAAGCACATACTTCCACCTTGAAAATAACTTTGGAATGCAAAATTTGATACCTTCACCTCACAAATTTGCATGAATGTAGAAATTCCCACATTGCACTTATAAAATGCAGTGGGTAAATGCACACCTCCACGATTGCGGAGGATGGATAATGGGGGAAGTTAAAGTGCTCAGTTCTTCACTCCATTATCACCATTTCTCGTGGAGGATGAAGGTGTATATTATACATGCCTTCAAAGGATGGCTAGTGCTTGGGGATGAGGAGGACAGAAAGATGTGCATTTTGTATGTTAATTGCATGATTGTTAGGTTTCTAATTTATGCCACAAATTTTGGATTGTTTTTTCTTTCCCATGTGTTTGTTTTTTAGTCTGATTCTCATGTGATGAAAACAAATCTAATTACAAAATAATTATATTAATTATTATCATGAAATTAGGGATTTGATCGTACCTTTCTAGATTGAGTTTGCTCCTCCTAGACAGGAGTTATTTTATATATAGTTCATTGAGAGATTCTCTGCAACTAGCTAGTCTCCTCGATTAATGTGTGGTTGAGATATCTGCTCAACCAAAGTTTCCAAGATAAACACCCTATCTTGAAACAAATTTTCTCATGTATTTATATTTGTATATAAACATTATTTGATTAATGAAAGAGGAATACACTAAGGCTCAAGCCTTTTTTCCACTAGCATTTTCTCTCTGGTATATTTATGTGTGTTTATTATAAATCCTTCATGTGGTATCAGATTTGAGGGCTATGTGACTACTCGGTCATGAGGCTGGAGTGAATGAAGGCACTGGTGTGGATGTCCAATGGTTTTTGAATGGTGCTAATAATTTTTATTTTTTTAGCGACATATGTGATTGACTAATGTTGTTCGCAAAATAATACGTTCCATTGGAGAAAAAATTGAATCATCTCATCTACTGCAGTGTTTTTATTTTCTAGTTGGCACTCATATTTTCCTTAGCCTGTTTTTTTTTTTAATAATTAGATGTATTTAATTATGGAACATGACGGAACTTTCTTGCACATACTATGCAAAATATCTCACAAGGATCATTTTTTAAAATGTGCCCAAGGAGGAGGAAGAGAGAGCTTCGGTTGCTCACTGGAAGCGAAGTGAATCGCTGGCTAGTGAGCCTAGGATAAGAAACTGAATGGTCTCATCTAAACAGCGACGACGTTGGTTTTATGTTTCATATTATGACATAGATCTCACTCGTTCTACTGACAACACAAATCCGACATGTTTCTGGTCATCTTGACGATGATAAAAATTGCCAGAAAGTACACTATATCTGGTGTATCCATCCTAAGAGGCATTGAAATTAATATCAAAGGATAAGATTGAACATACCAGGCACATGTTCAAGCATTAAAAAATTGAGTTCTGACTTTGAGGAGACATTTTGGTCCAAGTACATCTTGAAATTTTATGGTTTCTTATTATCTGGCAAGAGTGCTTGTGACATATTATTTTTCGCTAAGATGAACAATTGTATTAACACTTGGATTCAAACCAATTAAATTGTATTTTTTGTTAGATAATTGTTATATATGTTTTTGTCATTTAAAAGAATTTTATATGTTGCTGCCAATTTAAAGAATTGTTGTACATTTTGGTGGAAAGCATAGCATTGGTCGTTCCATCAGTGTAGCTGAGAAGAGATATTTGCAGGGTGTAGAGGTTGCAGAAAGATACATTTTTGCACGTTCGAAAAGGCAAATTGTGTCTCGTTTGTAAGAGAAGTTGTGGCATCCTATTAATTATTGCAGGAACTTGTGAGCATGGTGCTGACACATGAGCTACATTAGAGATCTGCATCCAGATAAAATTGGCATCATTGAATATTAAATGTAGCTCACTGAGTGCAAGAGACAATTGTCGAAGAGGTCTGAGTCACATGGAGTAAACATTGTTACGTGTAACAAATTGTTGTGATAGTAGAGTTGTGTTGTTGATTAAGATTTGTGTTAGTTTATGTAGCCTATTCGTGGATAAAGGAGATGTTGTTGGTATCTGATTTTGAGAGGAATTTCCACAGATCATAGACAAAGAAAATGGGATTGTTTCCCGTGGTTAAATGAATGTGCCATTGTTTCCAAATAGTTGCTATTGGAATTGTAACTTGTGGTGGTTAAATGAATGTGCCATTGTTTCCAAATAGTTGCTATTGGAATTGTAACTTGTGGATTTGTCGTCTGAAAAAGTATGAATTTGGAAGCAACCCAAGTTTTTCGAGGAGGATCCCTTGAATTTCATAACATTGCAAGTTGAGATTGCATGTGTTTTTTATGTGAAGACGCAATGGGAGGATCTTTTAAAATTTCCATTCAAGGTTTGAGTGAAAATCACAAAATCGAGTAGCGTGGAACCCATCTGTGATATTTTTAATGGGTTTAAAATTCCTTTTAAGGTGAGTATAGATGATTTAAAATTATTAATAGAGTAAGGGTGAGTGAATATTGATAAATAACAATTTATTTTGGCGTAGTAAGATGCATTGAAATTTTTATTTTGGATTGATAAAGAGTCATTGTCCGAGTCAAGTAAAAGTTAAAGTTTTAACTTTGTTGCTAAATAAGTGTCAACAATGGAGTTATGATGGTGAATTTGATTGCTTATGTACTCAATACTTAATAAAAACATATTTTTTTTGTATTTATTGTGTCCTATATCCTCCTGAAATTGAATAAGGGGATCTCAGGTACACCATGAGTAGTTTGTGATGGTGCAAGGTTCTTGATGTTGCTTATGTTTTATCTCTATTTTTGACACTCTCTTCGTAAAATGTGCACATGTAGTAAACAAAAAATTAAGGAAATGCATGCACACAATAAAATTATCTTCAACCTCATGTAATCAAGCCAATAACAAGCAATCAAGAAGCTGCAACACATAACCAAAAATATCAAGTTGTTAACATCCAAATACAAAAAATGATTCTACATCAACAAGAAAATTAACTGAAGGCAATGAAGTTAATGTCACTAAAAACTCAAGAATTCCATGGAAAATATATATATCAACATCTAACAACAACTGGTTATTTTTTAACTTGCAAATATGTTTTTCTTTTGTAACTCAGCTTGTAAACAAATTCAAATTTAGTTGAATTGTAAGTGTCCATTCTTGGCTGAAACCAACACCCATGTTTTAAATTGACAGGACGTAAAGAGATTCAATTCTCTTTAATTGAGTCAATTTAGCCAAGTGAGTCCACTATTTTTAACCGAGTCATTCACATCATTGTAAGGTTTTCTCTTGTGTTTATTTTCGACAGTATGCAACACCCTTATTTTGCAAATAAGCATAATCAAGAGAGCGATTTTAAACAATCGAAAAGTGAAAATGAATAATTTCACAAGATCAAATGAACATGGAACTGAATGAAGCAAGCATCGAGTGAGTGAGTTCAAATATAAAAAAAAAATAATAATAATAAAACCAGTTCATATCTATAGTGAGAAAGCGTGAGTTATAGTATTCAATTATTCAAGTAAGATAATACAAGAGAGCGTGTCAAAATGGGAAAAGGAAGAAAATGTATTCAAAGTGCAGAGCTAGAATTTAAAGAGTTGAAAGAGTGAAATCAGGAGTTACAAAACATAATTGAACTACTGGAATGGAGGTTGAAGCATAATCAAAAGTTAATTGATCAAATCACCAACATATTAGAAGTTCTTAAAGGCTTTCAAATTGAGCTTTAAATGAAAGAGAAAATCATTAGCACACTCAAAATAAAATTAAGTGAAAAACAAGATCTACTTCATGCACATTTTACATAGAAGGTCGAGGCAAGTTGCGACATTGAAGACCTCATCCAAACAACAAATGAAAGTTTTGATACAAGTGACCTTATTAAGCATATTGATGAAGGTTGTCGAAGGTTGTCACACAAAATATCTAATCAACCAGATTGATGCAAGTTGTGACATAAGTGATCTCATCCAACCCATTGCACTACTACATAATACAACTAGTAGTAGTGAAGATCAAAGTGAACATATTTATACAACATGTGAAATAGTTGAATATTTAATAGAAATGGTTGATGCTCAATGTTATACATATGATTTAATCAATCCAACCCATCATATAGGCAGTAGCAGTGGGTGTGAAGAATAGCAAAAGGGAGATCTTTCCAAGAAAGTGATCAGACCTTGGGAAGAAATCTCCTTAAAAAAATATCCACATGGCCTAGGTTACAACAAAGACAACAATTTGTATGTTCCATATTTAGTTTTTATGTGCCGGTTTTCTAGATAGTGATCAAAATATGGTTAATTGTAACCATTGTAAGAAAAATGACCTTATGAAGAGTAAATGTTTGACTTCCATCCCTATCACCATTGTGGAAAGAAAAATCATTCATTAGAAAGATGTTTCAAGTGAAATCAACCACCAAGAGAAGAAAAATTATGCATGGATTTATCCTTGGAAGTGGTCATATACAGTTAAAATGTTGTCTATCTATAACTGAAAGATTGAGTCTCACATGAAGACAACTTTTCCAGTACAATGAAGATGGTGAAACTCGCCTACACTTAAAGGGGGAGAGTTCTGAATTCAAGTGTCGATTGTATCTCCTTTCAGCTGACAAAGGGGGGAAATGATAATAATGGAATTGACCATTTTTATATAGAACGTTTTGATAACATAAACAAGAAATAGTGAGCATTTAATGACAACATAAACAAAAGCAGCAGTGAGAAGTTTTTGAGCATAAGCAGCCAGTGGGAATTCAACATCAATGTAGCTAGTGGGAAATCAACATCAATGCATCTAGTGGGAAATCAAAATCAAGTAGCAAGTGGGAAATTTTGACATCATAAAATTTTCTAGTGGGCATTCTCAACAGTTTTTGAGTGGACAAGAAAATTCACCAGTGGCGGTTATCAACATTTTTTCAGTGGACAAGAAATTAGGAAGTTGATTAAAAACAAAGGACATATGTATCCTTTTTTAGCTTTGTACATGACAGAGTTATCAAGAAAATTTTAGAGATGAATCATACTTACAATTGACTCATGTTCTTTTACGATTGATGTTTTTTTCACATCCAAATTTGGCGATTTTTTCACCCAGTGTTTTTGAGTATCAATAGTTTCAGCGTAAGAACTTGGAATATGGTTCTTGGTTTTTATTTTGGACTTATGATTGAGGGGGGAAATGTTAGCCTCACTATCATGTGAGAAAAACAATTCTAAGTACCAAATAATTAAATTAATTATTATAATTAAAGTTGGGATTTAATCCTACTTTTCTATATTGGGTTTGTTCCTCATAGATAAGAGCCCTTTTAGGTCGAGTTCGTTGAGAGATTCTCTCCAACTAGTTAGCCTCCTAAATTATTGTGTGGTTGAGATATTTTGTCAACCGAAGTGTCCAATATAGACACACTATCTTGAGACAATTTTTCTCATGTATTTATATTTGTATCATAAACATTATTTGATTAAACATTATAAATTTGTCATATTTCATGATTATATTATTTTTTGATTATTGATATCATCATGAAATACCTAGTTATGATGACACTCGAATTTATTAAATTTCATCTTCTTCTGTCACTTAGAGTTATTTATAATATGATTATAAGGAATTTTAGCATCTATGTCTTGAAAGATATAATTGGAATTAGACCATCTTGACTCCTCAGTTACATTGTTAAGCGCTCTCTCAGTATCAAAACAAATATTTCGTGACATTTCTAGGTATTACAAGGACTGAATTTTGTTACATCAATTTCCATGATACAATGTGTCCTATCTATGAGCTATAACTTTGTTTTATTGTTTTATTTGCACAAAATTTTACAGTACCTTGGAATTTGACATATTGGATGGGGGATGAAGTATATTTGGAAACATCACTTTAGAAGAACAGTTACAAGACCTTGGCATCCCATTATTGGCCTCTGATCATTAAGTACAAAGGAAAATGTAATGAAAAATACACATAGGAGGATTTCTATTTAAAAAGGGGGATGTGCATCTTGATTGATCCATGATAGCAAGGAAGAACCTCACGATTGGGTGGATGTATCTCTATTCCAGTCTCTGGAGTAATTCAAAGAAAAATTGGATCAATAAACAGATATTTTCTACAACATATTTTTTCTAATCTAGCACCATATTCATTATCTCCATAACAATAGTTAAGCTTGACTGGAGTACCCCTATTCTCTCTGTATGATCAAACCTGTGCAGTATTTGATGCCAGACATCCTTCAGTCGTTATTTTCTACACCTAGAAATATTTGTCCTCATTGCAAAGAATAACAAGAATATGAGCTATCAATGGTTTTCTAATTCTTTTTTTCTTTTGTACCCAACTCAAAGTATATCCTTTCGGAAATTGAAATACTCTCTCTAATGAAATACGTAGTTCTAAGTGATAAAATTATAGATATAAAAAAGGTACAACATCCAATGGGTTTCATTTACAAAGCAAGGCAATAGAAAACTAATGAAGAAGGAAAATAGAATAAATAGGCTCCACCATTATTTTTAAGAGGTCCAAAGAGGTGTTATTTTAATGAAAGTGAAATTCAAATATCTAATACAAATTTTATACCAGTAAGTTTTAGGGTGACTATTTAGTAGAAAAAATTTAAAACTTGTTATGGCCTATTACCTTGGGTGATGGGATAGAATACGTACAACACCAAACCTCCCATGCAACTGAAACGTAAATGGGTAGCACAAATTGGTGTTCATTGGCATTGTTCATGTGGCTAGTGCTCTTGTATGAATGTCGAATCCAAGGCTAATTTTCCATCGCAAAGCTATGTGGGTATGGGTGCTACTTTATGTATGGGTAACACTTTTTGAAAAAGGGGATGAGGATTTCTTAGGGTATATATCATCAAATGAGCATGACTACTTTCATTGGGAAAATATAAACACACAGACACATAATACTAGCTACATTGCATATTACTGATTATGAGAATAATGACTTATGCACCTCCTTTCCAATCCAAGTTTCTTAAAGAAAAAACTGAAAAGTAACTTCAAAGAGTTATCAAAAAACCATCTACTACTGGTATTTCCATGTAAGGCCTATAAAAATAGAAAACCTTTAAAAATATAGATATCCTAGCATGATGTCTATCCTTATACCATGATCATCTATATAGTTGAAAGAAGAGAATACAAATGTATACAGTTTAAACACTATCTTGAATAAGAGATACAACAATATCTCTTAGTGGATCTATAAAAGGAAGATCCTCAACATCACTGGCTATGCATCTCAATCTGTGTATTCCATAATCTTTATCTCCCCCAAATATTTGATCCGCCACATCTTTGGATAGGGATTTTTACAATTGATTTTTTTCTTTATGTATGCCACATAAAGAGATATTATGAAAGTGTCCCTTTAGCCCAATTGCCTTCTCTTAACATGTTGTTTATATCTTTTTTCTAACCCACCACTTTCCCATTCATCCACCATATGAAAATTATGGAATGACCATAAACTTTATGCTCGTTTACTCTCTTTTCCTCTACTAGTCTCATTAGTTTCTACACTCCCCTTAGCTTTGCCTTGTTGTGTGCACCAATACCTATGTAAAGGTAAACTGATGTTGTTTTGATATATACAGGGATCCTCTTGAGTCCTAACCCATAATGACATGGTTACCAGTGAAGGCTACATCAAACAAACCCTAGGCCACTTTTATGACTGTTTCTAGTGAAAACATTTATGTTCATCACATCTTCTTTGTAGCCTTGCGGAAAAAATTATATGCTGCATTAGTCCTGTAATATATGCCTTGGAAAATGTGAGGCACTTGAAAAAAGGAAATAATTTCTAGCGATACAGAGTGCCCAGGTGATAGATGGTGGGAGGGAGTGATGGTCATGAACCAAAGTGTCCATCCAACTTCCAAAATCTTCAACTAACGAGATTCCTTGCTATTATCCTCCCCTAAATTATAATTTTAGCTACATCCTATACTTCCTAGTTTTATTGGCATGTAACACAAAAATGGTGGACTGTCTTCCAAGTCTCTATGCTAAGAAAACACCTTATACACCCCTCCCAACCTTTCTTTTTTAGATTATTCTAATTGAGTATTATGTTTAACTTTGAGAGCCAGAGGAATATTTTTTCTTTATGATATATCTTTAGATTCCACTGAATTCTATACCACTAGCGTGGGTCTCTTTCCCTTCCTCCTATCAATGCTACCTGGTAACCCATATTTATGGTGTATAACTCTCCATTCCAATTTGTGCCCCAAACAAGTGAATCTGGTTGGTATTTCGTATGAAAAAAAACTTCAAGTAGTGACTTCTTGTACAATGTTGGATCAGCTACAAGTATTTACATCTTCGCAAAATCTGTTACAATTGGTAACAATCCAATTCAGATTTCTAACTTACCAAGGAAAACATAAAACTAAAGTCTCTATCAAAAGTGCACTCTGATTTTTTATAGGAACTATAAATTGAGGAAAGTACCAACAAGTACACAGATCTGAAACTAAAATCACAACATTGTTTATTACTCTTGAAAAAAAGAAATACATGGATATATTCAAACTCTAATGATTCTACTCTATGTCACAAGGTTTGTCCAACTTCAACCTTGAGGTTCGAATTTTGGTGAACCTTAAAAACAAAATTAAGGTTTGGCGAGCCTCATCGAACCTCTTAGCCATTGACCAAGTCCATAGATCAAAAATCATAACCTACTGAAAAGTGTAACTACGGTCATTCTTTATAATGATTATGTAATTATAATGTTCTGCAGGAATATTCTTTCTATCATTCAATCAAAGCTTAGCATCGTATATTAATTGGAACTAAACCACAAATTCTAGTTAACAATTTAAGTTCCCAAGATCAGATGACGTAGAATATGTAACATATAAAATTTTTAGCTTCTGATATTTATAGAGTTATTCTGTGAACCTAAATTTCCAAAGGAATGCCTTGGTATCTAGTGTTTAAAATTATTAATTTATTAAATCTCATCGATGATGTAGACCAAACATAATAGATATTATTCAAGAAACTAATATGGTTTAATATAATAAGTAAGAAAACTATATCCGTGCAACAAGGGAAATAGAAACAACAAAGTATTACACTATAGACTCCTATCTCAAATAGAACAAGGGAGCTTCATCTAATAGGCTAGCAGTAAATCAAACCAAAGTAAGGCTTACTTCTGAATTGCATGAAGGAAATTTTTAGGCTATTGGGGAGCTTCATGTATCATGTGTGGAGTTTCTTATAGTAGCATATTTTCAAATATAAACCTTTATTTTTCTAAAACATCAACTCCAAAACAGAGAAATAATGTCTGAGGAACTGCATAATAATGTAGTGTGGAAAACATGCATGAAAATCTCTACTATAATGGGCATTATTTTCATTTTTATTTGTGACAGGGTTTTTAAATAACAAATTCAAGAATTTTATACAACATCGGTCTGAGAAGTGAAGGTTTGTGACAATGTATTGGCACCTAACTGAATCACAAGTTTGGCAGTAAAACACATATCAAAACTAGAAAATTATGTAAATAATTCTCTCCCCTAGGATTGTTATAGCTATGGAGTAACCATAAGTAAAATGATTGAAACCATGGTTGCGATGAAAGTGAAATTGAATGAACCAACTATAAGGATAATTGAGTAAAGAGTTCACTACACAAAATTTCTCCTCCTCATAATCTCCTACAAAAGAGGTCAAGCATATGTGACAAAATCGAAATAATACAAAGTTCTCATGATGAAATTAAAGGTATAAAATAATCCAAAGGAAAAAAGTAGAATTTCATTGAGTAAGAGGGTTCAAATCTGCTGTAACTGAGATAGATACAAATTTTGAACAAGATTCCAATTCTTGGCAGTTGGAAGTTGAGATCCGAATTTTAAACTAATGCAAATTTATCGATAAGCTAACGACACCAAAGATAATTTTTTATGAAGCCAACTCCAAAAATAAAATAAAAGAGATATAAACACCTTAGAAATCAGCCACTTCGAGGCATGATACAAATGACAAAAACCTCCTTCTATATATATTTGTCCATGGGGTCACGATATAGTCCTACTTGACCTAACAATAATAATGTAATGGCACAATAATAAAAATATTTGGGTTACAGGGGTACAATAATAAAAATAAGGGGGTTACACTAACAACAATAAGGGACTATACTAGTAATATAGGGACCTAACATGCCCCTCTCCTTTAAAAAAGTGTTGTCCTCAATGCTTGAGTAGATCCAGATGCTTCTGTATAAAATTCTCATCCTCGCATGTAGAATCTTCAATGGGTAAGTTCTTCCATTTGATGAGATACTCTGAGATTGATCGATTTCGTAGTTGGCGAGTTCTTGTTTTCGTGACTGCTTCAGGTTCCAATATGATTTTTTCTTCCTCATCAAGTTCTGGCAATATTTTTTGAAATGGAAGGTTGTCCCCTATAACCTTCTTTAAGCATGAAACATGGAAAGCTAGATGTGCTTGCGAAGAAGAAGGAAGCTCCAATTTGTATGCCATGGTACCAATATTTCCCAACACCTTTTAAGGACCATAGTACTTTGGCGATAATTTATTATCCTTCTTAGCTTGCTTGAGGGACATTTTTTTGTATGGTTGTAGCTGTAAAAATACCCAGTCTCCTGCATTAAAATTTCTCTCGCTGTGATGTTGATTTTCCTGTTGTTTCATTCGATTTTGTGCCAAATTTAGGTTATCCTTTAAGAGTTGTAGAAATTCTTGTTGATGGTTGATGTAATCCTCCATTTCTTGAACCTTAGAATTTTCTCTTAAATAAGATGTGAAGTATGGTGGATGATATCCATAAAGTTCCATAAATGGGGTCATTTTTTATGTAGTATGGAAGGAAGTGTTATACCACCATTCAGCGAGAGGTAACCACTTGACCCATTATGGTTTCTTATGAGATACAAAACAACAAAGATATCCTTCCAAAAATTTATTCACTATATTAGTTTGAAAATCGGATTGAGGATGATAAGATGAGCTATGAGCTTGTTGAGTACCCAAACAAGAAAATAATTTCATCCCAAAATTTCCAGTAAAAATGGGATCTCTGTCACTTACAATAATCTTTGGGTTTCCATGTAGCTTTTGAATTGTTTCCATAAATGAAATAGCAACTGTAGTTTCTTTAAATGAATGAGATAATGCACAAAAGTGTGCATACGTGGTAATTCTATCAACTACCACCATGATGACACTTTTTCCTTCGGACCTAATAAACCTGTGATAAAATCCATTTAAATCTCATCCTAATGTTAACATGGAATGGATAAAGGTTGTAGAATACCCGAGGTCTTAATTGTCTCAATTTTATTTTGTTGGGAAACCAAACATTTCGCCACCAAATTTTGAATATCATATTTAATGCCATACCAAAAAAACTTTCTTCACCCTTTGGTAAGTTTTCAAAAATCCTCAGTGTCCTCCTAAAGGAGAAGTGTGCAATTCAAAACTAATATTTTGTTTTAGTTGGTAATTCTTGCAAATATATAAGCAATATTTGTACCATAAGGAATTATTTTTCCAACTAAATGTATCACATGTACTAGGATCTTGCTGCAACTTTTGAATGAGTGTCCAAACTTCTTCATCCCTCTTCCATTCATCCCTTGCTTTTGTTATCCAATCTAGTTAGATAATAGAAATGGCACAAAGAAATGCTTCCACCTCTTCATCCTTTCTTGATAGTGCATATGCAACAAAATTTAGCTTACCTTTTCTGTAGATGATTTCAAGATCATAGCCCAACATCTTTGTGACCCATTTTTGCTACTCTTCTGATGATAGTCTCTATTCCAAAAAAAAATTTAAGACTATCATGATCATTTTTTACCTTTAAGTGTCTTCCCATTAGGTAAGGTCTCCATTTCTTTAGTGCATGTAGTATTGCCGACATTTCCTTCTCATAAATATATTTCCGTAAATACTTTCCTTTGATTGGATGACTTTCAAAATCGACGGGTCTTCCTTCTTGCATTAAAACATCACCAATTCCATTTCCTAAGGCATCACATTCCACAATAAAGGTTTTTGTGAAGTCTGGCATAGCTAATGCTGGTGCTAGGCACATTGCCTCTTTAAGATGTTCAAAGGCCCTATTTTCTTCAAGAGTCCATGAAAATGCATCTTTCTTCAATAATGTTGTTAGAGGTGCTGCTATTCTCCCATAATTCTTAACAAACTTGTGATAATACCCTCTTAACCCGAGAAATCCTTGCAATTGCTTTAATGGTTTTGAATTTGTTAGGGTCTACCTTAAAACCCTCGTGAAATACAATATGACCCAGATATGCCACCTCGTGTACTCCAAAAAAACATTTGGATGTTTTTGCATATAATTGTTTCTCCTCCAATGGTGTGAGAACGCTATCAACATGTTGAACATGATCCTTCCAAGACCTACTGTAGATTAGTATGTCATAAAAAAATACTAGCACAATTTTTCTAAGGAAGGGTTTGAAAATGGAATTCATCAACCCTTCAAATGTAGAAGGTGCATTGGTAATGCCAAAATGCATGACCAAAAATTCTGTAATATTCCTACTTAGCCCTTGCTAAGAGGAATATTCATTTTTGTTTCAATTTTTGTTGCATGAATAAATAAATAAAGGAGGACATGTGAAACTCCTGAAAAGGCTGAACAAATCAATGCACATGTGAACAAAGATAAATCAGGGCCATGAAAATAATCACTTTCACGTGTGAAAGAGGTCTGAGTTGAAGACTGGGCCAACCTTGACCAAATAAATAGCGTTGTCTAGGTCCATTGCATCTCCAAAAGGGACAATGCACTTCTAGAAGGAGGCCTCTCATGTGAAAAGGGCTAACTCATCAAGGTGGTTTAGGGTTTGCAAAGGCACTTCATCTTATAAAAGGAGAGGGAGGGCAGAAAGAGAACGTTTTTGATTGATCATATTCTTGAGTATTTGGTCTGCTTAGACAAATACTATTCTCTATTGTTTAGTGGAAAATTGTTCTTGGAATTCCTATGCAGGGATTTCACCTCTTCCTTTCAGGATTCTTGGAGGATTGTTTGCAGAATTGGTCACCTATTAGGCTGAAGGCCATGTTCTACTGTCAATTACAGCACTAATCCATTGAGGTTTTTGCTGCTGTTGCAAGCTGCAGCAAGTGGGAGTCTAGATCTGAAAAGATATAGTGCATTTTGGGAGCCTCTTCTCATGGAGTGTGTCTTTTAACCTCTTGGAAGAGTGTATTTCCTATTTGTACTTCAGATCTAGAATTTTGCAGTGGTTATCTATGTCATTTGAGCTATAGCACTTTTCATCTTGATGGACTGCGTTATTTTGGTGTGAGGTTCTTCATGGTGTTTTTCTCATAATTTAGATTGGAGGTATCTAGTGTTGGGCTTGCCTTCCACTTGGTGATCCATCGATTAGCTTCTTGATCCACATCATATTTAGATCCGATCCATTGTAATGAAATTTTATATTTTGAAATTTACTGCAGCAATTTTCACATCTACAACTTGTTTCTCAGATCTACTCTTATTTATGCATGATTTTGTCCAAATTCCAAGGGGATTTGATGTTTTGACCCAAAATCTGTCCTAGATCTGAATTGTAACTTCCAGCTACTGAATCTCTTGAAATTAACGCTACTAAGCCATTTATGCTGATGTATACATGTTGTAGCTCTCTTTTCTGAAGATATATTTATCTTTTGCCTCATGTAATCTATTGTATATTGAAGGAGCTTTAATTTAATTCTCATTTCCTATTGTACCTTCATTTATTAATTATATATGATGGCCTCCTACTCCTATGGACCAATACTACGTTATTCTTGAGGCAGTTTCTTGTGCATAGCTACAGCCCCTCTTGTAGGGTGTTTTTTAGCTAGACTAGGTTGTGGGAGACCTGGTTACCACACCTAGTTTGATTTTCTTTTCTCCCCTTCTCGATCTAGACCCTAGATCTGCTGATATAAGGGATCCAAGGGATGCAAACCGATTTCTATACAGCAATCTCCCAAGGAGTGCATTATTTTTCCAAGCTTGTTGTGTAATCCCAATTTGGGATATTACAATGGTATCAGAGCTCCTTTCTTGGCACAGTTTGTGCTTGCCTTGGAGAACCATCCATGTTGCATTCAGAATAATATGATCCTCTTACTGAGAGGGATAAGAGGTACTAGAATAGAAGTCATAAAAAGTATGACTACACTACTGATGATCCTCATAGAGGTCAAGATAATGGGGAAGCCCCTGAAACTCTGAATGATAAAGAAGCAGAGGATTTTGAAAAAACTCTTTTGGAAACCATGCAAGATCTTGCCAAGGAGATCAAAGAGATGAGGGTTTACAGAATGAGGTAACATCTGTTGAGCTCCAAAAATGTTCTTTCTTCCACCACATTTCACTCCATTTATTTTGACCATTATTAATCCCAGGCTCAAATGATCAATGAAATTAGTTAAAATTGCTTTAAGAATGAATATCATGGCTAACTTGCTATGTTTTTATGATTTTGTCATTGTAGTACTTTTTGAACTGAAACTAGCTACGGAATGCAGACATTTTGTAGCTAGTTGCCAATTCTGTAGCCTTCTTCATGTTTAAGCAGGTTCCAAATGTCCTCTCAGGGAAAGCCACACATGGTCGTATTCCATGTCATGCCCTCAGCATTTTTTGCTCTCCATGAAGATCGAATGGAATTTTGTATGTGGCTATGCACGCGGGAACTCAAAATATGAGATAGACTCTTAATAGGACAAGGACAGTCCAGATGTCCTTTGTCATATTACGATGCCACCTTTAGAGTTCTAGTTCGATTTTAATATGGAAAGATAGTAATCCCTGTATTATCTCAAGTTCTGTTATGTAAATTTGCTATAAATATAGCTCAGGAAACCGAGAGACAAGCTTAGATCTTGGTTAGATTTTATGGTTGACTGTTACATATTTGAAGTCCGAGCATACTCTATTTTGAAGTGATTCCTCTTTAATGAAAGAAGCAGAATTTCGTTAAACGCGTTGAGTCGATCTTGAACTACATTTCATGCTACTCTAGTGGTAGAGGGCCCCTGCCTCCTGAGTGACCTTGTTTATACAGTAGATAAGTATTTTAGTCTCGTTTCTATTTCTACTTTAGGCAATTTTCTGAAGTTTATGTTCATACTTGTTTACATTAATTATCACAACTAGACTTACTCTAATAAGCTCTTCCAAAATATCATTATTATGAATAAGGCATGACTGTGGTATTTTAGGTTTTAATTGCATTCTCTTTAGTTAATTATCACAGTTGGACTTACTCTAATAAGCTCTTCCAAAATATCATTATGATGAATAAGGCATAACTGTGGTATTGTAGATTTTAGTTGCTAGTTTACAATAAGTGGCATAGTTAGTCTTACTCTTACAAAGCTCTTCCAAAATATCATAAAAATGAGTAAGAGGTAGTTGTGGTGTCTTAGATTTAGTTGTATTTTCTTTTATTCTTGTGTTTATGTTCAATTGCATTGAATAATATAGCCATACTTGTTCTCATAAACTCTTCCAAAATATCATTCATACTGAATGAGATGGGCGGTAGAATACCTTAGGTTAGTTGCATGTTAACTTAGTTATAGCACTCCAGAGGTAGAATGCATGTGGTTCAACTCTGTCATTTCATTTCCAGTTTGATAATGGCTTTTTAGTTTAACGTTGTTCACTGTACTTCAAATAGACTAGTGGCACTTGAGTTTAGTTTTAGCTCACTGTATTAGCACTCCAGTTTAGCTATCATCCATTGCATTTTTAAATTATATTAGTTGTTAAATTTAAATACCATAGTCTTCATTATTTACAAAACATCTTTTGTTCCAAACTCATATTAATACATAATTATTTGGACAGGAGTTAGTATCAGTCTAAGACCTAGAGTATTTTGCAACCTTTTTACCATTTCACAAACAAACATTTTCTCAAAAGACCATTCTAAAAAGGAAATCTATAACTCTTGAGTGAGGCCTAGTGGTGTTAAATTGAGTTGCAGAACAGAATTAGAGCTAGTTTAGAATAGAAATCTTATGATGCTACAAATGTTCTTTTCCAAATATATTCCAATAGATCTTTAAACATGGATGAGATGTTGTAACATTGTAAGTTGATTGTTTGATTGTTTAGTTAGGAGAACTTCATTTACACTTAACTTGCCCATTTCTCAAGCTCTTCCAAAACATGATTAATGAATGAATTGGACAAGTTTAAGCTCATGTTGTGATTAATTTCCTTGAAGTCATTATTAAGCTTTGTGTTTGTTGTTTGCTAGCCATAGTTAGGCTTTGTTATGTTTTAGTATTTGCATTTGTCATTTGCCATCCATAATTTAGGCTTCACTCTGTTTTTATCCAATAGTTTCTTCTCACCAGCATTTAGTTCTTTCCCTTGTGAACATAAAACCATGAAAAAAAAAACCAAAAACATCATAAAAGCACCAGACACAACGTAGTGAGAAAGAAATACCTAGGCACATATAGTGCACCACACTTTAGCAGTTTACCAACCCTGGTTGACAATTAATGAACTCAATTTAGGAGACTAGGTTGAGCACAAAAAACATCCTGGGAGATTTTAGTTGGGAGAATGTTTAGATATATCTCATCATGGGGCTAGTCAACTAGTGAATCTGCTACCAGGCCCACAAGCTTCACAATCCTCCACCATGCCTACCTTCTTGGATGTGGAGAGTGAAGGACCACATGGGCAAGCTTCTCTTGAAGATTACTTTGTGGAGTATGACTCTCAGAGTCATATATTCAAGGATAAATTGAGTTTCCAAGACTTTTGTCATATCAAGGATAGAAGAAGACCAGGGCAACAATATAGAGATGGTGGGTTCTTTCATGGTAGACACCACACTATGGGAAAATTATTTTTGCCCAAGTTTGATGGATCTTCGTCCAGTTCTGCCAAGGCATGGGTACAAAAGCTGGATATCTATTTCCAGTTGAACAAAGTCCCTGAATTTGAAGCCATCAAGATTGCAGTGCTGCACTTTGAAGGTGAAGCACACAATTGGTGGTTCCATGGGTTGTCTACATTGGGACACATCAATGTGACTACCTATGTTGAATTCACTAGAAGAATGGTGGAGAGGTTTGATAGAAAGGATCCTGAGGCACTCTTCATAAGCCTTGCAATGATGAAGTAGTGAGGAGATGCAGAGATTTATATCTCTGAATTTTTAAGATTATGAGTCATGGTCCCTGATCTATCTGTAGCAAGGAGAGTCTACATGTTCATTTATGGCCTGGACGAACCCTTTCATGGATGGGTTAAGTCTACCAAGCCGATCACTTTGCATGGTGCCATGGAGAGAGCTAGAGATCTCCAAGATGCCTTGCCAAAAGTAAAGGAAACTTTCCAAAGCAAGACCCGTCATTTTTCTAAGGGGAAAGAAGGAAAAGATGCTCCTCCCAAGGAGAGATCTTTGAAGAAACCTCTTGATATTGATCTCAGGAGGGAATTGAGGAAGAAGAAGCTGTGATTCACTTGCCAAGAGTCATGGGTGCCCGGACATAGGTGTGCTGCTAGAAGAGCACACTACATAGAATTCTTCTCTTTTTTGGAGGAGGAAGATGATGATGAGGAACCTAGGAAGGGTAACAACGCTGATGATGAGGAGGAATAGAAAACACCCACTAAGGATGGGAAGGGAGCCTTTGCTCCAAATAGTGGGACTCTTGCCTCTTTGAGAGGAGTGCCTCAGTAAAAGACCCTAAGAGTACAAGTTTCAGCTATGAAACAGAGTGTATATGTACTAATTGACAGTGGGGAAACCCACAACTTTATTGATGCTCACCTTTTGCAAAAGAGGGGAATCACTCTCTGTCACTATGGGATCCTACACACTGGTAGATCACTTATTTGCAGTTGACATACTAGAAACCAACATCATCTTCAGTGTCCAATGGTTGATTACCTTGGGGAAGGTTACCACTGATTGGAAATATTTGCAAATGGAGTGGGTGGACTTAAAGAGTGGGAAACCACAAATGATTCAAGGGATGCACACTTATCCTTCACCTAATGTTTCCACACAAAAAACAGAGATGGATTTTCACTGTGGAAGCAGGGATCCCACAGTTCCATCTCTCATGTTCATGAAGATGCTGCAAGGGACATTCTTATCTAATGGCAGGCCACCTGTGATGCCATCAGATTCTTATCTTGTATGGAAGACTCCACAAATTTCTGCTCCAAATACATATGAAGGAAGCATTGGAGCAATAAGAGACCAAGTCACAGCGCTAGAGGATTTGAAATAGCTCAAGAATGAGGGGGACCTTCTTCTAACATCATCATCTCCCTCTCTCTTTTCTTTATCTGTGCTGTGGGAGGAGGAGCCTTGCATCACAAACATTTGGCATGAAAGATGCCAAGGAAAAGAGGAGGAAGATCAACAACATAACAAATGTTTCTATGGGGGTATCATCAGTGCTGTTATAATTGGAGAGTGTGGATCCATATTGAAGATCTCAACTCCTTATGGAGTACTCCAAATATCTTCACACTGGGATGATCCTATATGGCATGAAACAAGAGGGAGGCTATTTGGTCCATGAAGGGGTCATATATCATCTTGGTAGAGTATTCTTGTTTACAGCCTCCACGCTTAAGCAAGAGATACTACAAAGGGCACATAAAGAGTTCCTTTCTAGCTATATGCAGTCAATAAATATTTACACCCTAATCATAAGGAGTTTTGATTGCAAGGTCATGAAGGGGGAACTACATCAGCACTATGATTGTGAGGAACTGCATCAGCACTTTCAAGATTGTAGGAGTTATGAGGAGTTGGGGCTGCCAAAGGACTCTATACAGGAGTCATTTCAAACATCTCTTCCTTCTCTTGAAAGAGGAGAAATGTCCATGCCTAACTCCATGTGTGTGGGTGACTTGAATGGTAAAGAATCTGATCTTATGGAGCATTTTTATTTTTATGATTCTCTTACCATATTTATCCAGGCCATGGCTCCTAAAGGGAGTGATATTATATGTAGATCTCATGGCATTGGTAAGGCCAATAAAAATTCTGAATCTGGTCACTCGGTTGGGGTGCAAAGGGAGATCATTTTTCATGATGGGTGCTTCCCAAAGGCACCAAACATCTCTCATTTTCACCTATGATAAGATAACGTGTGCAAAATGTAAGTTGTGTTGGAACCACTTACCAAACATATATGTACTGTAGGAAGAAGATCCTTTATGCTGGTACCTCATGTGGGGTCAAGATCTACCTCCCTATGCTCAACTTTCAGTTTGTTTATATGTACTCTTGCTTCCATTCTTAGATGATCTAGTTGTATTGTTTATGGGGTTGTATGGACAGAGGATGAGCAGTGTATATGTACCACATGGTTTGGGAATTCAACATGTACTTCATGATACATGCTTTAGATTTAGAATTTCTTCCACTATGTTTATTTCTGTTGAGTTTTTCACTCCTAAAGGGATGTAATATGCACATATTATGTTGTCCTTGGAGGAACAATACATGATGCATTAGCTTGTTGAGCACTTGGCTTGCAATGATGACTTGGTCCTTGATGATGACATCAAAGGAGAAGGATAAGAACTATAGCTCTTACCCTATCAGTTGCTTGAGGACAAGCAAGATTTTAGAGGGGAGGACTATAATATTCCTACTTAGCCCTTGCTAAGAGCATTTTTTCTTTAATTTTTGTTGCATGAATAAATAAATAAAGGAGGACATGTAAAACTCCTAAAAAGGATGAATAAATCAATGTCCATGTGAACAAAGATAAATTAGGGCCATGTAAATAATCACTTGCAGGTGTGAAAGAGGTTTGAGCTGAAGACTGGGTCAACCTTGACCAAATCAACAACGTTGTCTAGGTTCATTGCATCTGCAAAAGGGACAGCGCAGTTCTAGAAGGAGGCCTCTCATGTGAAAAGGGCTAACTCATCAACGTGGTTTAAGGTTTGCAAAGGATATTCATCTTATAACAGGAGAGGGAGGGCAGCAAGAGAATGTTTTTGATTGATCATATTCTTGAGCATTTGGTCTACTTAGACAAATACTATTCTCTGTTGTTTAGTGGACAATTGCTCTTGGAATTCCTATGCAAGGATTTCACGTCTTCCTTTCAGGATTCATGGGGGAGTGTTTTCTGAATTAATCCAATATTATGCTTGAGGCCAACATCTACTTTCAATTGCAATTCTGATCCATTGAGGGTTTTGCTACTCTTGCAAGCTGCAACAAGTGGGAGTCCAGATCTGAAAATATCTAGTGTATTGTGGGAGCCTCTTCTCATGGACTATTACTTTTAACCTCTTGGAAGAGTGTATCAGCTCTTTCTACTACAGATCTTGAATTTTTTTGTGGTTATCTATGTCATTTGAGCTACAACACTATTCATCTTGATGGACTGCGTTATTTTGGTGTGAGGCTCTTCATGTTGTTTTGCTCATAGTTTAGATGAGAGGTCTCTAGTGTTGCGCTTGCCTTCCACTTGGTGATCCATCGATTAGCTTGCTATTCAATGTTCTATTTAAATTTTATCCCTTGTAATGAAATGTTATATTTAGAAATTTACTGCAACAATTTCTAGATCTGCAACTTGTTTATCAGATCTACTCTCATTTATGCATGATTTTGTCAATATTCCAAGGGGGTCTTGAAGAGAAAAATATCTAGTTTCCAGATCTGAAATAGATATGATTTTTTTTCCACAGATCTATCCTAGATCTGAGTTGTAACTTCCAACTACTAAATCTCCTAAAAATAACACTATTGAGCCATTTCTGCTGATGTATAGATGTTGTAGCTCTCTTTTCTGAAGATATATTTCTCTCTTGCCTCATGTAATCTACTGTATATTGAAGGAGATTTAATTTAATTCTAATTTCTTGTTGTACCTTCATTTATTAATCATATATGATGCACTCCTACTCCTATGGACCAAGAATACATTATTCTTGAGGCAGTTTGTTGTGCATAGCTGCAACCCCTCTTGTAGGGTGTTTTTTAGCTAGACTAGGTTGTGGGATACTTGGTTACCACAACTAGTTTGATTTTTTTTCTCCTCTTCTGGATCTAGACCCTAGATCTATTGAGATAAGGGATCCAATGGCTGCAAACCCATTTTTGTACAGCAATATCCAAAGGAGTGCATTATTTTTCCAGGCTTGTTGTGTAATCCCAATTTGGGATATTACAGTGGTATCAAAGCTCCTTTCTTGGCTCAACCTGTGCTTTCCTTGGAGAAACATCCCTGTTGCATGTAGAAGAATATGATCCTCTTACTGGGAGGGAGAAGAGGTACTAGAATATAAGTCATAAAAATTATGAATACACTATTGATGATCCTGATAGGGGTCAAGACAATGGGGAAGCCCCTGAAGCTCTGAATGATAAAGAAGCAGAGGAGTTTGAAAAAACTCCTTTAAAGACCATGAAAGATATTTATAAGGAGATTAAAGAGATGAGGTTTTTCATAATGAGGGAATATCCCGGGAGATTTCAGTTGGGAGAAAGTTCAGATATATCTCATCATGGGATTGGTCAACCAGTGAATCTGCCACTAGCCCCACAAGCTTCACAACACCCCACTATGCCTACCTTCTTGGCTGTCGAGAATGAAGGACCACATGAGCAAGCTTCTCTTGAATATTAATTTGTGGATTATGACTCTTAGAGTCAGAGATTCAAGGATAACTTGAGTTTCCAAGACTTTTGTCACATCAAGGACAGAAGAAGACCAGAGCAATAGTATAGAGATGGTGGTTTCCTTCATGATAGACACCACACTATGGGTAGATTATTTTTGCCCAAGTTTTATGGATCTTCCTCCAGTTCTGCCAAGGCATGGGTAAAAAATATGGATATCTATTTCATGTTGAACAAAGTCCCTGAAGTTGAAGCCATCAAGATTGCAGTGCTACAGTTTGAAGGTGATGCACACAATTGGTGTTTCCATGGATTGTCTACATTGGGACACATCAATGTGACTACATATTTTGAATTCACTAGAATACTGGTGGAGAGGTTTGATAGAAAGGATCTTGAAGCACCCTTCATAAGCCTTGCAATGTTAAAGTAGTCAGGAGATGCAGAGACTTATATCTCTGAGTTTTTATGATTATAAGTCATGCTCTCTGATCTATCTGTAGCAAGGAGAGTCTACATGTTCATTGATGGCCTAGAGGAACCCTTGCATGGATTGGTTAAATCTACCAAGCCCATCACTTTGCATGATGCCATCAAGAGAGCCAGAGATCTCCAAGATGCCTTGCCAAAAGCAAAGGAATCTTTCCAAAGTAAGACTTGTCACCTTTCTAAGGGGAAAGAAGGAAAAGTTGCTCCTCCCAAGGAGAGCTCTTTGAAGAAACCTCTTGATATTGATCTCAGGAGGGAATTGAGGAAGAAGAAGTTGTGATTCACTTACCAAGATTCATGGGTGCCCAGACATAGGTCTGCTAATGGAAGAGAACACTACACAGAAGTCTTCTCTGATTTGGAGGAGGAAGATGATGATGAGGAACCTAGGAAGGGTCACAATGCTGATGATGAGGAGGAAGAGAAAAAACCCACCAAGGAGGGGAAGGGAGCCTTTGCTATAACCAGTGGGACTCTTGCCTCTTTAAGAGGAGTTCCTAAGTACTTGACCCTAAGAGTACAAGGTTAAGTTATGAAATAGAGATTATATGTACTAATTGACAGTGGGGAAACCCACAACTTTATTGATGCTCACCTTTTTCAAAAGAGGGGAATCCCCACAGATACCTTTGAGGGATTTTCTATCTTGGTTCTAGGATATAGGACAATGCAGCACATGCAATATGTTCCATCACTCTCTGTCACTATGGGATCCTACACACTGGTGGATCATTTTTTTGTAGTTGACATACTAGACACCAACATCATCTTGAGTTTCCAATGGTTGATTACCCTTGGGAAGGTTGCCACTGATTGGAAATATTTGCAAATGGAGTGGGTGGACTTGAAGAGTGGGAAACCACAAATGATTCAAGGGATGGAAACTTATCCTTCACCTAATTTTTGCACACAAAAAACAGAGATGGATTTGCACTGTGGAAGCAGGGATCTCACAATTCCTTCTCTCATGTTCATGAAGATGCTACAAGGGACATTATTATCTAATGGTAGGCCACCTGTGATGCCATCAGATTCTTATCTTGTGGGGAAGACTCCACAAAGTACTACTCCAAATACATATCAAGGAAGGATTGGAGCAATGAGATACCAAGTCACAGTGCTGGAGGATTTGAAATAGCTCAAGAATGAGGGGGAAATTTTTCTAACATCACCATCTCCCTCTCTCTTTTCTTTATCTGCGCTGTGAGAGGAGAAGAATGGGAGGAGCAGCCTTGCATCAAAAAAAATTTACATGAAAGATGCCAACAAAAATAGGAGGAAGATCAACAACATAACAGATGTTTCTATGGGGGTATCACCAGTGCTGTTATTATTGGAGAGTGTGGATCCATATTGGAGATCTCAACTCCTTATGGAGTACTCCAAAGATCTTCACACCGGGATGATACTATATGGCATGAAGAAAGAGGGAGGCTATTTGGTCCATGAAGGGGTAATATATCATCTTGGTAGATTATTTTTGTCTAAAGCCTCCAAGCTTAAGCAAGAGATACTACAAAGGGCACATAAAGTTTTCCTTTCTAGCTATATGCAATCAATAAAGATCTACACCCTAATCATAAGGAGTTTTTAATGGGAGGGAATGAAGGGGGAACTACATCAGCATTATGATTACGAGGAACCACATCAGAACTTTCAAGATTGTAGGAGTTATGAGGAGTTGGTGCAGCCAAAGGAATATATACAAGAGTCATTTAAGCCATCTCTTCCTTCTCTTGAAAGAGGAGAAATGTCCATGCCCAACTCCATGTGTGTGGGAGACTTGAATGGTAAGGAATCTGATCTTATGGAGCATGTTTATTTTTCTAATTCTCTTACCATATGTATGAAAGACATGGCTCCTAAAGGGAGTGATAATATATGTATATCTCATGGCATTGGTAAGGCCAATAAAAATTCTAAATATGGTCACTCCCTTGGGGTGCAAAGGGAAATCATTTTTCATGATGGGTGTTTCCCAAAGGCACCAAACATATCTCTCATTTACACCTATGATGAGATAACGTGTGCAACATGTAATTGGTGGGGGAACCACTTACCAAACATATATTTACTGCAGGAAGGAGATAATCTATGCTGGTACCTCATGTGGGTTCAAGATCCACCTCCCTATGTTCAACTTTCAGTTTGTTTACATGTACTCTTGCTTCAGTACTTAGATTATCTAGTTTTATTTTTTATGGGGTTGTATGGAGAGAGGATGGGAAGTGTATATGTACCACATGGTTTGGGAATTCAACCTATACTTCATGATACATGCTTTAGATGTATCATTGCTTCCACCCTGTTTATTTCTATTGATTTTTTCACTCCTGAAGGGATGGAATATGCACATATTATGTTGGACTTGGATGAACAATACGTGATGCATTGGCTTGTTGAGCACTTGGCTTACAATGAGGACTTGGTCCTTGATGATGCCATCAAGGGAGAAGGATAAGAACTATAGCTCTTACCCTATTATTTGCTTTAGGACAAGAAATATTTTGGAGGGGAGGACTGTAATATTCCTGCTTAGCCCTTGCTAAGAGCAATATCGATTTTTGTTTTAATTTCCGTTGCATGAATAAATAAATAAAGGAGGACATGTAAAACTCCTGAAAAGGCTGAATAAATCAATTCCCATGTGAACAAAGATAAATCGGGTCCATGTAAATAATCACTTGTAGGTGTGAAAGAGGTTTGAGCTGAAGACTAGGTCAACCTTGACCAAATCAACACTGTTGTCTAGGTTCATTGCATCTCCAAAAGGGACAACACAGTTTTAGAAGGAGGCCTCTCATGTGAAAAGGGCTAACTCATCAAGGTGGTTCTAGGTTTGTAAAGGCTCTTTGTCTTATAAAAGGAGAGGGAGGGCAGCAAGAGAATGTTGTTGATTGATCATATTCTTGAGTATTTGGTATGCTTAGAAAAATACTATTCTCTGTTGTTTAGTGGACAATTGTTCTTGGAATTCCTATGAAGGTATTTCACCTCTTCCTTTGAGGATTCTTGGGGGAGTGTTTGCTGAATTGATCGACTATTAGTCTTGAGGCCAAGCTCTACTTTCAATTACAGCGCTGATCCATTGAGGGTTTTTCTGCTCTTGCAAGTTGCAGCAAGTAGGAGTCTAGATCTGAAAAGATATAGTGTATTTTGGGAGCCTCTTCTCATGGAGTGTTTATTTTAACCTCTTGGAAGAGTGTATCATCTCTTTGTACTTCATATCTGAAATTTTGTAGTGGTTATCTATGTCATTTGAGCTACAAAACTGTTCATCTTGATGGACTACGTTATTTTGGTGTGAGGCTCTTCATGGTGTTTTGCTCATAGTTTAGATTAGAGGTCTCTCGTGTTGGGCTTGCCTTCCACTTGGTGATCCATGGATTAGCTTGCTATTCCATGTTCTATTTAGATCTGATCTGTTCATGGTAATCTTATATTCATGTAATCTTATATTCAGAAATTCTTTTTTCAATTTGGATACGCAACTGCTCTCTATTATCTACACTTATTTATGCATGCTTTTGTCAAAATTCCAAGGGGGTCTTGAAGAGAAAACTGTCTAGTTTCCAGATCTGAAATAGATCTGATTTTTTTCCCACCGATCTATCCTATATCTGAGTTGTAACTTCCACCTGCTAAATCTCCTAAAAATAACACTATTGAGCCATTTCTACTGATGTATACATGTTGTAGCTCTCTTTTCTGAAGATATATTTCTCTCTTGCCTCATGTAATCTACTGTATATTGAAGGAGCTTTACTTTAATTCTAATTTTCTATTGTACTTTCATTTATTAATCATATATGATGGCCTCCTACTCCTATGGACCAAGACTACGTTATTCTTGAGGCATTTTATTGTGCATAGCTGCAGCCCCTCTTGTAGGGTGTTTTTTAGCTAGACTATGTTGTGGGAGACCTGGTTACCACACCTAGTTTGATTTTCTTTGCTCCCATTCTCGATCTAGACCCTATATTTTCTAGTGTAAGGGATCGAAGGGCTTCAAACCCATTTCTTTACATCAATCTCCCAAGGAGTGCATTATTTTTCCAAGCTTGTTGTCCAATTTAAATTTTGGATATTACAGTGGTATCAAAGCTCCTATCTTGGCACAGGCTGTGCTTGCCTTGGAGAACCATATATGCTGAATTCAGAAGAATATGATCCTATTACTGAGAGGGAGAAGAGGTACAAGAATAGAAGTCATAAAAATTATGACTACACTATTGATGATCCTGACAGGGGTCAAGACAATGGGGAAGCCCCTGAAGCTCTGAATGATAAAGAAGCAGATGAGTTTGAAAAAAATATTTTGGAGACCATGAAAGATATTTCCAAGGATATCAAAGAGATGAGGGTTGAAAGAATGAGGGAATATCCTTGGAGATTTTATTTAGGAGAAAGTTCAGATATATCTAATCATGGGACTAGTAAACGAGTGAATCTGCCACTAGCCCCACAAGCTTCACAATGCTCCACTATGCCTTCCTTCTTGGCTGTGGAGAATGAAGGACCACATGAGCAAGCTTCTCTTGAATATTTATTTGTGGAGTATGACTCTTAGAGTCAGAGATTCAAGGATAACTTGAGTTTCCAAGACTTCTGTCACATCAAGGACAAAAGAAGACTAGGGAAACAGTATAGAAATGGTGGTTTCTTTCATGGTAGACAACACACTATGGGAAGATTATTTATGACAAATTTTGATGGATCTTCCTCCAGTTCTGCCAAGGCATGTGTACAAAATATGGACATCTATTTCCAGTCGAACAAATTCCCTGATGTTGAAGCCATCAAGATTGCAGTGCTGCACTTTGAAGGTGAAGCACACAATTGTTGGTTCCATGGATTGTCTACATTGGGACACATCAACGTGACTACCTATACTGAATTCACTAGAAAACTGGTGGAGAGGTTTGATAGAAAGGATCCTGAAGCACCCTTCATAAGCCTTGCAATGCTAAAATAGTCAGGAGACGCAGAGACTTATATCTCTGAGTTTTTATGATTATAAGTCATGGTCCCTGATCTATCTGTAGCAAGGACAGTCTACATGTTCATTGATGGCCTGGAGGAACCCTTGCATGGATTGCTTAAATATACCAAGCCCATCACTTTGCATGATGCCATCGAGAGAGCCAGAGATCTCCAAGATGCCTTGCCAAAAGAAAAGGAAACATTCCAAAGCAAGACCCGTCACTTTTCTAAGGGGAAAGAAGGTAAAGCTGCTCCTCCCAAGGAGACCTCTTTGAAGAAACCTCTTGATATTGATCTCAGGAGAGACTTGAGGAAGAAGAAGCTGTGATTGACTTGCCAAGAGTCATGGGTGCCCAGACATAGGTGTACTGCTGGAAAAGCACACTATATAGAAGTCTTCTCTGATTTGGAGGAGGAAGATGATGATGAGGAACCTAGGAAGGGTCACAACACTGATGATGAGGAGCAAGAGAAAACACCCACCAAGGATGGGAAGGGAGCCTTTGCTCCAACCAGTGGGACTCTTACCTCTTTGAGAGTAGTTCCTAAGTACTTGACCCTAAGAGGACAAGGTTTAGTTATGAAATAGAGATTATATGTAATAATTGACAGTGGGGAAACCCACAACTTTATTGATGCTCACCTTTTGAAAAAGAGGGGAATCCCCACAGATACCTTTGAGGGATTTTTTGTCTTGGTTCTAGGAGATAGGACCATGCAGCGCATGAAATATTTTCCATCACTCTCTGTCACTATGGGATCCTACACACTGGTGGATCACTTATTTGTAGTTGACATACTAGACACCAACATCATCTTGAGTGTCCAATGGTTGATTACCTTGGGGAAGGTTACCACTGATTGGAAATATTTACAAATGGAGAGGGTAGAATTGAAGAGTCAGAAACCACAAATGATTCAAGAGATGCACACTTATCCTTCACCTAATGTTTCCACACAAACAACAGAGATGTATTTTCACTGTGGAAGCAGGGATCTCATAGTTCCTTGTCTCATGTTCATGAAGATGCTGCAAGGGAAAATCTTATCTAATGGCAGGCCACCTGTGATTGCATCAGATTCTTATGTTGTGGGTAATACTCCACAAAATGCTGCTCCAAATACATATAAAGGAAGGATTATATCAATAAGAGACCAAGTCACAGCGCTGGAGGATTTGAAATAGCCGAAGAATGAGGGGGACCTTCTTCTAACATCACCATTTCCCTCTCTCTTTTCTTTATCTCTGCTGTTGGAGGAGAAGAATGGAAGGAGCAGCCTTGCATAAAAAAAATTTAGCATGAAATATGCCAAGGAAAAGAGGAGGAAGATAACCAAAATAACATATGCTTATATGGGGGTATCAACCTGAGTGTTGTTATTATTGGAGAGTGTGGATCCATATTAGAGATCTCAACTTTGTATGGACTACTACAAAGATCTTCGCACTGGGATGATACTATATGGAATGAAGCAAGAGGGAGGCTATTTGGTCCATGAAGGGGTCATATATCATCTTGGTAGAGTATTTTTGTATAAAGCCTCCAAGCTTAAGCAAGAGATACTACAAAGGGCACATAAAGAGTTCCTTTCTAGCTATATGCAGTCAGTAAAGATCTACACCCTAATCATAAGGAGTTTTGATTGGGAGGGCATGAAGGAGGAACTAAATCAGCACTATGATTGTGAGGAACCACATCAGCACTTTCAAGATTGGAGGAGTTATGAAGAGTTGGGGAAGCCAAAGGCTCTATATAGGAGTCATTTCAGCCATCTTTTCCTTCTCTTGAAAGAGGAGAAATTTCCATGCCCAACTCCATGTGTGTGGGAGACTTGAATGGTAAAGAATCTGATCTTATGGAGCATGTTTATTTCTCTGATTCTCTTACCATATGTATGCAGGGCGTGGCTCCTAAAGGGAGTGATATTATATGTAGATCTCATGACATTGATAAGGCCAATAAAAATTCTGAATCTGGTCACTCCCTTGGGGTGCAAAGGGAGATCATTTTTCATGATGGGTGCTTCCCAAAGGCACCAAAAATATCTCTCATTTTCACCTATGATGAGATAATGTGTGCAACATGTAAGTTGTGGGGGAACCACTGACCAAACATATATGTACTGCAGGAAGGAGATACTTTGTGCTGGTACCTCATGTGGGGTCAAGATCCACTTCCCTATGCTCAACTTTCAGTTTGTTGATCTGTACTCTTGCTTCCATACTTAGATGATCTAGTTGTATTGTTTATGGGGTTGTATGGACAGAGGATGAGCTGTGTATATGTACGACATGGTTTGGGAATTCAACCTGTACTTCATGATACATGCTTTATAGGTAGCATTGCTTCTACCATGTTGATTTTTGTTGAGTTTTTCACTCCTCAAGGGATGGAATATGCACATATTATGTTGGCCTTGGAGGAACAATACGTGATGCATTGGCTTGTTGAGCACTTTTCTTACAATGAGGACTTGGTCCTTAATGATGCCGTCAAGGGAGAAGGATAATAACTATAGCTCTTACCCTATTAGTTGCTTGAGGAGAAGCAAGATTTTCGAGGGGACGACTGTAATATTCCTACTTAGCCCTTGCTAAGGGAAATATACATTTTTGTTTTAATTTCTGTTGCATGAATAAATAAATAAAGGAGGACATGTAAAACTCCTAAAAAGGCTCAATAAATCAATGCCCATGTGAACAAAGATAAATCAGGGCCATGTAAATAATCACTTGCATGTGTGAAAGAGGTTTGAGCTGAAGACTGGGTCAACCTTGACCAAATCAACAATGTTGTCTAGGTTCATTGCATCTCCAAAAGGGACAACACAGTTCTAGAAAGAGGCCTCTCATGTGAAAATGGATAACTCATCAAGGTGGTTTAGGGTTTGCAAAGGCTGTTCGTCTTATAAAAGGAGAGGGAGAGCAGCAAGAGAAGGTTTTTGATTGATCATATTCTTAAGTATTTGGTCTGCTTAGAAAAATACTATTCTCTGTTGTTTAGTGGACAATTGTTCTTGGAATTCCTATGCAGGGATTTCACCTCTTCCTTTGAGGATTCTTGGGGAAGTGTTTGCTGAATTGATCCACTATTATGCTTGAGGCAAGGCTCTACTTTCAATTGCAGTGCTGATCCATTGAGGGTTTTTCTGCTCTTGCAAGCTGCAACAAGTAGGAGTCTAGATCTGAAAAGATCTAGTGTATTTTGGGAGCCTTTTCTCATGGAGTGTGTATTTCAACCTCTTGGAAGAGTGTATCATGTCTTTGTACTTTAGATCTGCAATTTTGTAGTGGTTATCTATGTCATTTGAGCTACAACACTATTCATCTTGATGGACTGCATTATTTTGGTGTGAGGCTCTTCATGGTGTTTTGCTCATAGTTTAGATCAGAGGTCTCTAGTGTTGGGCTTGCCTTCCACTTGGTGATCCATGGATTATCTTGCTTTTCCATGTTGTATTTATATCTTATCTATTGTAATGAAATTTTATATTCAGAAATTTACTGCAGCAATTTCCAGATGTGCAACTTGTTTCTCAGATCTACACTTATTTATGCATGCTTTTGTCAAAATTCCAAAGGGGTCTTGAAGAGAAAACTATCTAGTTTCCAGATCGGAAATAGATCTGATGTTTTTTCCACAGATATATCCTATATCTGAGTTGTAACTTCCAGCTACTAAATCTCCTGAAAATAACACTATCGAAGCATTTATGCTGATGTATACATGTTCTAGCTCTCTTTTCTGAAGATATATTTCTCTCTTGCCTCATGTAATCTATTGTATATTGAAGGAGCTTTACTTTAATTATGATTTGTTGTTGTAAATTTATTTATTAATCATATATGATGGCCTCCTACTCCTATCAACCAAGACTAGATTATTCTTGAGGCAATTTGTTGTTCATATCTGCAACCCCTCTTGTAGGGTGTTTTTTAGCTAGACTCGGTTGTGGGATACCTAGTTACCACACCTAGTTTGATTTTCTTTGCTCCCCTTCTCAATATAGACCCTAGATTTTCTCATCTAAGGGATCCAACGGCTGCAAACCCATTTCTTTACAGAAATCTCTCAAGGAGTGCATTATTTTTTCAAGCTTGTTGTGCAATTTCAATTTGGGATATTACAGTGATATCAGAGCTCCTATCTTGGCACAGCCTGTGCTTTCCTTGGAGAACCATCCATGTTGCATTCAGAAGAATATGATCCTCTTACTGAGAGGGAGAAGAGGTACTATAATAGAATTCATAAAAAGTATGACTACACTACTAATGATCCTGACAGGGGTCAAGACAATGGGGAAGCCCCTAAAGCTCTGAATGATAAAGAAGTAGATGAGTTTGAAAAAACTCTTTTGGAGAACATGCAAGATATTTCCAAGGAGATAAAAGAGATGAGGTTTGATAGAATGAGGGAATATCCTGGGAGATTTTAGTTGGGAGAAAGTTCAGATATATCTCATCATGGGACTGGTCATCGAGTGAATTTTCCACCAGCCCCACAAGCTTCACAATGCTCCACTATGCCTACCTTCTTGGTGTTGGAGAATGAAGGACCACATGAGAAAGCTTCTCTTGAATATTAATTTGTGGAGTATGACTCTCTGAGTCAGAGATTCAAGGATAACTTGAGTTTCCAAGACTTTTGTCACATCAAGGACAAAAGAAGACCAGGGAAACAATATAGAGATGGTGGTTTATTTCATGGTAGACACCACACTATGGGCAGATTATTTTTTCCCAAGTTTGATGGATCTTCCTCTAGTTCTCCCAAGGCATGGGTAAAAAATTTGGATATCTATTTCCAGTTGAACAAATTCCCTAAAGTTGAAGCCATCAATATTGCAGTGCTGCACTTTGAAGGTGAAGCACACAATTGTTGGTTCCATGGATTGTCTACATTGGGACACATCAATGTGACTACCTATTTTGAATTCACTAGAATACTGGTGGAGAGGTTTGATAAAAAGGATCCTGAAGCACCCTTCATAAGCCTTTTAATGCTGAAGTAGTCAGGAGATGGAGAGACTTATATCTCTGATTTTTTTATATTATCAATCATGGTCCCTGATCTATCTGTAGCAAAGAGAGTCTACATGTTCATTGATGGCCTGGAGGAACCCTTACATGGATTGGTTAAATCTACCAAGCCCATCACTTTGCGTGATGCAATTGAGAGAGCGAGATATCTCCAAGATGCCTTGCCAAAAGAAAATGCAACTTTCCAAAGCAGGACCCATCACTTTTCTAAGTGGAAAGAAGGAAAAGCTGCTCCTTCCAAGGAGAGCACTTTGAAGAAACCTCTTGATATTTATCTCAGGAGGGAATTGAGGAAGAAGAAGTTGTGATTCACTTTCCATGAGTCATGGGTGCCCGGACATAGGTGTGGTGCTGGAAGAGCACACTACATAGAAGTTTTCTCTGATTTGGAGGAGGAAGAAGATGATGAGGAACCTAGGAAGGGTCACAATGCTGATGATGAGGAGGAAGAGAGAACACCGACCAAGGATGGGAAGGGAGCCTTTCTTCCAATCATTGGGACTGTTGCCTCTTTGAGAGGAGTGCCTAAGTACTTGACCCTAAGAGTACAAGGTTTAGTTATGAAACAGAAAGTATATGTACTAATTGACAGTGGGGAAACCCACAACGTTATTGATGCTCACCTTTTTCAAAAGAGGGGAATCCCCACGGATACCTTTGAGGGATTTTTTGTCTTGGTTCCGAGAGATAGGACCATGTAGCGCATGCAATATGTTCCATCACTCACTATCACTATGGGATCCTACACACTGGTGGATCACTTATTTTTAGTTGACATACTAGACACCAACATCATCTTCAATGTCCAATGGTTTATTACCTTGGGGAAGGTTACCATTGATTGGAAATATTTGCAAATGGAGTGGGTGGACTTGAAGAGTGGGAAACCACAAAAGATTCAAGGGATGCACACTTATCCTTCACCTAATTTTTCCACACAAACAACAGAGATGGATTTGCATTGTGGAAGAAGGGATCTCATAGTTCCTTCTCTCATGTTCATGAAGATGATACAAGCGACATTCTTATCTAATGGTAGGGCACCTGTGATGCCATTAGATTCTTATCTTGTGGGGAATACTGCACAAAGTGTTTCTCCAAATACATATCAACTACGGATTGGAGCAATAAGAGACCAAGTCACAGTGCTGGAGGATTTGAAACAGCTCAAGAATGAGGGGGACCTTCTTGTAACATCACCTTCTCCCTCTCCTTTTTCTTTATCTTCGTTGTGGGAGGACAAGAATGGGAGGTGCAGCCTTGCATAAAAAAAATTTTGGAATGAAAGATGCCAAGGAAAAGAGGAGGAAGATCAGCAACATAACAGATGTTTCTATGGGGGTATCACTAGCGCTGTTATTATTGGAGAGTGTGGATCCATATTGGAGATCTCAACTCCTTATGGACTACTATAAAGATCTTCACACCGGGATGATACTATATGGCATGAATCAAGAGGGAGGCTATTTGGTCCATGAAGGGGTCATATATCATCTTGGTAGAGTATTGTTGTCTAAAGCCTTCAATCTTAAGCAAGAGATACTACAAAGGGCACATAAAGAGTTCCTTTCTAGCTATATGTAGTCAATAAATATCAACACCCTAATCATAAGGAGTTTTGATTGGGAGGGCATGAAGGAGGAACTACATCAACACTATTATTGTGAGGAACCACATCAAAAATTTCAATATTGTGGGAGTTATGAGGAGTTGGGGCAGCCAAAGGAATCTATACAAGAGTCATTTCAGCCATCTCTTTCTTCTCTTGAAAGAGGAGCAATGTCCATGCCCAACTGCATGTGTGTGGGAGACTTCAATGGTAAAGAATCTGATCTTATGGTGCATGTTTATTTTTCTGATTCTCTTACCATATGTATGCAGGCCATGGCTCCTAAAGGGAGTGATATTATATGTAGATATCAAGGTATTGGTAAGGCCAATAAAAATTTTGAATCTGGTCACTCCCTTGGGGTGCAAAGGGAGATCATTTTTCATGATGGGTGCTTCCCAAAGGCACCAAACATATCTCTCATTTTCACCTATGATGAGATAATGTGTGCAACATGTAAGTGGTGGGGGAACCACTTACCAAACATATATGTACTACAGGAAGGAGATACTCTGCGATGGTACCTAATGTGGGGTCAAAATCCACGTCCCTATGCTCAACTTTCAGTTTGTTGATATATAGTCTTGCTTCCATACTTAGATGATCTAGTTGTATTATTTATGGGGTTGTATGGATAGAGGATGAGCTGTGTATATGTACCACATGGTTTTGGAATTCAACCTGTACTTCATGATACATGCTTTAGATGTAGCATTTCTTCCACCATGTTTATTTTTGTTGAGTTTGTCACTCCTGAAGGGATGGAATATGCACATATTATGTTCGCCTTGGAGAAACAATACATGACGCATTGGCTTGTTGATAACTTGGCTTACAATGAGGACTTGGTCCTTGATGATGCCATCAAGGGAGAAGGATAATAACTATAGCTCTTACCCTATCAGTTTCTTGAGGACAAGCAAGATTTTGGAGGGGAGGACTGTAATATTCCTATTTAGCCCTTGCTAAGAGCAATATCCATTTTTGTTTTAATTTTTGTTGCATGAATAAGTAAATAAAGGAGGACATGTAAAACTCCTGAAAAGGCTGAATAAATCAATGCCCATATGAGAAAAGATAAATCAGGGCCATGTATATAATCACTTGCAGGTGTGAAAGAGGTTTGAGTTGAAGACTGGGTCAACCTTGACCAAATCAACAATGCTATCTAGGTTTATTGTATCTCCAAAAGGGACAGCGCAGTTCTAGAAGGAGGCCTCTCATGTGAAAAGGGATAACTCATCAAGGTGGTTTAGGGTTTGCAATGGCTCTTCGTCTTATAAAAGGAGCGGGAGGGCAGCAAGAGAAGGTTGTTTATTGATCATATTCTTGAGTATTTGGTCTACTTAGACAAATACTATTTTCTGTTGTTTAGTGGACAATTGTTCTTGGAATTCCTATGCAGGGATTTCACCTCTTCCTTTGAGGATTCTTGGGGGAGTGTTTACTGAATTGATCCACTATTAGGCTTGAGGCCAAGCTCTACTTTCAATTGTAGCACTGATCCATTGAGGGTTTTGCTGCTCTTACAAGCTGCAGCAAGTGGGTGTTTAGATCTGAAAAGATCTAGTGTATTTTGGGAGGCTCTTCTCATTGAGTGTGTCTTTTAACCTCCTGGAAAAGTGTATCATCTTTTTGTACTTCAGATATGCAATTTTGCAGTGGTTATCTATGTCATTTGAGCTACAACATTGTTCATCTTGATGGAATATGTTATTTTGGTGTGAGGCTCTTCATGGTGTTTTTCTCGTAGTTTAGATCAGAGGTCTCTAGTGTTGGGCTTGCCTTCCACTTGGTGATCCATGGATTAGCTTGCTATTCTATGTTCTATTTAGATCTGATCCATTGTAATAAAATGCTATATTTATAAATTTACTGCAGAAATTTCCAGATCTGCAACTTGTGTCTCAGATCTACTCTAATTTATGCATGTTTTTTTCAACATTCCAAGGGGGTCTTGAAGAGAAAACTATCTAGTTTCCAGATCTGAAATAGATCTGATGTTTTTTCCACATATAATTCCTAGATCTGAGTTGTAACTTCCAGCTTCTAAATCTCCTAAAAATAAAAATATTGAGCCATTTTTGTTGATGTATACATGTTGTAGCTCTCTTTTCTGAAGATATATTTCTCTTTTGCCTCATGTAATCCACTGTATATTGAAGGAGATTTACTTTAATTCTAATTTTCTATTGTACCTTCATTTATTAGTCATATATGATGGCATCCTACTCCTATGGATGAAGACTACATTATTCTGGAAGCATTTTTTGGTGCATAGCTGCAGCCCCTCTTGTAGGGTATTTTTTAGCTAGACTAGGTTGTGGGAGACATGGTTACCACACCTAGTTTGATTGTTTTTGCTCCCCTTGACAATTTAGACCCTAGATCTGCTGATTTAAAGGATCCAAGGGATGTAAACCCATTTCTGTATAGAAATTTCCCAAGGAGTGCGTTATTTTTTGAACATTTTTGTGCAATCCCAATTTGGGATATTACAAATTCATAATGACCCTCATGAGTTTGAAATGTTGTTTTTGAAATATCTTCAGTCTTCATTCTAATTTGATGATATCCTAAATGAAGATACAACTTGGTAAACTAAATTTCTCCATGTAATTCGTCCAATAATTCATCAGTCACAGGAATGGAAAATTTATCTTTTATAGTGAGCTTATTGAGTTCCCTATAATCTGGACACATGTGCCATGATCCATCCTTCTTGTGTACCAATACTACTAGAGAAGAGAAAGAACTTTGACTAGGCTGAATTATACCAACCTCTAACATTTTTGCAATCATACGTTCAATTTCGCTCTTTTAGACATAAGGATATCTGTAAGGCCTGATGTTTGGAGGGACACTTCCATGAATCAAATTAATAGCATGATCATGATCATGAATAGTTGGGAGTCCTATGGGTGTTTCAAACACCTTGGAATGATTTTCCAAGAATTTTTGGAGATCTAGAGAAATAATTGATTTTGATGTTGGAACTTCTAGTTAGTATAATTGTGCAATTACACCTCATTGTTCTTTATTTAGAAGCTTTTTCATGACATTATATCTTATTATCTTTCCTGGCTTCCTTGCTATACACCATAATTCGACTTTCTTTCCTTCCGAAAAATATTTCAAGAAAAGTTCTTGAAAATTAAAAGCTATCATCCACAAAGATTGTAACCATTGTACTCCTAGTACAACATAAACACCTCCCATTGGAATAGAAATCATTGGACTATTAAATCTATATTCCCCCATGGTTAGCTTGATATTATGGCATTTTCTAGAGTAATTTATATTTCCTCCATTTGCAACCACCACTTGACATTTTGGTGTTGGGTATAGGAAAAAATTCAATTCCTTGGCTACCTTACAATGAATAAAATTATGGGTACTACCCGAATCAGTCAAAACTATTACTTTTTTCTTCTTGACATGTCCTTCTATCTTGAGAGTTTGAGGAGTGGTAATTCCTACCAATTAGTTACAGAATATGGCTAGACTCATTTCTTATTCTTCTAGGTTGGTTCTTGGTATGTATCCTCTTCTTTTGAAGCTTCTTCTTCATTTTCTTCCTCCTCTTCAGAATCTATGTAAAATAATTTCTTTGCAGCACACTTATGAACTTTAGTGTATTTTCTATCACAACTATAGAAAATTCCTTTTGCTCTTTTTTCTTCCAATTGTTGTGGTGTCAACCTTGTAGGTTGTGGAATTGTAGGAGTAGGAACACTTCCATCCTTATAGATGTGAATGGTAGGCTTCCTTTTCGCCATAATTTTACATTCAATTTTTCTTGCCAACCTAAATTCCTTCTCCAATGAACCAGGTTCTAAAACACAAACCTCATGTTGGATGTTATCCTCTAAATTCCCTATGAAGGCATCAATCTTGTGTTCCTCTAGAATATCAATGACCCTTATATTCAATTTTTTGAAGTCCTCAATGTGCTCCATCACTAAACACTTTTGTTTGAGATTTATCAACTACCTAAAGAAGGTGTTTCTCTTTGTATCCTTATAATGTGCTATCATTTCCTCTGTAAAATTTGACCAACTGACAATTTTTTTATGGGAGAAAATCCATCTATACCATTGAAATGTATTTTTTTCTAAAAGTAAAGTTGCAATGCGTACCTTTTTCGAGTTTTTAACATTATTGAGATGAAAATATTGCTCCATCTATAGCATCCATATTGCGTGATCCTTGCCATCAAACTTCCTCATATCCATCTTTGAAATATGGTGGTTCTTCCATCCCACATTAGATTTTATGAAATCAAAATTAACATTTATTTTGTTCTCATCATGACTTTCCTCTACTATCTTTTCAACATTGGGAAAACTTTCTTTTATCGACTTTGTAAAACCTTCCATGTCCACTTTTAGATCATTCTTCATGTTTTCCAGGTTGTCTTCCATTTTTTCGTCGATCTTAGCTTCCATGTCATCCATATTAGCTTCCATGCTAGCTTCCATGTCATCCATATTAGCTTCCATTCCTTTCTTCAAACCATCCATATTAGCTTCCATGCTTTTCTTCAAAACTTCCATTTCATTTTTTGTTGAACTTTGCGAGAGAAAAATTTGGTGCACTTGCTCTTGTAATTTTGACATGTCATGTTGCAGTTCTTCATCTTCATGGGTCATATTAGAGCCTTCTGAAGGCTTGATTAGTGTTGAATTATTCTTAGGGGGAATTTTAGAAGCCAATACTGATATCTATTCTACAATATTCCCTTGGAATCAATTCAAACTAATTTTTCAAACAAGACATGAAATTCGAAAAAGAAACACACACCTTTTTCTTGATTTTGAGGAGCTCGATATTGAAACTGAATTATCTCTATGATTTCTGATATTAAATATCTGAAATTCGGTCTTGTAGTATCCCTCTGAATCTTCTTTCGAATGCCACAAGTAGGACCTCATTTGGATTTTTCATGAAAAATTCATGCCCAATCTCCCACAATGACTTAATTATGGACTGGTTCAGTAGAGTGAACTTGTACGGCATGCCACGTGTCACTATTTCTTCCTTCAGCTCTCAAATTTATATATAGGAAACTACAGTCCATGTACTTGCAATCACTTTTCATATAATTCGAATCAGACACTTAGAAAGAGAGTTATGATGATTTTCACATGGTCACCTCTTTGAGATGAAATTAAGGAGCTTGAAAAAACCCTAAAATATAGAGATCATATCTCTAAAAATGTTGCAAAACAAGATCTGAAATTTGTACAAGAGGTTCCTCAAGAATTTTGTTTCACTCTGTAAACATTTTAGCTTCTAAACCTTCGTATGAAGAAAGTTATAGCACAATTTCCATGATGGTATTTTTTAAATGAAATTCGGGAGCCTAAAAAATCCCTAACTTCCACAGATCATATCTCTGAAAATATTGCGAACCAAGATATGAAATTTTTACACAACGTTCCTTAGGATTTCAGCTTCTGAAACTTGATAGAAAAATAGATATAGTGAAAATTTCACGATGACCTGTTTGGAGCAGCGAAACCCTATAATCCAAAGCTCTGATACCAAATGTTATGAAACTAACTCCAAAAATAGAAGAAAAGATAGATGAACGCCTTAGAAACCAACCACTTTGAGAGGGAAACCTCCAATAAATTACATAAATGAACAATTCTTTGATGATACAAATGACCAAAACCTCCTTCTATATATAGGAGTCCATGGGGTCACAATATAATCCTAGCTGACCTAACAATAATAATGTAAGGGAACAATAATAGAAATATTGGGGTTAGAGGAGTACAATAATAATAATAAGGGGGTTACACTAACAACAATAAGGGACTATACTAGTAATATGGGGACCTAACATAATTTCAATCATCAACTCAACATAATTGAATTATGTGCGCATGCCTATTACAGGTTGAAAAAGTTTCACTCTGTTAAAGGATCGATGGGGGCTTAAGGCTAGAGCCTCGGATGCACATTTATGATCTCGATATGGAGACAGAGCCACCCAAATCTGTGTGAAAAATCCATGTATACAAATCCCATTCCACCAAAAGAGATCATGTACCATCTATATGTCACATGTTGAATCGAAAGCAAATAACAATATTTTTTGAAGTTTTATTTTTAAAAATTTTCAATGATGTTTATCAAACTTTTGAAACCCTAGTAAACAACATATATTCTATTTCGACTTGTAGTTAGGTTAATTATAGTTTATTATTAATATGTAAGTTAAATATTTGAGGATTTCTTTGGAATCTAAAAATAAAATCTCAAACCTAGACTTAGCATGTAAGGATTTCCTCCTTATCATTCTTCCAAGTCACATAGGGCATACCAAATTTCAAATATGTTGGACAGTGGGGTGACAAAATATGATGTTTATACTACTTTCATTAAATTTTTTTGACTATATTTTTCCTTTTTTGAAATATGACTGAGGCAACAAGACTACCTGTTGGCTTCTTGAAGTAATTTGAAACACGTCTTACACATTACTGCAAGCAATATCTAGAAACGCGTCCTTTCATTTATAGATATTAAAGTTTCAAGATATCTAGGAAGTACACCTTTTAATCAGTGGAGTTAAGTTATCAGTTCTATTATGTATCTTATCTCACTATGTGTGCCATAGGCAGTCACCGTAGTAGGAAAATGAAAATTATGCCTGAAAATCATAACAATTTACAAGATAGATTCATGAAAAAAGAACTCAATCAAGAGAAATTAATTGTAAGGCATGCGAGGGAAATGAGTTCATATAGAAAAGTTTGGAAGAGATGGAAAAATTACAAATACCACACAAATTACCAATAAGAACTCAACTCTTTTCCTTCCACACAACTAATGTGATTCATATTCCACAGAGGTATAAGAAAATTTGGGTCTAATATATGCATTTCATGAGAGAGCCTAGAGTTGTCACAGATCCTGGATATTTAATGACATAGAACTCATGCTTCAAAACCTTTGCATGGTTCCATAGATACGTGACCTCAAGTCCACAAGTTTTCATAGTAACTAGATACCACAGTAGCACACATACAACATACAATTAAATGGCACAAGCATTCACATAATAAATATGTCACAATAGAGTTCAAAATTCACTAAGGTAGAAGATTAGAATCTTGGATGCCACAAGAATTTTGGATCCTAATAGCTCCTCATAGTAGTATAGACTTCATATTCTTTCAGAGGTAACCATAGTTGATGCTATAATCATAAATACGACAAAATTCAGATGTTATGAGGGAGCTCAGACTTATATCATTAATTAGATGAGGCTTAGATCATAAACTTCAGACCTCTTACATAATAGACGGATCTATTTCCAAAGAGACAAATGAAAAAATCTTACCTTATTCTGATGGCACAAACTATTCATTCCTTTCTCCCACAAAGATGATTTTCAGAGGGCTAATAAAATTTAGATTCTTCTTAGAATAGTTCTTCTCACTGATACCTGTAGAATATCATTACTATAACAACTCGTCTTGATGGGTTAACAGTAAAGGTTATTGACTAAAGAAAAATATATGATCCCATAAGACTCAAATATTTTCCTCAATGAAATTTGCCACAAAAATTCTCATATACTGAAACTAAATAGATGCCATAGAGATTCCAAAAGGTGTCATAGAGCTTTCATTGCTCTCAAATTTTCCAACTCCTTGATTAGGTTCAGACTTTCATAAGATGGTAAATTTTTGGTGTAATTTTTGTAAAAGCTTGACAAACCAAATAATGATGAGCTATTGAACTGAAGATAGTATTTGTGGAAAAAGAAATGGCCAAAGACTATTCAGATTTGATGATGAAATGGATAGCATTGTTAGAATCTTTAGCGATTTGGAAGGACCTAAAGTTGTATATCTTATAGACAGCAACCGGTATAGACTGTAAGAAAATACTATCAAAGTAAAGAGAACATTAAAATATTTTGACAATATCATCAATGACAACCTACACCCATTAAAATATATGTCCAATGTTTACATATGTGAAAAGGATATGGAATATTCCAATCATCTATACAAGGTCCCATCATTTATGAAGTTAATGTGGTAGGTGGTTAAACCCAAAGATTCCAAGGAAGAAACAATCTGCATGATATAAAGGAGAATAGTTGATGAATACATTAATGGATTTCCCACTCTTTGCCAAAGTTCATAAAACACATTGGGAATCCATATTCCAAACTCTACATTAGACATTTGGGATGTGAAACTTCAAATTTACATGACTAATGTAAACCATTTTTCCTCTAGGTTTTTCCTGGTCAAAATATTGAATAAAAAAAAAAATTCATAGCATTAACAGGTATATACCACCTAAAGCAACATCAGTGGAACTTTCATAAGAAATGAGTTTGATGGCCTTATCAATAAATAAATAAAAAATGGCACGGAATCAGGTATCCTTAGATTAGTATGTCCTAGTATAAATCAAATATTTGTTGGCCTGTGGTCTAGGACCAAGTTGGAGAATTTGTAACAATGATGATCCAGGTTCAAAACCGTAGGGTTTAGTCCCTATGGCACCCTTCAATGGTGGAATATAGAAAAAATTTTAAGTTGATTTTGTGTGGAGTTTTGTACCCAAAATGACTTGCAATTTTTATTTCTTTTACAAAAAAAATTATTTGGTTTTAACCTTTGGCTTTGTCATACATGGGGCTCTCATATCCTTTAGGGACACCATTTATGGCTAACATTACATTCCAATAGGGTGAGGTTGTGAGTAGATAACATTGAATGGTATACCACGTATATAGATAAACAGGAAAAAAAATTCATGTGCATAATCCCTGCAACCTCGATTGATAAAATCTAATTTTTCTCTATAGCCCAGATGTATTGGTGAGAATCCACAAGCATGTAAAATACAGATCAACCACCTAACATTCTATGTGAGCCTGGCATTTCAAATTCAATGAAAACCATTGATTTTTTCAATTTTTTCTGTGTTCTCCTCTTCCTTCTTGTATTTATTTCTATCATATATCTTTCAGTAGTAGTTGGTCACAGGTTTTGACTCCTCATGTCCTATAGTCTTACCTTCATTCAATGGCATAATCCCACAAATTTTTTTTCTCGCAGGGGTATATAAACCTGTGTAAACATGTTTCTTGAATTCATGCTCCTCTGCACAAATCTAATCAACAACCTACTGAGACTCGGATCACAAGATTCCTTTCACGAGAAAAAAAAAACAAAATCCAAAACCTTAAATAGTAAAATAAAATAACCTTCCTGGAAAAATCTGATGCCTGAAATCCCTTCCACCTGATTATACAACACCTCAGAGCCCGTAAAATCATGGAATCGGTCCAGATCTTGCTCCAATGTGACCGAAGCAATGGAAGGGTCGAGTCATGGAAAACGTGTTGAAAATTTAGGTTTAGGGTGATTTGTCTTCCTTAAGGAGTAGGAAAGTTCAGCAGTGTCGAGTCGGGTTCAACCCGAGTCTGTGTGAAAAGCAATGACAATGCGTTCGAAATAGTGATTCAGGTGGCGGACAGATTCTGGGTCGATTCGGGAAGTGCAGTGAAGTTATTCTTTTGCAGGCGGGAATAGGAAGGCTCAGGTGAAGGGTGAAATTTTTTTGAGGCGGGAATTGTAATTAAAATTAAAAATTAAATGTAAATAATAATATTTAAAAAATAAAAATTATTTATTGCATTAAATTAAAAATTACAGATAAATACATAAGATATCAAGGTGTATATAAATTATTTAATACGTAAAACTTACATATTTCCACAAACACGACTCGACCCTAAACTACCCCGAACACGTTTTCTTTGGTGCCCTCACATGGCACAACCTGACCCAATCGAACTAAGGCAGAAGGGAGAAAACGAAAAATCGGTCACATGAATGTGAAAATTAAGGGACACAGGCTGTCACAACTTAGCATATTTGATATGGCCTCCCTCATACGACCCGAACATGTTTCCTTGGATGCCCTCACACGGCACGACCTGACTCGCCCAAACAAAGGCAACAAGGAGCACCAAATGGAAAACAAGTCACATGAATGTACACAAGCCACATGATCGGTCACATCTTAGCATTTTTTATATGGCTACCCTCACAGGACCCGCCCCGAACGCATTTCCTTAGGCACCCTCACATGACATGACTCGACTTGCCCAAATGAAGGCTCAAGGGAGCTAATGGAAAATGGGTCACACGAACATGCACAAGGCACATGGGCGATCACAACTTAGCATTTTACATACGGCCGCCCTCACATGACCTGAACTAATCTGACCCAACCCGAGCGTGTTTCTATGGGTGCCCTCACATGGCATGACCTGACCCGACCCAACTCGAATGAATTTCCTTTGGTGCCCTCACATGACCCGACCTAACCCGACCCTTGCAAATGAAGGCACAAGGGATAAAATGATAAATGGGTCACAAACAAGTGCACAAGAGACACGGGTAGTCCTAAATTAGCATTTTTTATACGGCCTCCCCCACATGACCCTACTTGAATGCATTTCCTTGGCTGCCCTCACACAACATGACTCGACTTGACCTGACCCGAATGTGTTTCCTTGGGTTCCCTCACATGACCTGAGCCAACCCGACCCACCCTAAACATGTTTTCTTAGGTGCCCTCACATGACCCGACTGGAGCAAAACATTTTTCCTTGGGTGCCCTCACATGACCTGACCCGACCCAACTCGCAAAAAACACATTTTTTTGGGTGCCCTAACTAGAAGGTGTTTCCTTGGGCGCCCTCACACAATCTATGTCCCAACTCGCCTGAATGAAGGCACAACATATCAAAAGACAAACGAGTTACATGAACGTGCGCAACAAGGCACACGAGCAGTCACAACTTATAATTTTTTTATATGACCTCCCTCACACGACCCGACCCAATGTGAACTTACCCTAAAGAGTTTCCTTGGGTGCCCTCACATAGTATGACCCAACCCACTTGAATGAAGGCACACAGGAGAAAACAGAAAATCGGTCCCAGCAACGTGCACAAGGAACATGAGTGGTCACAAATTAGCATTTTTTATTCGGCCGCCCTCACATGACCCAACCCTATGACCGACCCGAACACGTTTCATTGGGTGCCCTCGCACATCCTAACCTGACCCGCCCCACCCGAACGCATTTTCATGGGCGCCCTCACATGACCCGACCTGACCCGCCTGAACGTGTTTCCTTGGGCAACATCACATGACATGACCCGACCCGATTTTCCCGAATGCATTTCCTGAGGCGGCCTCACACGACACGACTCGACCAGACCCACCCGAGCGCGTTTCCTTGGGCGCCCTCACATGACCCAACCTGACCTGACCCAAATACAAGGACAAGGTTGTATTTGGTATCGAATCTTGGACATTATATTTGTTGGTCTCAGTGAAACATTGGCAGGGGCAAGACATTGGTCAGGGCGAAGTTGCATAACAAGACATGGGAATTTGGGAAGAATTTCAAGGGAGGATTTTTTAGACCTTGTACAGGTTGAGGCATGTGAAAAAAGAGAACCCATAGATTCATGTTGAACTTGATGTCTTGAAGGAGAATTTTGAAGTAGATATTTTCTGCATTGGTTGGGCAATTGAGCAGGATGGAGCTGCAGATTGTGATGAAGAAGAAGAAGCCGAGAGATGTGAAGAGGAGAATTATGTTGCAGATGTGTCAATGACATAGGAATAACTTGATGAACACATTGGACTAGGATGGTGGACTTTGCAGGCATTGATGATGGAGGACACTTATAGGGGCTAGGGGTTAGGGGTTAATGCGGTTAGGGTTTAGGGGGTTAAATGTGTTAGTATTTTAGGGGTTTAAATTGGTTAGGGGTTAGGAATTATGGTTTAAGGGGTTAGGGGTTAAGGTTTTAGAGGTTTTGGGTTTAGGGGGTTAAATGGGTTAGGGGTTTAGAGTTTTAGGGGTTTAAATGGGTTAGGAGTTGGGAATTGTGTCTAAATATTCAAGCTCCATGGAAAAATCTAAATTTATCAAAAAACATAATGATTTGGAAGAATTTTATAAAATACCTTTCCTAATAGACAACACCCATTGAATATAGGATTCCAAAGTTGTATTTTTAGCAAGTAGTTCATCTTGAAATGCGGAGGGAATTGAACACAAAGTGGAAGGCAAAAATATATTGATTAAAAATTAAGACTAATTGTGGAAGACTCTCAAAAGTAATATTTGGGGATAGAGGGAAAAATAAGTATGACTATGAAATGGAGCCTTAGAAAAATGGGGAGGCTCAAATATAGTTCACCCATGAAAATTCTGGCTCCGAAAAAGTGAGAGGGATATGAGGTGCCCATAAGAAGCTAACCCATAAAAAATTGCTTATCATTTACAAAGAAAATATAATAATAATATTGGAGCCTACTACCCACCAACATGTTAAATCGGTTAGGGTTTTAGGTGTTTAGGGGTTAAATAGGTTAGGTGATAGGAAATATATGAACATACTCCATTTGTAAATGGCCAGTATGTTGATAATGTTAGATGGAGCAGAATAAACAAAACTAGGATTGTAAATACTTGCATTGATAAATTTGGTTTCCTGGCTTTCAATGCAATTTATGTAATGGTTAATTTTGTTCATACTTCATTCTGAAATGTTGGAGGTGTTTTCTTTTATAGATTATGTTCAACTACCTAGTGCCCCAACATGACCTGATAAGAATGGAGAATTTTTTGCTTCTGTTTTGAGATGTTTTCGGAAGGCATTGATGTGGGTTGTTTCATAAAGGAAAGCAACATTGATGCTTTGTGAGAATTTTCCCACTTATTTGGGTCTTTCTTATTTCATGCAGATGTCTATTACCCCTTATGTCGGTTTCGCGGATGGTGCTTCCCGCAGTACCAAGAACTTGTCTTCAGTAGTCTTGGTAATCTATGATCCTACTAGTGATTTGGTAGAGCTACAAGGTATATTCCTAGGATGAACTACAAACAATTTCACTGAATATAGTGCTTTCCTTGAAATATTAACCGAGGAAATAAATCTCGGCATATGACAATTGCTTGTAAATCTAGATTCACAGCTTGTTGTTTTGCAACTTAATGGTCATTATTCAATTAGAAACCCATACATTTTGAGATTTTATTTACGTATTCATTTGTTGGAAAGACATTTTGATTTTATCACATATCAACATATTCCTAGACGAATGAATGCCTAACTGATACAGTGGCTAACATTGTATTAGATAGACATTTGCGTAATTTGTAAAATCATCATCAAGTGAAAAAGATCCATATAGGAAAATAATTATATATATATATATATATATATATATATATATATATATATATATAGATATAGATATATCATGTGTTTGCATCAGTGTGCGTCATACATTCAAAAGATATGTGCATTTCTACTACATCCTGAGACCCTATGTCTCTCAAAAATGTAGGTATAAAGCCTAGGTGTCTAATTGGCATGCTGCTCATGATAGCATGTCACTGCCCATACAACCCACCTTAGCAAGCAGTGAATACGGCTTGGCACCCTGACAATATGTCTCTAGTAGGCGTGAGGAACATTATCAAATCATGGATAATCTAGGACTCCATGTGTGATCCCCTCTAGGTTGCGCATGAGCTCCTCTTCCTTTCTTCCCTCATCTTGAGGGTTGAAATCAAGAGGAATTCGCCTCGCTATCAGAGACATGTCCGCAGGTCTTTCTGGGCCAACATCTGCACATACAAGGATTTAATGTCAGAACATACATAGAAAAAAAATTCATAATACTCATAAAAATTAAAAATGAGTCTTACCCAAATCTTCGTCCCAATCCTCTCCCTCTAGGAGCGAGAGGTCCGAATCACCAGTAAAATATGTATCAGAGTAGGGCTAGTCCTCTATGATGATCAACTTTCAATGAAGCCAATAAATAAAATCCAGTCTCTAGGACATATGTTGACTTCCCCGTGCCCTTGGCATCAGAGCTGCCCTTCGAGCCATCGGTGGTTCTCTCGTTGGTGGTGTGAGGACTACGACCTCCTGACACTAAAAATTTGGTAGTCAATCTAGGAAGAACGATACCAGGATAGACCCATAACCAAATTGCCCAATTTGGTCTTCTTGCAATTTGTTAACTGGCGTTTAATGTTTATCATCACGGCCTCTGCCCAGTTGTAGATGGTAGGTAAAAATCAGTCCACAGCAAGAATCAACTGTGTTTTTGTTGCTTCATGTGGTGCTTATGATCCTGTAGCTCATGTAATGGTATGTACGACTACTTTTAGTGATAGGATTGGGATAGTTTGGATATAAAATTTCCCACTCCTTGTTCCCTTCCGTGCCCCTTGACATACTCTTTCCATCACCATGGACATACTCTCCATGCAAGGCTAGGTGTCGGTTAGGATCGATGTTGCTCCCCTCTTCGAAAATCCTATGATAAAGTAGACATTAGAAACATCAATCTTAAGTTCCTAATCTCGAAGGATGAACTTTTCTTGGTCCTCATCCCATATGCTGATCAAATGTTGTATCATATCTAGTTGAGCATGGAGACATAGTGTCAAGAAAAACTTCTTTAGTCCATAGTCCTTGAGAGCTTCCATGCATCTCTCATTTTCCATGGCAAGCTCATCTTCTTCGCTATGTTCTCGTTCTTTCCATTCTATCACAATTTTTGTTGCTTTCTACCTGTAAACACATTCATATGAATGATATTAGCCTTTTTGAAGCTTGAATTTGTGCATAATTAGGGTTTGTGACTTTCATTGTGCACAAAAAATGGTTTGCGTCATTGGTGCGCCCTTGTGTAAAAAATTGGGCGGTTGGCACGACTCTGTGCCCAAAACCTGTGCCAATTGTCGTGCCCTAATTTTCATATTTCCTCCCCCATAATTCAAAATTGGAGGTTGCAGGTAGTATGAAACGACTCAAAATTAAGAGAGAAATCTCAGCTCTTACCTGGAACTGACGGATTTGAGATTGGTCTATTGGATTGTCTGCTATTGTCGCCACAAAATCACACAGTAAAATGGGTAATTATTTGCTCCACAAGAGGTAAATAGTGAAAAGTAATTATTTTTACCATTTTTGGCATTTTATAAACTTTTTACAGCCCTAATTAGGTTTTAAGAGATGTTTTTCAATTATTTTATTATATTATTTTCGAAAAATGGGTTTTACAAGTGTCTCTTATGCAGCAATAGGTTTTTCAGGACATAGAGTTAAAGTAATGAGTTAAATTTTATACTTTTTCGGACTCGGTATAAACAAAAAAGATTCACTACTGGAGTCATATTTCAGCTCTTTTCTGACTCTCTAAAATTGAAAATATTGTCGAGACTCTTGTCGTTTCCAACTCGTTAAATGGTTGCGAAGTGATATCTACCCAGTATACATTAACCCCTTTTTCAGGCTAGGATAGATTATTTATGAAAAAGGAATACCTTAGCCTATCGTGACTAAGAGGTTCTTTCAGATATTGGTTTCTACTTTTTTTGATCTCAAAGAATATTTACGAAAAGGGCCATGATGGATTTTTCCGTTCTGCCTTCTTTTCAAACTCTCTAAACATGAAAATATGTCGAGTTCTCCCTTTGTAAGACTTGTTAAACCCTGATGACAATGGATTTTGTCACCATTACATTACTCGAGTTCCTCCTTCCTAGGGCTTGTAAAATGTACTAGGTCGGATTTTTCTGAATGAAAAACTTATGGCACAAGAATATGCTATTCCCTTCAAGATTTTTTAAAAAAATAATTGGGGTACTCGCCAGAAATGGTGGGGGAAAATGGAACCAAGTTTTAGTTATGTTGGCAGTATGTCGTTCTTGAACATGGCACTTGTCTGCATTAGTGTCGGGTTGGGGAAATCTCATTTTGTCATTTTTTCCTCCATGGGTTTGGGTAATCTCTTTTGACCTCTCATCTGCTCTTTTCCACGTCGTTATGACCTGAGATCCTTTGATGTCAAGTACTTCCAAATCCAGTGTTGTTCCTCTGATATGTTCAAGAGAAGTTTTCCTCTACAGTTTTCAACCTCCCTTTGATTCTCTGTTGGTCCTATTTCACTACTATTATGTTCCTCTGTCTCATATAAACGATGTGGGAAACATTATGGCCCTCCTTCGATCAAGTCATTTCTTGTCGACTTCAGCTCATTATCCAAGAATTTGATCTAGAGACTCTATTCTTGTACCTTGGAGCCTGCATGCCTTAATGGAAGGTCTTTTTCATTCGTTGCAAGGTCCACATTATTGGCCTTTCAATGAGTGATTCTGTGAATGTTCAACGCCAGATCATTGTTCACATTTCGTGGATTGTATTGGTTGTACCTTGAGAGACATTGTCATTATTGGTGGTTTATCTCATGCCTATTAACAAATTTCATCATTGGATGGTAATCAGGTGATTTTCTTGCATGTTCAACTTCAACTCATATATTTTCATGCTCAAATTTGTACTTGTTTGGGTTGAGATGGAACGCAAGACCCTAGATTTTTTTTGATAAAATCTAGGCTACGGATTTTGGTGGATTATCATGAATCTTTTGATCGGATGGCTCCCTGAGTCTATTTTTTGATCCTTACTACTGGATGGTTGTGCCCATACCACATGTTCATGTGTCAGAGATATCAATTGTATTCATAATTTTAGGTTTTCTGACAGTAGTGTTTGGTTCGAACGAGTTATCATAAAACATTTTTCCCCTCCCTCTCCCTCAGACCTCATGATTTAGTGGGAATATTTTACACAACATTTTTTCATTATCCCTGCAATCCCCATCTCGCCCATTGGAGGGTAATTTCCATGATCAATAAGTAGTTTCATGCCTTGCGAAAACCATCATTGTGCCCATTTACATGAGAGTAACATTCCTTCTATTGACAATTCCCTGAGCAGAGACTCAAAAAACCTTTCTTTTTCCTTGGTACGGGTAATCAGTTATGCCCTCGTGCTAAAGAGGAAGATTAAAACTGGGCCCCATGCCAGTTGGTGCTCTGTCCCAGTTTACCACCCATGCCAAGCTTTTTATGGAATGTTTTTTAAAAATAGAGGCAGATATTCCACTCCAACCACCTCGAGGATGAGCCATTGGGAGTGGTTGAACTGATAAACCACAGACTAACTCCTTTAGGTTTATGGTTCCCACATCTTATGGGAACTCCCTAAAGGATAGGCCTCCCTCCCACCTTTGTAGGGATCCTAACCTCCTTCTTTCCTCTATAAAATAAGCTATCTAAACATGGAGAATTCGACATACTATAGTTGAATAACTAGAGAAGGTAGAATCAAAAGGAATTACATCGAGGAAGCTTGAGTCCACGACTTTTGGGAGAGCTTGAGTCCATGCCTTCATCTCTTCCTAATTCCATAATGAGAATCTAAGATGTGCTTTGCCTAAACACCGCTAGAGGAGACTGCAATATCAAAGCATTGGTTGTAACTCTTCCTTCTATTCATTTATATACATGACTACTATTTGGTTCCACTGTTGTGTTATGATGTTTTTTTAATGCAATATGTTTAGCCCTCTTTGACTGGTTAATAGTTATGACTGAAATTTATTTAGCTTGTATGTTTTTCTTGTTTCATGTTCTATGTGTAGGTATCCAAGTGTAATGGAAAATGGATTGTGACTTGCCGAGGCAGGATCAAGATGCCACCACTACTATAGCAACAATGACAACGTTGGATTCCAGGTAGGTCGATCTATCGTGTCCCTTGTTAATTTAATAATTGGGAAGCAAAACTTTAGCATGTCCCTTTGTTTCTACACCCACTGTAGGGCTAGAGGGATTGTGTCTATCCACAGAGAGGATTTACCTACATAACACCAAGTCACCATCATCTCCTACAATGTAGTTTCACTCTCCTACAATGCATTATTCTATTGAGCAGAATCAAAGGAGGGTTCAGTGCATCACTTGTGGAGTTAGATATTTAGTGAAGGGTTCAACCTTTCATTGCGAGAGTCTATTGGAGGAGTTCCATTCAGTTTTACATCAGTTTTATCCACCTCCTTCTATGTGCTTCAGTTGTAATGATTCTTTATCCCTAGGGCTTTAGATCACCATGATATATTTTGTATATTTCTGGAAAGCTTCTCTGGGTTTTCTAGGAAAAGTGTTTGGGAGTATAGATCTCCATTCTCAATATTGTTTGAGAATTTTATTATCATATCCATACTTTTATATTTTCCAGCTACAATGTTATTCACTAAAATTTCACTATATTAGCTTTAGTATTTTGTGTATCAGCTATATTACATGTTTTGGTGCTTTTTGGAATTGGAGGCTTCTCTTGCCTAGCTTGAGGGACTTGATCCCCATGATATTCTACTCATTTGTTTTTGTTATACATAATATCATGGATCTATATTTGGATCATGAGTGATGTATTGTTATTTATTGTTGTTTTCCATTTTTATGTGCTATATTGTTGCTCTCCCAATTTTGGGATATTAAATTGGTATCAGAGCAAAATATTGCCTCAGGCTATGCATTTTCAGCCAATATGTCATCAAAATAGGGGGTTCCTATCACAGATAGGGATAAGAGGTATCTAAAAAGAAACTAGAGATATGATTATATAGATGATAGAGAAGACAAGGGAAAAACTCGCTTATCAGGAGGAGTTGAGGAGAGGGAGTTTACCAAGCTTCTTCTTCAAACCATGCAAGATATTACCAGGGAGATCAAATTGATGAGGATGGATAGAAAAAAATAATCCCCTAAAGGGTTTCTACATGGAGAAGGCTTCGGCATTTCACATCACTGACGTGATCAACTAGTGAAGTAGCATTTTTCCCAATGCTCCACTATGCCTACATTCTTAACAGTGGGAAATGGAGGGTTTCAAGAGCAAGAAACTCTTGAAGATTATTTTCTTGACTATGATTCTCAATCTTAGAGATTCAAAGATCATTGGAGCTTCCAAGATTTTTTTCAAATCAAGGATAACAGGAGACCCTGTTATCATAATAGAGGTGGAGGCTTCATACAAAACAATGATCTTCACTGGACTATGAGCATATTATTCTTACCCCCTTTTGATGGGTCATCCAAATGGACAGCCAAATCTTGGGTAGAGAAGATAGACATCTACATCCAGTTGAACCATGTACCAGAGATGGAAGTCATCAAAATGGAAGCACTGGACCTTGAGGTTGATGTACATGATTAGTGGTTTCATCGTATTTCTACATTGGGGCATGCCAATGTGACTCCATATTCAGAGTTCACCAACAGGTTGGTGGAGAGGTTTGATCGAAGAGATCCGGAGGCACCTTTCTTTGAGATGGCTCATTTCAAACATTAGGTAATCCAGAAACTTACATTTCTAAATTTCTAAAACTTTATGTTTGGGTTCTTGATCTATCTACAGCTAGGAGGGTCTATATATTTATTGATGGGCTACTCGAACCTATAGATGGGTTGGTTAAGTCAACCAAACCAACTACCCTTCAACATTTTGTTGAAAGGGATAGAGAACTATAAGATGATTTGCTAAGAGAAAAGGCACCATTTCAACAAAAGCCAACTTTTCCATCAAATAGAAAAGATGTGAAGGCTCCTCCTTCAAAGGATATCCAAAAGACATTACCTCTTAGTGATGATGTCTGGAGATAATTGAGGAGAAGGAAGCTTTGCTTCACATGCCAAGAATCATGGCCACCCGGCCATAGATGTGGAGCAGGGAAGGCACACTATATAGAGGTATGTTCTTATGGTGAAGAGGAAGAAGAAGAGGAACCAGAAGAAGGTCACAATGCTGGGATAACAGGAGAGGATACACCACCACTAGGATGTGGGAATGGAGAATTTGATCCAATTGGAGGGGCCCTTGCATCATTAAGGGGAGTACCAAAGTACTTGACATTGAGATTTTGATGTTCCATTAAGGATCAGAGAGTATCAGTGTTGATTGATAGTGGGTCTACCTGCAACTTTATTTATGCCAGGTTAGTGCAGAGGAGGGAATTACCCATAATGATTTTGAGGGATTTTCAATTTTGGTCCCAAGAGATAGAACTATGTAGTGCATACATTATGTTCCATATTTATCTATAGCCATGGGGACATATACCTTGACTGATCACTTCTTTGTGGTTGACATACCTGACACCAATGTGATATTGGGTGTGCAGTGGTTCATTAATTTGGGTAAGGTCATCACATATTGGGAGACTTTACAGATGGAGTGGAAAAATAAAAATATTGATAAGCATGAGATGATTAGGGGCATACACACTTATCCATCTCAGACATCTTCCACACAGAAACCAAAGCTAGATTTGTGTAGTGGAATAAAGGACCTAACAGTCCAAATAGTTATGCATATGCCTTTGGCCCATGATACATTACTGTTTAGAGGCATTACACCTAGTAGGCCACCTAATCAGGAGTTGATGAGATATTTCTCACAACAGGTTGCACCACTCATATATCTAGGAGGGGTGAGGACCTTGGGAGGACTTCATGCATCATAGAGAGGCTTAGGTAGGCTCAATGAGGATGGGGAAATTCTCCCAATATCAGTATTACCCACTCTAACAAAACATATTACGCTGAGAGAAGATATTTTAGGGATGGAGGATGGCACCATCATGGTGCAAGGATACCACTCCATGGCTTTGGAGAATCATAATATACTTCCACATATGGAGGAATCTTCCACATATGGTAGAGGTTGGTGTCCACTGATGCACACATTGCCCAAACTCAGAAGGTTTTCGATGGGTGATAGCTTCTTATGGAAGGCTAACCTCCAAAGACTTCAACCTTTACCTGAGCATGAGCAGCTACAGGAGGAGCAACAGAGCCAGGATAGCAACATCCCAGCACATGACTTTTCCATGGGAGATGTAAAAGAAGAGGGTAGCTACATGATAGGTTCTTTAAATTGTAGATCAACAGCGTTGTCATTATAAATTGTAGATCCTTATTAGAGATCCTAATTGTTGGTGGAATACTCCAAGGATATGTTTACATGCAGGATACTTGATGACCATTTATTAGATGGGAGCTAAGCACTGAGACACGGGGTCATCTATTATCAACATAGGATCTTCTTGACTAGAGCATCTAAGCTCAAGGAGAAGCTACTACATGCAACATATGAGGATTTTTTCCCAGCCACGCTGATTTTATGATGGCATATCACACTATCATGGAGGGATTCACTTGGGAAGGCTTCAAATAGGAGATGTGTCATCATATCAGGAGATGCATGGGTTGTTTGGAGATTGAGGAGAGACATAACTCTTTGGAAGAGTTATCAAAACCACTTCCTTTCTCATTGGGAATGAGAGGAGGCCCATCTATGAGCCACTTCACCAACTTGTTCAAGGTACATGGTAAGGGTTGTGCTTATTTGCATCATGATTCACTTACTATGTATTTGTATTCCCTTTCCATCCATGTAAAATTCATTGCTCCAAGAGGGGGCATTGTTTCTTATAAACTTTGTTGTCCATTTGGGGCCATAAGCATGATGATGATGGCCACTCCCTAGGATATTTTGGGGAGATGATATCTTATTCAGGGTCTGCTCAATTTTAACCACACATCATACACCTTCTCCAAAAATGTCAGGGGATTTGGGCAGAAAGCAAGTGGTTGGGAAATCACTCATCATATCATATTCTGAGGCAATTAAGAGTAAAATAACGTTGGTTTCACTTGAGAGACCATTATCCTTCTCTAGTCTTATATATGGCAGCTAATATGACTTTGATTATGATCCCATCTGTTGATGATGTTCTTATCATTGTCGTGGGAATGATTGGATGGAAGAAACATGGATTTAAGATGCCCATTTGGAGTTATATTCTCCACATCTCTTATACTACATACCATTGACTGATAAAAGGTTCCTTTTAAAACTCCTAATTATCCCACATTAACCATCAATTTGGGAAAGTCGTCTTATTTCAAGAGTGTATAAAGTATGTGGCTGTTATTAATTTAGAGAGTAATGTTTCCTTAATTGTAGTATAGATCTTGACACAATAATAAATGGAAGCATATAATAAGCTCCGATTGAAATTATTAAAGGAAATATCGCAACTCAATTCTCTACTAAAATCAAACCTTACAACAATTCAAGTAATAGCATCATCAGCAGAGAGCACAGTAACAATAACTCACCTCTACTTAGTTGATTCAATCTAAAATATACTAAATCTCTATAAAGAAACCGAGATAGGAATGATATCACTTCTGAGAGTCTAATAGCAATAATAAAACTCTTGCAAATTATTAAATCAATACAATTCACTGTCTCGATGACTTGCGTTGTAATGAAAAAAACTTAAATCTAATGATAACGATGTAAATCATAAAAGAACATATATTATTTCGATATAAGAAAGTAATGAATAGCTAATGAAATAAACTCACGGAAACAAGGAATTATCAACCCAACCAAACTCTAATAGAATTAGAAATATAACACAAGGAATCAGTTAACTTCACCAGAGGTCGGGCCCTTAGCCGCCAGCGAGCACTGCTAAATTACTTCATATAATGTGAGAGAACAGAAACTTCAATTATATATTAATCATTGAACTTGAGTAACATTACAGTATAATCACATTCTCCAAAAATGTAGTGTATAATTAAACTTACAACTTGAAAAATAACAGAGGTTCTCCACCTTCTTCCTACAATCACCTTATTTTCTAATCAGAAAGGGGTAAAGAGTAAATAGTAAATGCGATTCCTCAGGATCTCCCAATCCTGAGGGATTCACAACTGATTTCTAACTTAAGACATATTTCCTATTCCGCAGTGATTCTTTTGATTTTCTCTCAGCCTTGTCCGCAACTGACGCGTTCCTTCCTTTGCTTGTGGGATTCTACTGTCCCAACATCAGGGAACAACAATCATTCCTTTTGTTTCTTTCCTGCATAAATGAGGGTAAAAGTTAGCTGAATCGTAACTTCAAATAATTCCTTCATTTATTACCATAATTCCTCAATATATTAACACATTAAGATATGAAAAAGATAAGAATTAATGAAAACGATGATCAACTTAATAGTAAATACATACCCATTCTGTAACTCAACATACTCCCTTACTTACCCTATTTCATGTCCTCATGAAAATAAATGATTCTGATGGAGTGCAGTTAATGAGTAAGCTGGAGAAGGGGCATAAAAAATTGGTCTGAAACCATGATGTTGAGCTAAGAGTGAAAAAGTGGGTCCTCCTTCCCTTCAAGAAATTCATAGATGGCCCTGTATCCTTCGGGAGGATACCAAATGATGGGGCTAAAAAACCGACATCCTAACCAATAGGGACGTTTTCTTAAAATGAGGTTACTATATGTGACAAAACGGGCTGCAACTTCTTTAAAATTTTTGTAATTAAATGGTTCCCTATCCTGCACACTATTAGTAGAGACAGTCCACCTAAGTTTGGACGCTGCCAGATAGCTTTCTCGAATGGATTGAAAATATGATACTCCATTTTGTACAATCTCTCTATGAATACACACTAAAATTTTAATCACCTCTTCCCTTTTCATTAGACTCTTGTGGTTTGAAAGCATTTGCAAAGGTTGCTTGGGCTCACTTCTTACCCAAAGATCCAATCCATGCTCTTGTCTTTGGAAGGCATTATGAGCTTTCAACCATTTAAGTTGATTAACTGCGAACAAGATAAAGGCCTGGAATTGAACATCTCCCACAAAAGGGTTTGATTTATTTTCCACCTCATCTGCTAATGCAAAATTATGCAGGTAAAACTCACAAAGCAACTATTGAACCTTTACACCATGTTGTTTGCAAAAATTTCTAAAATCTTCAACTGTTTCTAATTCAATTGGTTTTCCAGCTCTCACGGCTTTAATTTTTACCTACAAGTATCGCTCTAACAAAAACAAGGTGTACTTAGTGGCAGGAGCTTTGCATGCCAAGACGTCTATATATAATGAGTAGATGGTGTCTATTCGAGAAATGAACTTATCTAATATGAGCCTAATTCTCTCTATTTTATCTTTTTCTTTTCTATATCTATCAAAGGTCTCGCTCTCTGTCACATTCATTTCATAAAGTTGCCTCTGTAATTCTCGATATCTTTTCTAGGGAATAGTTTCTTGTTCAAGTCTTTCTAACGCGAGCCAAACCTATGCTAATTATTTTTGAAGAATTAGAATAATGGGGTCATCGTCTGTCATGATGCCTTTAGTTTGTATGCTTGTATAAGTCTCTTTATCATGGGAGGTCCAAGCCTCTATCTGAGTAGCCGTGCTGTGAGAGGGTACATCCTCTGTATGAGTAGCTATATCTACAAGAATTGCATGTTGTTCTTCTTTAATGATGAATCGTTGAGTGGGTATGGGATCGGTTTGAGTCCCTATAGCCCTCCCTTCATGTGATTCTGTTTTCACGGCTACGTTTGTTGTCTCTAGGGTTTTGTCTGGGACCTTTCCCACTGTGATTTCCTTTTTTTTTTTTTTGAGCCTTTTTACTGTTTTGCACATCTTCTGTCATTCTTTCCTAAGATTTTTCACCTTGGCTCTATATTTTTTCAAAGGAGAAACTATTTTGCTGACATTCTCATTAATAGTTTCTACCTCTAAAGAGCTTGGTTACTCATCCTAGCTCTGTTCTAAGAGGACCTTGTCTCCTGATTGAATATTGGCTTCCCAAAGCATCTCTATCTCTACTTCTTCTCCTTGGCCTATGTTTTTTGTACTTATGCTTACATGGCTATTTTCTACTAGAGGCATGTCACCAGGTTGGTGCACTGCTTCCCAAATTGCCTCTACATTAGTTTTTACTTCATGGCTTGCATATTTTAAGGGAGATAGACTCTTGGTATCGCCAGCATTTTTAGGAGATTGGGTTGCTCCTAAGTTAGAAATGAGCGGGATTTCAGGCTGCATGTAATCATTCATGTTAGCCAGGACCTGGGCCAATTCGAAATCATGCAGCAAATCACATTCGGGCCTCATTATTGGTATTGATTCATTTCTTTGTTCATCTCCAGAATGCCTTGTTCCTTCCTCATGGTCTGATTTAGGGGTATCCTGGCCTTCTGACTCTGGCTGCAAGTTTTGTTCGCTTACTAGGATAGATAATTCTCGTGGTTGACTTGTACTGCCTTGAGGATTTTTAGCCACTGTTAATCTTGGCCTCAACCTTGTAGATTTTCCACACTTTTGAGGTATGTTTCTTGAAAGGGTAGTCCTCTTTGTTTTTTGATCTTGGTTAGGTGGAGGCATGCCTGAACCGCCCTCGAGATCTAATATTAGGCTGATGAGATAGTGGTGGCTTACTATGGCTTCTATGTGCTAGGACCATCTTAGCCTCTCAGTGATATCATGCAGTAAAGAGTTCAATAATGCAGGTAAATTAACAGATCATTTTCGTTTTAGAACTGCTAAGAGTTTAAGTTGACGCGGCCTTACCACATCTTTTCGCCCGTCGCATGTAATGTAGTTCTGGATGATTCTTTCTAGTTCTTCCCATGGCTCTCCAAGAGAAGATGGCCTAGCACCTTTGCCCTTTTTGACCACCTCTTGTCCTTCATCTCTAAAATCCTCAATAACATCCTGCAGCTTCAACCACTTATCAGCCCACACAGGTCCTTTTTCTGGTAACCAAGAAACTTTCGCTATCACTACGTCTGATACAATGATATTTCTACCCCTTACCATATATTTTCCATTCTATATATTTCGCAAGAACTTGATGGAAATTTCCTTTTTGAGTGGCTGAAATATCGTAAAGTATGTTATCCACCTGGCTTGAGCTAAAATTGCCCTAGCTACATCAGAAACAGCCAGTATTAGCGGTTCTCTGCATACTTCTCTTCCTCCCATTGTGCTGGAATTCTGCAAACTATAAGTGTAGTAGGAAAAACATAGCGACGAACAGAGCTGAGTAATGGAATAGAAAATAAATATAAATACCATTATTGAGGGATGTTATCATACCACATGCTCTGCGATCATGGAATGTCGTATCATTCTGCAAAATCCAATGAGAAAATGACAGCGCATTTGTAAGTACACTAGAGGTCCCACCCCCATTCGAATTGATAGGTTGCCTACGACTAAATAAATTGAAGGGTGAGGCACTGGCGAATAAGTACATGGGTAATGGATTGGTAAGGTACACTTATTAATGATAGGATCATAAAGGATATGGGAGTGGTGAAATCAAGGCTTTTACTGAGAATTATGAATAAATGATAGGTCATCGTGATGTGATATGATTAATAAAAAGGGATAGCATGCACAATAACACTTTAGTGCTGTTATTCCACTTAAACTATTGTGATTGATTAAAAAAATATTCATGCATAAAGGTTCAAGGTATGCTAGGACCATAATCTCTCCATAGAAAAGTTTATAAGAAGAGGGTATTATTATATTTATTGATGTAAAATAAAGCTTCAATACTATCAGCAGAGATTTTGTTGCCTACAGGCGTCCATAGCCTTGACAGAGTTTCTTTTTAAACCTTGGGAACCATGATCCTCTATGCATAATTGAGGAAGTGTCTTATGATGTCCATAGTAGAGACCAATGTGCTGGCTTTATGACTAGATGAACACATTGCCATTCACTGGGAAGTAGAAAAAGTGGTCAGGCCGGCTCATGCTGAGACCTCCTATTTCCAAGGATTTTTATTGCATCCATTAGATCATATCCCTGGTGTGGTGGCCATAGTGGGAATGCCACTTCACTGCTTCCTTATAATCATGGTAGGCTGGCTCATGATGATACCCCCTATCCTCCATCTGGAAAAAAAATCATAAAATTGTTAGTGAATATATATATATATATATATATTACTCTCTTTCTTTTCTTTTTGTCCCCATTTTATACATAGAGGGTGGCTCATCACTCCTTAAGAGTAGGGATGGCGGAAGAAGTTTGACATATCAATATATAAAAAATATACCCATAATCTTATTGATAATATGTAGAGAGAGTTACAGAAGCAAGGGGGAACCAACATGGTATAGATACTCAATCAGTTTGATTTATAGTGGAAATAAGGATAGTAAAGTGAGATAGATAATTATGTCCCTATTTTTTTTGGGGGGGGGGATCATCACAAAGCAATCTTGTTAAATATGATAATATTCACAGCATTTTCCTATTCCACTAGACCTCCCTATTTGTTGTCTTTAAATATATAGTGTACCTTCCATGCCATTAAGGAAATTATAAAGAGTGAAACTGGGGTGGTCTAGGGATTATTATACAAGGAAGAGAAAGAGGATGTTCTCAAAAACATTCACAAAGTGTTGTTCTTTGAATGAAATATCAAAAGAAAAATCCACACAAAAAGTGATATTCCTTAAAAGGAATAGTAGCTGTTCCCTGTAGGGAACAACAAAAGAAAATACACAAATAAATGTGTTGTTCCTTAGAGGGAGCAACAAGAAAAAAATGCACACACAAATTGTTGTTCCTTATAGGGAACAACAACTGTTCCCTGTAAGGAACAAAAAAGTAAGCTGGACACATAAATTGTTATTCCCTGTAGGGAACATCAGCTATTCCCTATAGGGAACAACAAGAAGAAAAAAATACATGCCAAAATTGTTGTTCCATAGAGGGAAAAACAGTTGCTCCCTGTAGGGAACAACAAAACAAAATTCACACGAAATTGTTGTTCCCCGTAGGGAACAGCAAAGCAAAATACACGCATAAATTGTTGTTCCATGTAGGGAACATCAGTTTTTCCTTGTAAGGAAGAGAAAAAGAGAATACACGCGATCATTTTTGTTCCTTACAGAGAACAACAGTTGTTCCCTAGAGGGAACAACAAAGGAAAAATAGAAAAAAAATAATGTATAATCTATTATCAAGAAAATCCAGTCAAAGATAAAGGAAAATTTATGTACAGTTTTCCAGAAAAGAAGTACATTTTTTCACTGGACTGGCGCTATGGAAGGGTTGTCCTCCTCAACAAGAATTTATATTGTGGAATCTTCTCATAGCTATTGGTAAAAGGATTCCCTTGTAAGTCGTCTATGATAGAGGCGTACTCGATGTCCGTTCACTTTAAAAGAGTAGCCAGACCCATTAATGGTGGATAATGTAATGGTGCCATTATCATGCACCTCTTGTATCTCATATGGGCCTAACCATCTGGTCTGGAGTTTGTATGGGAAATCCTGGAACCTAGCATCACACAAAAGTGCCCAATCACCTTCATGGGATATCTTCTTATTGATGAGGGTATCATGCCATTTTTCCCTTTGTTGTTGGATTAGTGTTGTATGTTGAAGAGCTAATAGCCAGATTTCATCCAATTCATTGATTTGACGTAATCTATTGATTTGTGCTTCATTCAAGTCCAAGCCTACTTCTTGAGCTATCCTCAATGTCTAAATTTCAAATTCTATTGGGCAGATAGGTTCTTTGCCAAACAATAGCTAATATGGGGAGTATTTTGTGGTATTTATCCATGTCGTGTAGTATGCCCATAGGGCTTCTGGCAATCGAGTAGCCCAGTCATGTCTATGAGATGCGACTGTCTTTGTTAGTATTGCCTTGATTACTTTATTGGTACTTTCTACTTGGCCATTTTCCTATGGGTGGTATGGAGATGTGATTCTTTGCATGATATGATAATTTTTTAATGTTGCAACAATATTATGGCCTACAAATTATGGCCCTCCATCCATGATTACTTCTCAAGGCAAGCCATATTGCACAAAAATTTGGAGAAGAAAGTGGATTACTAAGTCTTTCGTTGCCCTTGGTAATGCTTCTGCCTCCACCCATTTAGTCGCATATTCTATTGCAACTAGTATATATGTCTTTTTATTAGATGATGGGTTTATTGGGCCAATAAAGTCTAACACCCATCGTTCAAAGGGTTGAATGACTAACTGTGGATGCAGAGGAATTTCGTCAGACTGTCCAGCGTGACCTATTCTTTGGTAGCTATTGCATGCTCGGAAAAACTTCTTGGCGTCCCTAAAAATGGTGGGCCAATAATAGCTCATCTGCAAGACTTTATGTCTAGTCTTGTGGTCTGCAAAATTTCCACTGCAAGGCACATCATGGCAAGCTTTTAAGATGTCGAAGATTTCATCTTCCCTGACACACCTTCGAATATGCATATCGGTTTTGGTATGAAAGAGATATCCTCCAATCTAGGAGAACCGAGTGCTACGTTGTACTATTAGTTTTCTTTCACTGGGCTTCAGGTTCTTGGGTAATTTTCCCACTGCTAGGTAGTTCGTGACATCCATGTACCACATTTTTTTTATGGTTACAACAAATAATTTCTCGTCAGGGAACTGGTCTTCTACTGCTATTGAGTCGTCTTTCATTGGTACACATGAGAGGATGTGTGCTACCGGATTGTCCTTTCATGTTCGATCTTTAATTGTTATGTCGAATTCCTACAAAAGGATCAACCATTGTGTCACTCTTCCATTCACAATAGTTTTATTAGCTAAATATTTAATCACAGAGTGATCAGTATACAAAACCATAGGAATCCTATTATATAATGTCTGAATTTGTTAATAGCATAAATAAAAGCTAAAAACTCCTTCTCTGTTACTGTGTAATTCAATTCAGTGGGGGATAAGTTTTTTCTAATGTAATATATAGAGTAGGTTTTATTTTCTTCTTCTTGGCAAAGAACTGCTCCAATGGTTGTGTCTAATGCATTTGATGAAATCTGGAATGGTATATCCCAGTTTAGTCCTCGTAGAATTGGTGTTGTTGATACTAACTGTTTTAGATCTGTAAAGGCAGTGTCACATTTGTCAGTCCATATGAAATCACTATTTCTTGTTAAGGCATATAATGGTGCAGCAATTTGTAAAAAATTCTTGATAAATCTACGATAATATCCAGCAAATCCCAAAAAACTACGTACCTCTCTTTGAGTGTAGGGGGTAACTGTTAAGAGAATTACTTGTATTTTGCTGGATATACCTGAATTCTAGCTACTGAAATGTAATGACCCAATATCAGGCCTTCTATCATCATCATATGGCACTTTTAGTGACTTAAACATAGGCTGGTAGCAATATACCATTCCAGAAATTTTTCCAAAGTTTGTAACGCTTGCTCAAAGTCATCTCCATAAGGTGTGAAATAATCCATGTTTACTTCCAATCCTTCATTTATCAAGTCTGCGAAAATACTCAGTATGTTTCGTTGGAATGTGACAGGTGCATTACAAAATCCAAAAGGTAATACTCTGTAGATGAATGTTCCCCACGGACAGGTAAAGGTAGTCTTATCCTGGTCTTTAGGGCAATTTGAATCTGGTTATAGCCACTGAAGCCATCCAGGAAAGAGAAAATTTTCTTCGCCAATGTGTCTAAGACCTGATCAATAAATGGAAGGGGAAGTGGTATTTTTGTGTTGCCTTGTTGAGTTCTCTATAGTCAATTCATATTCGCCATTTCCCATTATTTTTTGGAAACACGACTAATGGAGAAACCCATTTACTGTCAGATATAGGGTAGATAAAATTGACATGTAACAGTTTTTGAAGTTCTTCTTTAACAATGTCTTTCAGGTGAATGTTTAATCTACGTTGAGGTTGTCGAATGGTTTTTGCATCTTTCCAAGTGTAGATGTGATGCATGCATAGTTGAGGGTCAATCCCTTTCATATCTAAGTATTCCCAAGAAAAAGCCTCTTTATTTTTCCTAAGAACTTGAGTAATTTTTTGTTGCTGGTCATCACTTAGATTACTATTAATGTCCAGGATTTTCCCTGGCTCGATTTCGATAGGTTTGCTATTATAAACAATGGTTGTAGCTATTGTTTGGCCATTGATTTCTCTCAAGGGATCTTCTTCCTTTTCATTGTGAATGACTTCTTTGATCATATGGCATTTCAAACTGGATACTATGGCAGGATGATTGATAAAAGTATTAATAATATCGTCTTCAGTTTGGTTTTTGAATTCAAGGGCATTTCCCACAGTTAATGGTGACCGAATATTTTTCGTGAATTATGTTGCAAGTTGTTTCCTGGTTTTCAAAATAGTCAAGCTTGGCTAAGTAGGGGGGTATAAATCTAAATGTTTCACATCATTCCCCATAGTTATAGTCATACTTCCTGTCTGGAAACTGATATAAGCATCGACAGTTGCTAGCCAAGGCCTTCATAATATTAAAGGATGTCCATCTAGCTGGTTTCTAGCATTGATGATCAAGAAATATGCTGGGTATTACCAAGAATCTACAAATACCATTACATCCTGTAATGTCCCTTCTGGTTTGACAATGAATTGGTCAACCAATTCACGCAAGGTCCTGGTTGGATCCAAGGTTATAATGCCAAGTTTTTAACAGGTTTTTGTTGTGATAATATTAATGACTGCTCCTAAATCAACTAATGCATTGGGGAAGGAACATCCCTTTATTTTTACCATGACTATAGGTTTTCCTGGGTCCTCATATTTCCCAAGTGTTTCTTTGCCTGATATTAAATCATACAAAGTTCCAACTACGTGGAACTATTCTATTGAGCAGGGTATAATCAATCTCTCTAGGAATGGTGGAGAAGAGGTAATAGTTTGATCATGGCTTTTCTATTTAACTGTATTCTCCAATTGAGGTGTTTTTTCTACATTTAAAATATCTTCTAATTGTATATTTTTATCCTTCTCTAATTCAATTATCCGTCCAGATCTTAATTCGAGCTCATTACACTGCCTCGACTCAGTGTCTGGCTACGGTCCTTCCATAATTTGTATAGATTGGACTGGTCTATTATAGGGATTCAGGTTGGGTTGGGCTGGGAGTTGTGGTCGTAGATTGGATTGTGAGTTATATTGCAATGTGTAAGGTGCTAGTAAAGTTGGTTGAGGCAGAGGGACTGTTCCCATAGGCTGGTTTGTAGCTCTTTGCCAATTTCATTGCCAGTTCTGATTTTGTGAAGTGGAAGGGGACCATTGGGAAGAATAAGGGTTGTTTTTCCAAAATGATGGTGGGTAAGGGAAATTTGGCCAACTATTGTTATTTGGATTTGACTGATTGGGCCATGGTGGCATAAAAAATGCTTGAGGTGGGAAAAAAGATGGTTGATTCTGTCATGCTACTCCTAAATATTGTTGAGAATTATATTACGAGGAAGGAAAAAATGAAGATGGATCGGTAGGCATAACTGTGTGACGTGCCTGCCATTGGCAACACTTGTTCAACAAATACGTTGGTTCTACTTCTTCTTCTGCTTCCTTGAAGATTAATTTTAATCCCAGGAGTGATGGGAAAATTTATGTGGCGTGCTCTTTAGTGCATATGGTGGATGTTCATATCGCATCTAGAGGGCATTCTTTGTGACTGTTCTTTTGTCTGCAGTGGGGATAGAAAATAGCCAAGTTCTATTCTGATATAGCCTGCATTTTCTTAGCTTGCGTGACATCCAATTGTGTTGTCAGGGTCCCCAAGATATCTGTCTTGAAATCCTTTAACTGATTGCCAATTTCACTTCATGTAACACTTTCTCTTGAAGCTTTACTGTCTCTGAGTTTTCCATCACGTCCGACTAGTTTCAGCCTTGAACTGCCCCTAGAACACTTGATGCACAAATTTACAATATTGTTATAATTTTCTTGATAAATATTAACTTTACCCATTATATATAGTGTCTCTTCCCATTGGTCTTTCATACCTCTAATCAGTGTGGTTTTTAGAACATTATTAGGCATATTTGTAGAAGGAGATCTTCGCAGATTATATTGGAAATGTTCTACATATTCTTCCAAAGTCTCGCTAGGCTTGGCTACCATTTGAAATATATCATCTTTCGGTTCTATAATTTGGAAATAATATTGGCATTTTTTTAGGAATGATGTTTTCATTTCGTCCCAATCATTAATGGTGCCTCCACCAAGTCCCATGAACAAACGCAGAGCTGCTCCCTTCAAAGTAGAGGGGAATAGCTTCAATTTTTGGGGGTCGGTAGTGTAATCATAACCCCTGCATAAGACATCAAATTCAAAAATAAATGCATCGAGATCTTCTCAAGTTAGCCCATGAAAGGTAGGAATGTTTTGTAATGGGATAGCCTTCATGGGAGCATTGATAGCTGTGTCAAAAATAGGGTATTGCAATGTAGAAGTTTGAGTTTGCTGGTTATGAGCCATTTGGTCAAAAATATGTCAATATCCTTTAGGGATCTTTGGACCTAGAGATTTTTTCCTAGGATGCCTACCAGAGGTTGGAAAAGTTTTGACAGCGCTACCTTGATCTGGAAGACTAGGTATCCCTTGCCCAGTCACTATTTCAGGAGATCTAGGTTCTGGTAATTCGATTTCAGGCTTACCTGTTTCTCCTTCTCCTTCACGGAGGTTGCAAGAATTTCCTTCTTGTAGAGGGCAGGCTTTTATGTTCTCAGTATCTTGAAAACTCTTCTCAGCCCTTTCAGTTTGACTATGAATCTTAGCGTTAACTACAGATGGTGATTCTGCAATTTGAAGGAAGTCAATAGAACGTTTTCCAACAATAATTTAGGGTCCTACTGATGGTTGAGACTCAGATTTTCTTAATATTTCGTCAATAAAATTTGATCGTCCAAGGGTCACCGGTCCCTTAGATTTTTTAGGTTTAGGAGGAAGAATTTTTCCCTTGTCAGGTTTCTTAGTCATTCATGAAAAAAAGTCAAATGTTTATTTCTACCTTAAGTTCCTAACAATTATACTGGAAAGCGGGTGAGGGAGAAGGCATTTTAATTGCTTTGTATGTACATTCTTACCTTCCGTTTTTAATACCCAATTCTCTCTCAAGCATCAAACACCTACTTCACTTTTCTGTAATTGTGCTAAAAAGCGGGTAGAGGAGCAAGCACTTTACTCACTCATTACGTAGGTTCTTACCTTCTGTTTTCATTAACCAGTTCTTCCTCAACAAAAATTATTATATATACATCATTCTTTGTAAATGGCCACACTCTCCTCGGCAACAGCACTAAAACATTGGGTGATAAAAGGTGCCTTTTAAAACTCCTAATTATCCCACATTAATCATCAATCCGGGAAAGTCCTCTTATTTCAAAAGTGTACACAGTATGTGGCTGCTATTAATTCAGAGAGTAATTTTTCCTAAATTGTAGTATAGATCTTGCCACAATAATAAATGGAAGCATCTAATAAACTCTAATTGCAATAGTTAAAGGAAATATCACAGCTCAATTCTCTACTAAAATAAAACCTTATAGCAATTCAAGTAATAGCATCATCAGCCGAGAGCACAGTAACAATAACTCACCTCTGCTTAGCTGATTCAATATAAACTATACTAAATCTCTATAAAGCAGTCATTTGTATAGTGCAGTGGCTCTATACAAACTTTGAACCTTTGACCCATGACTCCACACAGTTAACATTATTCCTTTAGTGCATTGTGGAAGGTCATTTGTGAAGCTGTGATGTATACTTCAACAAATTTCTTCCTAAAACAATAACCATTGGTAGCTATAATAGATAATAATCAAGATTACCTGGTGATGGGGTTTGAAACTTTGACCTTGAAGGATGAAACACAACCCAAAAGGACACCCCAGTGCCCAAATACTCTGCCTAGGTTTGGGATCACGACCCAGAAATGCACCCGGGAAACAAAGCCAAAGACTCAACGTATATTGCCAAAATGCAGCCTAAAATTGCAATCCAGTAAAATAGAGAACTGTGGCCCAAAAGCAAAACGAGTATTCTCTCCAAATAAATTTCAGATAATCATTTTTAGAGTCACACGTTTTGGATGAATCTTAGCTTTAGGAATGCATAATGAATTAGAGAAAACAAACCGTCCTTGGGATTTTGATTAGTAAATTAGTGGGTTTTTATAGTTGTTAATCCAATTTTAGGGTGTAGAAGGACACCTTTAGATTGGACAGCTTACAAAATTGTTAGCTACAATCCTAGAATGGATTTAGTGTAACGTATGAAAACTATCACCTCAAAATCAACAAGAAGATTATATCCAAGCAAAGTCTTAAAAAGAACAGAAGATTATTTCACCTTTGACCATGAAATAGGAGCCTTCTTTAAAGACTCAAAATTTTTCAAGGATGCTAGTAAGGAATAAATAATGTGCACATCTTCCTTCAGTGTGTCAACAAAGTGGTGAACATAAAATATATGTTTAAACTCACTGCAACATTTAAGCATTTCAATATCAACCAAGATTTTCAGAGTTCCAAAGTAGAAAGTAACGAAAGTATATCTTTCTGCATGTGAAGTCATGACAAATCAAAGCAATATATAACTACCTTGGATCATCCCAAAAAAAATTGTAATTTAAGGTTGGTATAACAAGCACAACATTCATAATCCTTTCAACGGCAACCATATCACAGATCTGCACGTTAAAAAACAATGTATAATTATACAAGATTGAACATCTACATAACTTTCAAAAAGGAACCAAAAAAACTATTGCCTATTGAACTCTTCGTACTTACTCTTGTACGCATCTGATTCAATCCACCATTAGAATTCACAAGAAGATAACCATTGGGTCGCTCTCGTGAGGTTGTAATAACATTTTTATGGAAATCAGGAATGTGAATGGCTGCAGTACAATTTCTTATGATTACTTCAGAAATTTTACTGAGGAATGGGAAGAACATACGCTTATAATTTCGAGGCCGATCTATGCAATGGAATATATCTCTTTCTTTTTCGACCTGCAAAACTTGCTTGCGTCTCTCTCCCTCATCATGTGCTTTCCTGATCCGTCCACTACTTCATTCACCTTCCTCCCGGCTGCCAGCGCCCCCATCCTCCTTTGCACATTTTCTCCATAGTTTTCTATTTCCCCCACCTGCAAACAATCAAAACTCCTTGCCTACGGCTTCTTCCATGCTCTAGCTCCATTCTGGGTGGGAGAAATGTTATTTTAACTTGAGGTCTAAAATTTAAACCAAAAATGAATACTCCCTATCTTTATTTTTTCCAAAATATCATTTTTAATATTATTCCCTCCAAATTTCATTTTTAATATCATACCCATTGTTTTTTTGATAGATGTTTGTTGTTTTGATAGATGTTGAGCACACTCCATCATTTTTTGTAATTCTTTGTAATGTCAACAATTGTTTAAAAGAAAGCTTCAAAAAACAATATAATTTCATTTTAATAAATTTATTTTAAAAACATTGATGATGAACCACACAATGAGTGGTTCGAAAAGTGTTGATCTTAAAAAATTTATGTGATTTATCTAGAAGAGTTTTTAAAGAAATTAATTAATTAATTATTAAAATAAAATTGAGATCAAATAGTAAATTTAGGAGAGGTTTTTGCAACCCATGGTTTTGCTCATGGTATTCCACCTTGCTAGCAAGGGGGAATTAGCCCCATCGTAGGTCCCAACTAGACCTGCTCTCGTTTGGAATGGCTAATCCCAATGGGTTTTAAGGATTGTTATAAGGGTTAGGGGAATTATGAGTTAGTGGTTAAGGGATTAAGGGTTAGGGGCTTAGGGGTAGAGGTTTAAGGTTTAGGGGTTAGGGGAATAATGAGTTAGTGGTTAAGGGTTTAGGGGTTAAGGGGTTAGGGATTGGTGGCTTAGGGGTTAGGGGATTTAGGCGTATTTAGGGGTTAGGGGAGTAATGAGTTAGTGATTAAGGGGTTAGCGATTGGAGGGTTAGGGGATTTAGGTGCATTTAGGGGTTAGGGGAATAATGAGTTATTGTCTAAGGGATTAGGGATTGGGAGCTTATGGGTTAGGGGATTTAGGCACAATTAGGGATTAGGAAAATAATGAGTTAGTGGTTAAGGGATTAGGGGCTTAGGGGTTAGGGGATTTAGCAGTTAAGGATTTCAAGGGTTAGGGGTGAGGGGTTAATGGGTTATGGGATAAGAATTAACGATTTAGGGTTTAGGGGTTAATGGATTAGGGGTTTAGGTGTTAGTGGTTTAGGGGTTTAAGGGTTTAGAGGTTTAGGGTTTAGGGGGTTAAATGGGTTAGGGTTTTATGGGTTTAAGGGTTAAATGGGTTAGGGGTTGGGTATTAGGGTTTAAGGGTTAAGGGTTTAGAGGTTTAGGGTTTAGGGGGTTAAATGAGTTAGGGGTCTAAGGGTATAGAGGGTTAAATGGGTTAGGGGTCTAAGGGTATAGGGGTTAAGGGGTTAGATGTTAAGAGTTTAAGGGGTTAAATGGGTTAGGGTTTTAGGGGGTTTAATAGTTTAGGGGTTTGGAATTAGGGTTTAAGGGCTTAGGGGTTAAGGGTTAGAGGTTTAGGGTTTAGGGTGTTAAATGGGTTAGGGATTTAGAGGTTTAGGGGGTTAGGGGATTTAGCAGTTGAGGATTTTAGGGGTTAGGGGTTAGGGGTTAAGGGGTTAGAGGTTTATGGTTTAGGGGGTTAAAATGGTTAGGGATTTAGAGGTTTAGGGGGTTGAGGGATTTAGTAGCTAATGATTTTATGGGTTAGGGGTTAGGGGTTGGTGGGGCTAGGGTAGGGGGTTAAATGGGTTAGGGTTTTAAGGGGTTAAATGGGTTAGGGGTCAGGAATTAAGGTTTAAGGGGTTAAGGGTTAAGGGTTAGGGTTTAGAGGTTTAGGGTTTAGGGGGTTAAATGGGTTAGGGTTTTGGGGGTTTAGTGGGTTAAATGGGTTAGGGGTTAGGGGTTTAGGGGTTAGGGGTTTAGAGGTTTAGGGGTTAGGGATTAAATGGGTTAGAGAGGTTTAAAGGTTTATAGCTTAGGGGGTTAAATGGGTTAAGGGTTTAGGGGTATATAGGTTTAAATGGGTTAGGGTTGGGAATATTGTTTGAAGGGGTTAGGGGTTAAGGGTTAGAGGTTTAGGGTTTAGGGGGTTAAATGGGTTAGGGATTTAGAGGTTTAAGGAGTTAGGGGATTTAATAGTTAAGGTTTTTATGGGTGAGGGGTTAATGGGGTTCGGGTTTAGGGGGTTAAATTGGTTAGGGTTTTAAGGGTTTATGGGGGTTAAATGGGTTAGGGTTTTAAGGGTTTAGGGGGTTAAATGGGTTAGGGATCGGGAATTAGGGTTTAAGGGGTTAGGGGTTAATGGTTTATAGGTTTAGGGTTTAGGGGGTTAAATGGTTTAGGGGTTTAGGGGTTTAGGGGGTTAAATGGGTTAGGGGTTAAAGGTTTAAGGGTTAGGGGTTTAGGGTTTAGGGGTTAAATGGGTTAGGGCTGGGAATTAGTGTTTAAGGGGTTAGGGGTTAAGATGATAGTTTCATTGGTCTCTGTTTGTGCACAATAGTTTCTTATTATTTCTGTCTCAATGTAAAAATTTTGTAGGTACTGTTGCTTGTTGCCATGTCTTCTCTATTTATTATTTTCTAGTATTTATTAGCCATTTCTTTACATTTATTGATGAAGATGTCTATTGCAATTAAACCAAATGTATGTTCAATCTCTAGTTGTAGTGGTCCAGATGGAGGTGATGGACATGGTGGCGAAGCAACTGCTACCTCCCCCTGCTGATCCTAGCTCAGATTTAGCGGGTACTTACCGTTGGCCCTCCTCCCCTATTTTTAACTATTTTGATCTTTTATTCAATATTTCGACTAAGCCTGGTCCCTCCAAGCTTACTTCCTCACCCTCTCTCTATGTTAGTAACTTATCTATGGCTATGGACAGTATTATTACCACAATTCCCAATCTATACATTGACATTGTCCCTTATAATTTGAGACCCAGAGAGAAAAAAATTATTGATAAGGAACTTTTTTGGGGTTCTGGGGAAACTGCCCAATATCGAGAAAGGTAAAAAACTCAGGGGTAGGAAGTCTTCCCTTTCTAAATCCCAACTCAAGGCCATTATTGACATTGTTGATGGCAGACAATTATCCCTCAACGGGGTGCTTAGAGCGGCGAGTTCCCCGAACCTTGTTTCCAAATGATTTTTCTCTCTTTTAATTGTAGGGGTTTAGCTAGTGAGCCCAAAAAACTAGCCTTTAAAAACCTTTTTCATTTGCACCATCCAGACATCATCATGCTTCAGGAAACCTTGGGTATTGTGGCACAAATCACTCAATTTATGTCTTATTTTATTCCAAATTGGACCTTTGTTTCTTCCGATGTCATGGGCCGCTCTGGTGGACTTATGACTGGCCTTAAGAACAATTCGATTAATTTGATTAATTGTTGGACATAGAAATCATTGATTGGTGTGGAGGCCTACTCCATGGAACTGGGCTAAAATTTTTTGGTGGTAAATATTTATGGTCCCTGTGTGGAGATAATTTCTTTTTGGAATAGTTTGAGGAGCAAATCCTTTATGAATGGCCCAATCTTTATTGTGGGGGGCGACTTAAATTTTTACTTGGTCGGTTCTGAAGCTTGGGGTCCATGTTCTTGGATTGATCCTTTGGCAGATTATTTCCTGAATATGATGCAGGATGGGTCCCTTTTTGATCCCTCTCTTACAAAAATAAATCCCACTTCAAGGAACAATAGAGTGGGTGAGGCCCGCATTGCCAAAATATTTTACTGGTTCCTTTTAAGTGATGACAATTCAAATAGTCCTATTGGCTTTTAGCAATGGGTTGGCTCTGGTGGGATCTCAAACCATTCCCCTATTCTCTTGGAGCTAGTGGGTCCATTCAAGAAGCCTCCTACTCCCTTCAAATTCAACGCTGGTTGGCTCAAGGAGTCGAATTATCACCAATTGGTGGTTGATCATTGGAGCTACCCCCCGGTGGATGAGGGCTACTCACATGCCTAGGACGTCATTGATAACATGAAAAATATTTAAAAAACCACCATTCAATGGGCGAAAAATAAGGCCCAAAAATATATGGAATCAATTAAAATTATCAAAGAGTCCTTGGGCTCCTTGTACAATGATGGGGAGAAGGGTTTTGTGGATGACGAGGCTCGGAATCAGATCAAAGAGTTGGAAGCTAGAAGGAAGAAAATCCTTAATGATAGAGAAGAGCTTTGGTGCTTGAGAATTAGGGCCATTTGGCTTGCAACAGGAGATGAAAATACAAAAAAAACTCACAATTATGCTAAGGGGAGGAAAAACACCAATACCATTTGGGAAATGGAAAATTCAGCTGGGATTAAGGCAAGGACTTTCAAAGATCTTTCTTCTATGGGGAGAAATCATTTCAAAATCCTTTATATTGCTCAGGAAGGGGTTAATATTAGGGACCTCATTCAAGTGTCTTAGCTTTTTCATCATTATGCTAACGAAGAGAGCAATAATTTACTATTGGTCCCTGTGGAAAACAAGGAGATTGAAAATATTTTGAAAGCTATAAAAGTTGAAAAAAGCCCTGGGCCTAATGGTTGGACTGTGGAATTCTTTCAACACTTTTTTGACCTGATGGGGGGCGCCATTACAAATGTGGTGGAGGAATCTCGGTCACTAGGCCACATTCATGACGTCATCAAATCTACATTTTTTACCCTTGTTCCAAAAAAGGATGCTCCGTCCTATTTCGCCAAATTTTGTCTTATATCCATTTGTAATTGTATCTATAGAGTTATTTTTAAAATGATTGTCAATCGATTAAAGCCTATCCTCTCAAGATCTATATTAAAAGAAAAATTTTGCTTCCTGGATGGAAGGAAAACTCATGAAGCCATTGGGGTGGCACAAGAGACTCTCCACAGTATTAAACTATCCCACAAAAGATGCATGGTTGTAAATATTTATCTCTCTAAGGCATCTGACAGATTCAATTGGTTATACCTTAGACTTCTATTGACCCGTCTTGGGTTCCATATTTATTTTATTAATTTGGTTATGAGCTGTATTACTAATATTTATTTTGTTGTTCTTATTAATGAAAAAGCCTCACAATTATTTTCAAATCAAAGAGGCTTGAGACAGGGATGCCCATTATCACCATTACTATTTCTTTTCACAACTGAAGACCTTAGTCAACTCATTCACCAGGCCAGAAGATCTGGGACCCTTGGGGGTATTGAAGTGGCTTCTCATTTTATCATTATAGATCTTCCTTTCATGGATGACATTATGTTATTCAACAGCAGTAATAGGCGCAAAGTCAAAACATTAAAGGAAATATTGAATCTTTTCATGAAGGCAACAAGCCTAACTATCAAAAATCATAAGTCCTCCCTCGCACATGAGGACATTTCCGAAGATGGCCTCTTATGGACTTTTGGCCCCCTTCCTTTTCTACAAGCGCCATTGGGAACATGCATTAAGTACTTATGCTTTTTTCTTAAGGCGGATGGGTATCGTAAATAATATTGGTATTGGCTGGTCTCAAAAATTGAAAAATTAATTAATTCATGGAGTCATAAGTGGCTCTCTAGAGCGGGAAGATTAGTTCTTATAAAATATGTTTTATTATCCATCCATGTCTATTTTATCAGTTTGGCATGGGTCCCTATTGGTATTCTCAACAAAATCAGAAGCATCTGCAGCAAATTACTTTGGTCGGTCAAGGAAGATAAGAAAATTCTTCCTTGGGTGGTATGGTATAAGATTGGAAAACCTAAGGAATGGGGAGGATGGGGTATCAAGCAAATAAAAACTTTCGCCTTGGCTCTGGCTGCTAAATCTATCTGGAGGATTCTTTCTGAAAATAATTTATGGACCTCTGTGGTTAGAAGAAAATATATTGATCGTGCTCCTTTGGACGATGTTGTGTAACCAGCTCCAAAAATAGAAGAAAAGAGATATCAACGCCTTAGAAATAAGCCACTTCGAGGGGGAAACCTCCAATACATTACATAAATGAAAAATTCTTGGATGATACAATTTACAAAACCTCCTTTCTATATATAGGAGTCCATGGGGCCATAATGTAATCCTAGTGGGCCACAATGTAATCTAATGAAGCCTAACAATAATAATTTAAGAGGGCACAATAATAACAATATGGGGGGTTACACTGCTGCTGATGAGGACTATACTAGTAATATAGGGACCTAACATGCCCCTCTCCTTCAAAAATGTGTTGTCCTTAATGCTTGAGTAGCTCTGGGTGCTTTTGTATAAAATTATCATCCTCCCATGTAGAATCTTCGGTGGGTAAGTTCTTCCACTTGATGAGATACCCTGAAATTGATCAATTCTGTAGTTGTCGAGTTCTTGTTTCCGTGACCGCTTCAAGTTCCAATATGATTTTTCCTTCCTCATCAAGTTTTGGAAATATTGTTTGAACTGGAATATTTTCACCTATAACCTTCTTTAAGCATGAAACATGGAAAATTGGATGCACTCGTGAAGAAGCGAGAAAAGCTCCAATTTGTATGCCATAGTACCAATATTTTGCAACACCTTGTAAGGGACATATTACTTTGGTGATAATTTATTATCCTTCTTAGCTTGATTGAGAATTTTTTTGTATCATTTGGCAATAGTAAAAATACCCAATCTCCTATCCAAAACTTTTCTTGCTACGATGTTGATACGCATTTGCTTCATTCAATTTTGTGTAGAGTCGAGTTATCCTTTGAGAGTTGGAGGACTTTCTGTTGATGCTCAATGTGATCTTCCATTTCTTGCACCTTAGAATTTTCTCTTAAAGATGATGTGATTGACGGTAGATGATATCCATAAAGTGCCATAAATGGGGTCATTTTTGCTGCAGTATGGAAGGAAGTGTGATACCACCTTTCAGCTAGAGGTAACCACTTGACCCATTTTGTTTGTTTATCAGATACAAACAACGAAGATATCCTTCCAAAAATTTGTTCACTATCTCAGTTTGACCATCAGATTGAGGATGATAAGATGAGCTATGAGCTAGTTGAGTACCCAAACAAGAAAATAATTCCGTCCAAAAATTTCTAGTAAAAATGGGATCTACATGCTCACAATAACCCTTGGGTCTCCATGTAGCTTTTGAATTGTTTCCATAAATGTAGTAGAAACTTTACTTGCTTTAAATGGATGAGATAATGCACAAAAGTGTGCATACTTGTAAGTCTATCAACTACCACCATGATTTCACTCTTTCCTTCGGACTGAGGTAAACCTGTGATAAAATCCATTGAAATCTCCTCCCAACGTTGACTTAGAATGGATAAAATTTGTAGAAGACCCAGGATCTTAATTGTCTCAAATTTATTTTTTTGGAAAACCAAACATTCCGCCACAAAATTTTGAATATCATATTTAAGGCCATCCCAAAAAATTCTTCCCTTCACCTTGTGGTAAGTTTTTACATCTGATGTCCTCCTAAAGGAAAAGTGTGTTGTTCCAAAAGAATATTTTGTTTTAGTTGGGAATTCTTACAAAGATATAAGCAATCTTTGTATCATAAGGAATCATTTTTCCAACTAAATGTATCATATGTACTAGGATCTTGCTGCAACTTTTGAATGAGTGTCCACACTTCTTCATCCTTCTTCCATTCATATCTTGCTTTGGTTATCCAATCTGGTTGGATAATAGAAATAGCACAAAGCAATGCTTCCACCTCTTCATTATTTCTTGAGAGTGCATCTGCAACAACATTTAGCTTCCCTTTTTTGTATATTATTTCAATGTCATAACCCAACATCTTTGTGACCCATTTTCACTGCTCTTCTGAAGATATTCTTTGTTCCAAAAATTGATTAAGACTATCATGATTAGTTTTTACCTTGAAGTGTCTTCCCATTAGGTAAGTTCTCCATTTATTTAGTGCATGCAGTATTGCTAACATTTCCTTCTCATAAATAGGTTTTTGTAAATACTTTCCTTTGATTGGATGACTTTCAAAAGAAATGGGTCTTCCTTCTTGCATTAAAATAGAACCAATTCCATTTCCTGAGGCACCGCACTCCACAATAAAGGTTTTTGTGAAGTATGGCATAGCTAAGATTGGTGCTAGGCACATTGCCTCTTTAATATGTTCAAAGGCCTTAGTTGCTTCAGAAGTCCATGAAAAGGCATCTTTCTTTAATAATGTTGTTATAGGTGCTTCTATTCTCCCATAATTCTTAATAAACTTGTGATAATACCACATGCTTCGAGGAAATCCTCAAAGCTGCGTTATGGTTGTGAAATTTCCATTCCTTAATGGATTTAATTTTGTTAGGGTCTACCTTAACACTCGTGGAATACAATATGACCCGAGATATTCCACCTCTTGTACTCCAAAAAAGAAAAATTTGGATGTTTTTGCATATAATTGTTTCTCCCTTATTAGTTTGAGCTACTGTCAACATGTTCAACATGGTCCTTCCAAGACTTGCTATAGGTGTGTCTCATCAAAAAATACTAGCACAAATTTTCTAAGGAAGGGTTTGAAAATGGAATTCATCAACCCTTGAAATGTAGAAAGGTGCATTGGTAAGGCCAAAAGGCATGACCAAAAATTCATAATGACCCTCTGAGTTCAAAATGTTGTTTTTGGAATATCTTGATCTTCATTCTAATTTTATGATATCACGGCAGTCAACTTGGTAAAACAAATTGCTCCATGTAATTCATCTAGTAATTCATCAATCACATGAATGGGAAATTTATCTTTAATGGTGAGCTTATTGAGCTCCCTATAATCCGGACACATTCGCCATGATCCATCCTTCTCGTGTACCAATACTACAGGAGAAGAGAAAGAACTTTGACTAGGTTGAATTATACCTACCTCTAACATTTCTGTAATCATACGTTCAATTTCGCTCTTTTGGACGTAAGGATATCTATAAGGCCTGATGTTTGTAGGAACACTTCCTGGAATCAAATGAATAGCATGATCATGATCACGAATAGGTGGGAGTCCTTTGGGAGTTTCAAACACCTTGAAATGATTTTCCAAAAATTGTTAGAAGTCTACTTGAAAATAGATAGATTTGCACTGATGTTGGAACTTGTATTAGTATAATTGTGCAATTACACCTCATTGTTCTTTCTTTAGAAACTTTGTCCTTGAAATTAGAGCTTATTATCTTTCTCGGCTTCCTCGCAATACCCAGTAATTCGACCTCCTTTCCTTCGAAAAAAAATTCAAGAAAAGTTCTTGAAACTTAAAAGCCACCGTCCCCAAATATTGTAACCATTGTACTCCTAGTACAACATCAGCACCTCCCATAGGAATGGAAAGCATTGGACTATTCAATACATATTCCCCCCATGGTTAGCTTGATATTATGGCATTTTCCAGAGAAATTTATAGTTCCTTCATTTGCAACCATTACTTGACATTCTGGTGCTGGGTATAGGAAAAAATTCAATTCCCTGGCTACCTTACAATGAATAAAATTATGGGTGCTACCTGAATCAATCAACATTATTACCTTTTTCTTCTTGATATGTCCTTGTATATTGAGAGTTTGAGGAGTGGTAATTCCTGCCAATGCATTACACGATATGGTTAGACTCATTTCTTCCTCTTCTAGGGTTGGTTCGTGGTGTATACCCTCTTCTTTTGAAGATTCTTGTTCATTTTCTTCTTCCTCTTCACAATCTATGTAAAATAATTTCTTCTCAACACACTTATGACCTTTAGTGTATTTGCTATCACAACTGTAGCAAAGCCATTTTGCTCTTTTTTCTTCCAATTGTTGTGGTGTCAAACTTGTAGGTTGTGGAAATCTAGGCGTAGCAACACTTCCTTCTTTATAGAATTGAGTGGTAGGCTTCCATGTCGCCATAATTTTACATTCAACTTTTCTTGGCAACCTGAATGCCTTCTCCAATGAATCAGGTTCCAAAACATGAACTTCATGTTGGATGTTATCCTTTAGAGTACCTATGAAGAGATCAATCCTGTGTTCCTCTGGAATATCGATTTACCACTTATATATTCAATTTTTGGAAGTCCTCAATGTGCTCCCCCACTAAACCCTTTTGTTTGAGGTTTATCAATTGGCTAAAGAAGGTGTTGCTCTTTGTATCTTCATAATGTGCTCTCATTTCCTTCATAAAAATTGACCAAGTGACAATTTTTTTATGGGAGCAGAGCCATCGATACCATACAAATGCATTTTGTTCGAAATGTAAAGTTGCAATGCATACCTTTTGTTTGTTTTCACATTATGGAGATCAAAATTTTGCTATATTTGTAGTATCCATGTCACAGGATCCTTTCCATCAAACTTCCTCATATCCATTTTTGGAATATGATAGTTCTTCCCACTAACATTATAGTTTATGAAGTCACGATTAACATTTATTTTTTCTCATCATGAGTTTCCTCTACAATATTTTCACCATTAGGAAACATTTCTTGTATCAACTTTGTCAAACCCTTCCATATGCCTTTTAGATCATTCTTCATACTTTCCTTGGTTCTTTTATGCTGTGTCATCCATCTTGGAATCCCCATTTCTTCCATGCTGTCATCCTTATCCTCCATGCCTTTCTTCAAAACCTCCATTCATTTTGTTCTCTTTGCGAGCTAATTTTACAGTGCACTTTCTCTTGTATTTGATAGATCATGTTGCAATTCTTCATCTTCACGAGTCATAGTAGAGCCTTCTGAAGGTTTAATGGGTGTTGAATTATTTTTACGGGGCATATTTTAGAACCAAATACTACTATATATTCTACAATATGCCCTTGGGATCAATTCAAATTGATTCTTCAAAGAAGACTCGTGCAATTTGGAAAGAAAAAAAAATATACACACCTTTTTCTTGCTTTTGAGGAACTCAATATTGAAATTGGATCATCTCTATGATTGTAGCACTTCAATATTTTAATTTTGTTACTCACATAGCCCTCTAATAGCCTCTAAAAATTCTCTTTCGAATACCACGGGTCTGACAGGTCTGAACTAATTTAGATTCTCAAGACAAAGTTGACGCCAATCTCTACAATGACCTAATTCTGGACTGGTTCAGTAGAGCGAACTTGTACAACTTTCCACGTGTCACTGTTTCATCCTTTGTCTCTGAAATTGATAGCCAATAAAATAAAGTCTGTGCGCCTGCGACCACTTTTTACGGCACTCCAATCCAATGCCCAGAGAGAGAGTTATTGAACTTTTCCCACGATCACCTCTTTGAGATGCAATTCAGGAGCCTGAAAAAGCACTACCTTCCACAGATCATATCTCCAAAAATATTGCGAACCAAGCTCTGAAATTTTTTGAAAACTTTCCTCAGGATTTCAGCTTCGCAGCATACGAATTTCATATTCTGAACCTTCTTAGAAAACAATTTATAGCGAAAATACCACGATGACCTGTTTAAGAAGCGGAAGGAAAACCCTAGAATCCAAAGTTCGATACCAAATGTTCTGTAACTTGTCTCCAAAAATAGAAGAAAAGAGATATCAATGCCTTAGAAATAAGCCAAAGGAAACCTCCAATACATTGCATAAATGAAAAATTTTTGGATGATACAATTTACAAAACCTCCTTTCTATATATAGGAGTCCATGTGGCCATAATGTAATCCTAGTGGGCCACAATGTAATCCTAGCCGACCTAACAATAATAATTTAGGGGTACAATAATAACAAAATGGGGGTTACAATAACAAGAATAGAGGACTATACTAGTAATATGAGAGACCTAACATATGATTAGATTAGAACCTTTGGATAAAGAAAATAATAGAGTTTCAGACAGAAGAAACCATTATATTTTTATACGGTGGGACAAGGACTTGCCATATTGGTAATGGGGAGCGCTGCAGGATTGGTCTAGACCCTTGGTTTGGTTGCACTGAAAACTATTTTATCTCGAAGGGTCTTAGGGCTTCTTTGCACCAGAAGGGCCTTATTATGCTTGCCCAGATCAATGTACCTGGTCAGTCCACCATTTGGGCTCAGGCTTGGGGAAAAGTGGATGACATTGGACTGGAAAATTAGTGGGTTGATGAATGGAAGACCTACATAAAGGAGCTGGAAAATACCTGAGTGCATTTAAAAGAGTCTCCTAGTAGTTTTGTCTGGGTTCATTCAAAATCTGGGATATACTCACCCAAGGTTGGATATGCTTATATTATGGCCACCAAGGAGGAAGGGAATAAATAATGGTGGTACAAGGCTCTATGGGAGCTTGGTTTCCCTACAAATTCCAAGTTATTTTACTGGAACATTCTCTTCCTAAAAGTGTCGATGTGGGATTCTCTACAAAACCACTTCCTCAATGGTCTCGAGTGGTGCTGTCTATGTAAAGAGGTGGAGGAAACTATTAACCACTTATTGATCTTTTTTCCCTTCACTAGGAAGGTCTGGGAATATAATCTTACACACTGTGATGTGGATTTTTTCTGGGCGGGAAATAATTTTAACGGTGCATGGAAGTCTTGGTGGGAGAGATGAAAAGATCCAGATCACAGATGTCTGCCATTGATTATTTCCTGGGGCATCTGGCTGTCTAGGAACAAATTTGTTTTCAAATATTCCCTTTCCTCCCCGACACTGGTGGCAGGTCAAAGTGCCGCGATATTCACGACCTCCTTGTACACTTCCTCAACTGCTAATCCCAGACAGGTGCTAAACAAAATCATTCTCCCAGATACTCCTTGGGCCTATTTTGATGGAGCGGTTGCTCAGGGACTATGTGGGAATATCATGGTCATTCACAAAAGCTTTAACATTTCTTTTGTGGTCTCTATCAGTTTTGGTGCAGGGAAAAACAACTTTGCAGAGCTACAAAACTTAAAAATCTTGTTGTGCTAGTTACTTCACCTAGATATCACCTCGACTCAAATCTTTGGGGACTCATTGAATGTCATAAATTGGTTTAACAACATGAATATATGTCAAAAATATTTATTATTGCATATTTCTCATGAGATTCTATTACTAAAAACACATTTTACATGGATTTCTATTTTCCATATTTACAAGGAAAATAACCAACGGGCTAAAATTTTGTCTAAGATCGGTCTTAGACAAGCTCAGGGCTCATGGTAAATAGAAGAAAAGGATGGTATGGTGGTCTGTGTGTCGGACACTAGATCATACTGATGGAGGGACTTCCCTCATCATGCAGAGTCATGTTTATATTTATTGTTTTATTTTCTCCAGCATTGTTATATCTTCTGGAGCTATGTTTATTTGTTGCCTCATATTTTCTACAAACATATATGTTTTTTGTATATTTATGGATTTCACTGATTACATAACACATTATTATTTTATTGAACTTGATGGTCTCTTCGCTGTGGAGAGGTCGGGTTTAGGATGGCTTTGCGCCATTGTCATATCTGTCAAGTGTTTCTCCTTATTCGGAGGCCGAAAGTGATGACATGCTTATGGTTTCTATGCTATTTTACCACTTTATCAGGTCTTCTATCTAATATGGTCTCTGAGTGATATCTTGATTTCACAGTTGGAACCTTCACTCACATCGCTGTTGGTTGGCTGGTATTTTTTTCCTTGTTCCCTCTGGGGACAAGGACTTATGGAATACTATGACATATGTGATGCAAATTTTTGTTTCTGATAATATAAAGTTTGATTTTTTCTCGAGAAAAAAATAAATAAATGTTATATTTATCTATTTATTAAATGTAAATATGAAGATTTAAACTTAGATTTAAAAAAACTCACACGTTTAACATAAATCAATGAAGTTCAAAAATTAAACTTTATGGCCAAATATTAAATATAAATATTAGTTTGGATATATAATTAATATTATAACCTTTACTAAAATTATAATGAAGGCATTAGTATAAAGTTGATAGATTATACATGCAATGATGTTAATTGTAGATGAATCCATCTGCACTGTTAAACTTTAGAGACAAAAGGGTATTCATAATTTTAACATTGTAAATTCAGAGACCCCTTTGTCTCTAAATTTTAACACTGCAAATGGATTCAGAGACACCTATAGTGAAATGTAACACTTCGGTACGAAAATTGCAATTTTCCATATTTGGAGTGACACAATTAAAAATTACTGACATAAATGACTAATTCATATACTTTTTGTACTTGTTATTTGGCCATATTTTTATTCTTGGACTATAATAGTCATTTACATTCATAATTATTAATTTTTTCATTTATTATCTAGTCATATATTTTAATCCTAGACAAAATTAGTCATTTAAGTTAGTCTCTTTTACTTCAGTCACTTATTATCTGGTCAAATATTTTATCCCTAGACTAAATTAGTCATTTAAGTTGGTCACTTTTAGTTTAGTCACTTATTATCTAGTCGTATATTTTATTCCAAGACTAAATTAGTCATTTAAGTTAGTAATTGTTAGTTCGGTCACATAAAATTGCTCAAATTTAGCTTAAATTTATTAGTAATTCACTTGAAATAATTGCGGTGACTAACATTTTTAGTCACCTAGTAATTAATTTCATCATTTTTTACTAGTGATAAATAAATGCTTTTGATGTTTGAACCTCTACTGAGAATAATTTTTCAATTACACCCCATTGTTCTTTATTCATAAATTTTGTCATGCTATTAGAGCTTGTTAACACCAGAAAATTGTATAAGAAAAATACATTACAAAATGTCAAGAAACAATCACAAATAAATATTTCCAATTAGAAAAACATTATGAAGGACAAAAATTTAAAATTCCTAAGGTTCAGTGAGAAATTGGAGGAATGTGTACCAAAAAAAAAGTAGCTTTGTGCGGAAACATGCATATTCCTTCGGTAGCCATGTGGTCTTATGGATGGTCAAAATTCACTACCAGGGACCACTTCCAACACTTGGGGAGTTGATTCTCTATCAATGATAGTCAAGGATAACCAACTTGATGTCACCATAAATATATGCAACGCTCAAAGGAATCTCTTGTCCTACTCTTGAGTAACTATAACTCTTGGGCCAAGAGAGGGAAGAGGATTTCAAAAGCATCTATATAAAAAAGATATGGGAAGAGAAAAGTATGAGGCATTTTTATGTTTTCCAAATTTCTACCATAGAAACACTAGCTTTCAGTTGTTGAAGCAAGAGGATAAAATACACTAACATGTTGGCCATATTGCTTCTAATAAATCCAATATCCTAGTGAAGAAGAGGACACTTCCATTGGAGGGTCTTCACATTCAGGAAAGGGACCCCCTTGCGGATAATATTTTAGCTGCATAGCTCAAAGGACTCAATGCAAGTGTGTTAGAATTATATTCTGTTATGAAACCTATTGGAATCACGATTGTCATTAGACCAAAACCCGCAGGCTGTCTCCGCTACAATCACCAAAGTTAGGATCCATAAGAGGCGGTTAGTCCATGTCACGAAACACATGGGGAGAATTGAACCAAATGTCCAACAATCTCCCCCCCAACGTGAGCCGAGTGAGTTTCGAACTCGAGACCTATCGCTCTGATACCAATTTTTGGAATCACGAATGTCGTTAGATCAAAACCCACAGGTTGTCTCTGCTACAATGGACAGAATTAGGATACATGAGAGGTGGTTAGACCATGTCGCGAAACACACGGGGAGTGTTGAACCAAATTTCCAACAAAACCAGCTCCAAAAATATAAGAAAAGAGAGATCAACGCCTTAGAAATAAGTCACATCGAGGGGGAAACCTACTTTATATTACATAAATGAAAAATTCTCGGATGATACAAATGACAAAACCTCCTTCTATATATAGGATTCCATGGGGTCACACTATAATCCTAGCCGACCTAACAATAATAATGTAAGGGCACAATAAAAAAAATATTAGGGTTACAAGGTTACAAAAATAACAATAAAGGGCCTACACTAACAACAATAAGGGACAACACTAGTAATATAGAGACCCAACATGCCCTCTCCTTCAAAAAAATGTTGTCCTCAATGCTTGAGTAGCTCTGAGTGCTTCTGTATAAAATTATCATCCTCCCATGTAGAATCTTCAGTGGGTAAGTTATTCCACTTGATGAGATACTATAAAATTGATCGATTTCGTAGCTGTCGAGTTCTTGTTTTTGTGACTACTCCAGGTTCCAATATCATTTTTTCTTCCTCATCAAGTTCTAGCAATATTGTTTGAACTGGAAGTTTTTCAACTATAATTTTCTTTAATCATAAAACATGGAAAATTGGATGCACTCATGACGAAGCAGGAAGCTCCAATTTGTATGCCATAGTACCAATCTTTTGCAACACCTTGGAAGGACCATAGTACTTTGGCGATAATTTATTATCCTTATTAGCTTGCTTGAGGGACATTTTTCTATATGGTTGTAGCCGTAAATATACCAAGTCTCCTACATCAAAGCTTATCTCGCTACAATGTTGATCTGCATGTTATTTCATTCTGTTTTGTGCCAAATTTAGGTTATCCTTTAAGAGTTGTAGAACTTCTTTTTGATGCTCGATGTGATCTTGAATTTCTTGAACCTTAGAATTTTCTCGTAAATATTATGTGATGGACGGTGGGTGATATCCATAAAGTTCCATAAATGGGGTCATTTTGCTGTAGTATGGAAGGAAGTGTTATACCACCATTCATCGAGAGGTAACCACTTGACCCATTGTGTTTTTTTATCAGATACAAAACATCGAAGATATCCTTCAAAACATTTATTCACTATCTCTGTTTGACCATGAGATTGAGGATGATAATATGAGCTATGAGCTAGTTGAGTACCCAAACAAGAAAATAATTTCATCCAAAAATTTCCAGTTAAAATGAGATCTATGTCGCTTACAATAATCTTTGGGTTTCCATGTAGCTTTTTAATTATTTCCATAAATGTATTAGCAACTGTGTTATGCGGAATTATGAATTACAGATAAAACATTCTTCCCTAAATTTCGTGCATTGCATTTAGAACAACAGGTTAAAAACTTTTCAGATACTTTTCCTAACAGTAAATAGACACACAGAAAAGATCAAGAAACTTACTTGGAGTCCAAGCACTTTCAATTCTCCTTCTGTCACTCTTGCTGTAGCTTCAAATCCAAGCTAGATCACCAAAATATTTCCTGCAAGAATAAACACTAAAGAGAAAAGAGATAGCAATAGACAGATGCCTATTCAATTTATTCAGTTAAATCAATAAAACATTAACCATATACATCATATAAGAATTCATAACATGGAAGATAGAAGCTTATACAGATACATATGTGGGGAAGTAAACAACAATATTTATTAATGGATAGAAGGTGAGGTTAAAACTAGTGATTGATTTGATGTCACCATCTCCAGCATCATCCCGGCCTCATCACAATGAAAATCTCTCTAGCAACATATCACTCAAATCAATTCCTCAATTGAAATTCCACCAGAACTTATCTACTCAAATTCTTCCTTACCAAGCACTAGTATCTATGCTTAATTTATAGAGGAGATAAAATTAGTTTTACAATCAATGAATTTATAATAATATGAAAGACATGTTCCCAATCTTAGAGGTATCAAATGGACACATGGATTTGAATTTTGACACATATGCACTCTTCTAGAAGGCACTGGCCAAGTGGAGATTCCGGAACAATGAGAATTTCACTCCCAATTGACCAACGCACCCTTGAGTGTCGGGAAGTGCTTTGCCAAGAACCTTTGAATGGACGTACCTACATACGCAACACACTGAGCCCCTTGAGAGACTATGTTGGTGAGCTTATAGGTGATTTATCATGTACTTCAAATCTTGTAAACCTTACAAAAGGAAGTCATGGATGATTTGTCTTGTCTTTGTCTTAGGGCATGTAGCAACTGAAATGATAGGGAATGATATACCCTATTCATCAGTTTTTGGGAATATGTACAGTTAACCAGGTCATTGGGAATGGTGCCCAAATTTACCTATAACAATTTCCCCTTAAAGCATGAAGTCAAAATAATAATAATAAAAATATTTTGAATGAGATGATTTACACTGTGATGGGCTGGAGATAAAGCGGAGTGGTGACCTGCATCAATCTTACAATACATTACATCATGATATATCCTCTTGATCATAAATTGCTAAGGGAAGGAATTCCCATTCTCAACACATAAAATATATAATAACATCTACATAGTGCAGAAAGTCGTCTACATTGGAATGTTACACAATATAGAAATGCCTACAAATATAGGCCCATGTTTGGATGATGTGTACAAAAATCCTGAAATCACAACCTGGATGGCTGAAACTAGATTTGGGGTCTTCTTATCTCGTTCACTCGATTATTCAGGTACAAGTCAAGCCATGTGAATATATGATTTGTAGTCAAACATGGTAAGATATTGTTTGATTACCAACCAATGATGTGAGTTGTTAATAATTGCGATAGAACCACCATTGATATCAATGGCCCTCAAGGTACTGCAGTACATTTTGTAAGGTGTGAATAGATGATTTGATGTTGAACGCCAAACAAAATATTTCGGTCAAAAGTCCAGGAGCGAGGATCTTGTCGATGCTGTAACAAGCCTCATGGTACTAGAATATGATTTTTCCAAGTGAAATTCTTGGATAATGATTTTTCATCAACAGGAAGCCACCTTATTGAGAAATGCAAGTTACTAATTTCAGAGAAAAAGGTATGAATTGATATAGCAATGTTCAGGGATGACTATCATGAGAATGAAGGTTTATGAGTATTGCAGAAGGATGAGTATTCACTCGATGAATTCTCTTGAACATATCAGCGACATTGAGATGAGTTGGCAGCATTGACCCAAAACCAAAGTGAAGGTATGATGAACCATAGGTATGAATGAATCGTCAAGAATATTACCCAACCCAAATAGTCACGGTGATGGAAACAAGTTCTCGACTTAATGTTTCACATTATCGCAGTCTGAAAAGAGCTAAAAGAAGACTCCAAGGGTTCCTTTTTCGATGTTATTGAAGCTTGAAAAAGAGATAAAAGTGTGCTTCAAATCCTTTTTCATTTTTAACAAAGCTCGAAAAATAAGGATAAAAAGTATGCTTTGTGGTCAAATAATTCTTAAAATAAATTTGCATGACTAATCTATTCATTAGTTGTAAAACCTATTCAGAACAACATCAAATGGATTAAAAATACCTTTTTCATGATAAAAACATAATAAAACCAAGTCATAGAAATAAATATGATCTGAAAACAATTAAATGACTATTAAAAAGAGTTTTACTATTCATTTTGACCATTCAATAGTTACAATTTTTATTTTGGAGCTCTGAACCTATTTTTTCCCCCAAACTTTAGTAGCTGATTGTGATCGATTCTGTGGAAGGTTTTCATTACCGTTTGATCCAGGTTAGTGCCATGAACCTTCTCTTTCTTTTAGTAATCATTTCATTTCCTTTCATTGCAAATTTTTAGGGTTTTGAGCCCCTTAGGGTAAATTTTTCTTCCAAAAGGGGAAATGCACCCTTGAGCATCGAAAAGTGCATTGTGTAGCAGCTAAAATGAAGGCTAGCTGCATATTCAACACACTATCTCTTGTTCAAGACTGCGTTGGGCGCAATCATCATTTTTTATTCTTGTACTATGTCCGAAATTTGTCTAATTTTTTGCATTGAATGGTGTCTAATGATTCTTATGGTTATGTTTCAGGATTTCATTGGACTATAATGACAATTACATGGAGAGAAAGAGATCATGAAGAACATAATATGGTTGCCCCAAATGATCTGGGTATGGTAAGAGCCCTAGGAGATTATGGCTTGTTAAAGTATTTCTGTTTGTTAGGGTTCCTAGTTCAAGCATGGGATCCAGCTATTGAGACATTTCATATTAAGAACAAAGTGGTTCCTATAACAATGGAGGAATTATATTTTCTCACAAGTTTGTCGAGTAGAGGCTTGCCCATTTCCCTTTCAGGGTCTCCTTTTGGAGGAGAGACTGTGAAATATTATGTTTTGCATCCTTGCTATCCAAGGGAAGAGCTAAGAAAATATGGGAAGATAAGCATCCGGGATGTTAGAGATTTTCCTTTGAGAACCATTCTTTTCATGATCACAAAACTTGATGGCACCGTTACATTATATGTAGTGAATAGATCATATATGCAGTATGTGCTAGAGTGCATGGAGCCAACAGCCTTCAACTGGTTTGAATATGTACTTTCTCAGATAAAAGAACAATTGAACAAAGCAAAGGGAGGAAGGAATAAAAATTTTAGTTATGGTTCGATCCTCATTTCATTTCCTTAGAGCGGATTCCACTGATGCAGCCACAACATGTGACACCGACTATGTCTAATCCTAGAGATCTGAGGATGTAGAGATGGGTAGAACTAATGGGTACGCATGCAGGCCAATTGAACATTGTATTCTCGACTACGTTCTTCGCCTGGTTCAGGTGACAGGTTGTCGCCATCGATGAGTATGCATACGTAGGCGTTGATTTCCAAGGAGGTCCAGATTTAGCTTTACCAGAAAGCACTTAGTGGGGTGAAATAGGTAGGAATGTTTTGACCATGTTTTTTTATTTTCCTAAGGTTTATACAATGTTTTTTTTATTTTTGACATTTTCCCAAGATTAAATTAAAGTTTTTATGTAATGCAGATGTTTGTCGAGTTCAACCAGTGGAGGAACTAGAGCATGGAGCAGATGGGCCAGTAGAGAGGACTATCAGGAGAGCAGTCCTTCGGGATCTAGACATGGCTGAGAATATGACTAAGCTTAAACAACATATAGAGGGGTTGACCTTCGGGATTCCGGATTACCATGAGCACCACTAGTTTAATTTTGACATGTTGCATACATTTTGAGGTTAGATGAGCAAATTGTCTTAGGCACAAATTTTTGTAAAAACCTATAAATATCTATCTATTTGACTTCAGCGTTTTCCTATTTTTATTGTGTAATCCTATCCAATTATGTGAATGTTTTATTTACATGTGTTTCACATGTTTGTATAAAACTTGAATAGCCAAAGAATCAATCAATGTGTTCAAATTTATGGAAATGTGTTGATATTGAATAAAATCAAAGTGTCTTTCCAAAAGTCGAATTCTTAGGAACAAACGATGCAGTGTTGGATTTCTAATAGTATAAACATTATAAATTTGTAATACCATGAGTTGTGAGTCTAACTTTAATATAATTTTGTTAATACCAAAATAAATGCCATCAGAGAGAAGTTCAATCAAAACTCTATACTCAACGATATTTTTTTTCGATCTACCAATACAAATCCCTTGTAAAATCACTAACTCGCCATTCAGAGAGAAAATGGCCCACGCTGCATACTACGACTAGCACCATCAGCATATCCAACAAATGGTTCCAAATATTCAGACATCTGCGATGAAATGTAAAGTGGATTACTAACGTCAAGAAAAATCTGAAAACAAACTAAGATAGTAAATGAAAATCAACAACATATATATATATATATATATATATATATATATAGATATAATACAAAAAATTACTACGCTCATGATTAAGCATAGTAATGTTTTAGATACAACCCATTTCTGGGTTGCGCCAATGGAATTCCATCTTAATCTACTAACTCATAGGAACCCTTAGCAAGAGCGTTTTTGACAATATAGGGGCCATGCCATAATGGCTCAAATTTCCCTGTACCTATTACATCAGCTTCTTGGTCATAAAGAAGGACCAAGTCGCCCTCTGAGAAAATGTGAGGCTGGACATTTTTGTCATATTACACTTTTATACGTCTCTTATGTGCTTCGTTAGCCAATTGGGCTTCACGTCACATTTCATCAAGATGGATGAGGTTAAAAAGATGCACTTCTTCTTTTGAGGTGTCAGGTAACAAGTCAATTGCGAGTTTTAACGATGGTATTTCACATTGGATTGGCAAGATAGCTTCCAGACCATACACCAATTGAAAAGGAGTAATTCCAGTAGCATTTCTCACCGAGGTTTGGTACGCCCACAAAGCCAAATACAGGATCAAATGCTAGTTTCTTTTATGAACCCTTATCATTCGTTGAAGCATACGTTTAAGAATCTTGTTGATAGCCTCAAATTTTCCATTTGATTATGGATAATAAGGAGTAGAACTATCATGTGACAATCCTAACTTGGTAGTCAATTCAGTCATCATGTGGTTGAGAAACTGCTTCCCATGATCTGTAACTATAGCCTGTGGGACCCCAAACCATGCAATAACATGATTAAAGAAAAACAATGCAGTTGTATGTCTTGTGTTGTTGAATGTAGGCATCGCTTCGGCCCATTTGGTAAATTAGTCTACTGTGACAATAATATAACCATGTTCCACGGACGAACGAGGGTTACAGGTCATGAAGTCAATACCCCATTTTGAAAATGGTCCCATAGATACAACAAGATGCACTAGCTCTGGTGGTTTGTAGATTTTACGATCAAACATCTGGCATGCATGACAACTTCTAACCATGAGGATGCAGTCGTGAAATATTGTAGGCCAAAAGTAACCATCGCAGAGTATCTTCTGCAAGGTAGCATATCCAGACAAGTGTCCACCAAAAGCCCCAACATGAAAATCATTTAAAACTTTTTCAGCCACCTCATGAGCGAGGCACCTCCTTAAAATTGTATCGACACCACAACGATAAAGTGTATCACCAAAGATTAGATAATATTTGGCTTGGTATCGAATACGTCGTTGTTCAGAGCGAGAGGTATCGAGATGAAAAGTTTGAGTTTGGAGATAAATTATGAAATCTCTGTACTAAGGATAAGATGATCCGATCGGCAGGCTCAGTAAAATTGATAAGTTCTGACGTAGTATGTGCTATTAGAGGAAGGTTACAAGAAAGGTCAACCAAAAATTAAGACTTCTTTGACTTGGATTTGGTGAATTAAATCAATTCTTGATACAATCCATTTTGAATATTTTCCCCAACTGAGTTCGCGTGATAAGATATAAATCCACTGGAGACTCGTCTGAAACCCAGCAGATTGTCTTCCGAACGGGATATAGTGGTCAAATATTTGGAAATATTGAATATTGCCAAGAATAAATTTTCTATGTACAGCATCTGTGATACATACAACCAGCTCCAAAAATAGAAGAAAGAGATATCAACGCCTTAGAAATAAGCCACTTCGAGGGGGCAACCTCCAATACATTACATAAATGAACAATTCTTGGATGATACAATTTACAAAACCTCCTTTCTATATATAGGAGTCCATGGGGCCATAATGTAACCCTAGTGGGCCACAATGTAATCCTAGCCGACCTAACAATAATAATTTAAGGGCACAATAATAACAAAATGGGGGTTACAAGGGTACAATAATAACAATAAGGGGGTTACACTAACAAAAATAAGGGACTATACTAGTAATATAGGTACCTAACATGCCCCTCTCCTTCAAAAAAGTGTTGTCCTCAACGCTTCAGTAGCTCTGGGTGCTTCTGTATAAAATTCTCATCTCCCATGTAGAATCTTCAGTGGGTAAGTTCTTCCACTTGATGAGATACTCTGAAATTGATCGATTCCGTAGTTGTCGAGTTCTTGTTTCCATGACCGCTTCCGGTTCCAATATGATTTTTCCTTCCTCATCAAGTTCTTGCAATATTGTTTGAACTGGAAGATTTTCACCTATAACCTTCTTTAAGCATGAAACATGGAAAACTGGATGTACTCGTGAAGAAGCAGGAAGCTCCAATTTGTATGCCATAGTACCAATCTTTTGCAACACCTTGTAAGAACCATAGTACTTTGGCGATAATTTATTATCCTTCTTTGCTTGCTTGAGGGACATTTGTTTGTATGGTTGTAGCCGTAAAAATACCCAATCTCCTACATCAAAACTTCTCTCGGTACGATGTTGATCTGCCTGTTGTTTCATTCGATTTTGTGCCAAATTCAGGTTATCCTTTAAGAGTTGGAGAACTTCTTGCTGATGCTCGATGTGATCTTCCACTTCTTGAACAAATAGAACACTTCCAGTTACCTGCGAATCAAAGGCAAAGAAGGGTAGCTTATTGATGACTGTAATGGAACCTTTTTATGGAAAGGAAATCATTCTTAAATATGTAGAAATAATTGCAGTCATAGCATAAACCCATGGCCTTCCAAGTAGAATATTATATTCAAGGGGTCCGTCAACAACCTCGACATCAACATTCACTGTTTTTCTCCCTAGTTCAACAAGCAGGTTATTAATAATACCACAATTTTTATATGTACATCCATTGAAAGCCTTCAACGTCGTTGATGATTGAGATAAGCACGGTGAGCCAAGTGGATTCCAATAATTTAGATACATAATTCATGTAGATGCTCCCTCATCAACAATAGTACGATGAAAAAGGTGATTGAGAACATTTACTTGTATGGAGAATGCCAATTCTGTTGGTAGTTGCAGCACATAGCCCTTGTGATTAAAGACAACGAGATTAGAGTCAGTCGGATCAATTCCACCAATAGCAGACAATAAAGCCTATTTATGGGAGGGAAAATTTTGTAATACCTCAAGAGTAGACATAGGTGAAGGGGATTGAGCCAAATATTCAACTATATTATAATTTTTAGTAGCTCTTGCTCGAGGATTATATGTTGATTTATGAACAACTCCCTTTGGTGGCTTAATTGTCAATTCAGGAATAAAAGTAGGCGATACCGATTCTGTAGACGGATTTCTAAGAGAGGTAGTAAGTTGATTAGTTGCATGACTACCATAATATTTATTACGCGTTAACATCAAAATATTTTTTGAAGGTTTTGTGACAGATAACATAATTACTTGGGAACTAGAAGATGGATCTGTAGCAACCAAATTTGTGTCCGGATTTGGAGATGGATCTGTCAACACAACTAACACATGGGAATTCTTAATGATTTTTGAGACTTCGGCGTAGTGAGGAGAATCCCAAACAAAGTGTTCCTTATTACAGATTATGCATGGATAAAAAGGTTTCCTAGGTCCAGATGATTGATCAGATGATTTTTCCCGTGGGTTAGAAGTTTGTTTTTTCTTAGATTTCCCTTTTTTCTTACTTCCGGGTTTCTTGTCACTTTTTCCTTTGTTAAATGACATGACATTGATTTCGGAAGAAGATGTAAGATCATATGCAGTAGTATGATGTGTTCTTGCAGTACTAATCAAAATTTCTTCGACATGAGAGTTCTTTAATTATGGAGTAATAGTAAAATTAGATCGTAGCGTATTTGTAATTTTTTCTTAAAGCGTTCCAAATTGGGTATAGATCAAGTCTAAATATTGGACACGAGCAATGAATTTCTCTTTAGTGACAATGCCACCCTTAGCCACATCCTCAGTTATAGATGGTAATAGGGACTTAATGAACCACTTAACAAGGAGATGATCAGGAGAAAATTTCTTAAACATTCTACGATGACGACGCCACTCATGAATATGATCAAAACTGTGAGTAGCATTAGTCTATTTAAAATTGTTCAAGAGTTCTGTTCCAGTTTCATATCATATGGGTAACTGGAAGTGAGTCAAAAAGACAGTAGCTAGGGTAGTGAAATTATCAAAATAAGCTCTAGGTAATTGAATATACCTTTTTGCAGCCAGACCACTGAGCTTACGCTGGAAAAGATGTAGTCGAATAGAGTCATCATTTAGGGAGTTTGATGAACACCACAAATGATAAGTCATAACATGAGTCTACGGTTCTTCCCTAGGGTTTCCATTGAACTTAGGAATATCTGAGGGTAATTTGTGAGGTATCACCAGCCACCAAGGATCATATTTGATTGGATCATTGGTTAACTGATTTAAATATGGTAACTCTAAATTTACGACAAAAGGCAACTGTCAATTAAGGTTAGGTTGAGCATAGCCAGGGTATGATGGAATTGCTTGAGCAACTTACCTTTAAGTACTAGCGTAAGGAATCTGTTGCTGGTAAAAAAGTGCCTATGAGGGTAGTTTTTTTTTCTTGTGTCAACCTCATTTAAAAATGAAACAAGTGCCTATGAGGATAATTCTTCTTTCTTGTGTCAACCTCGTTAAAAAATGAAACAAGTGCCTATGAGGATAGTTATTTTTTCTTGTGTCAAGCTCGTTTAAAAATGAAACAAGTGCCTTTGAGGATAGTTCTTTTACTGTGTCAACCTCATTAAAAAATAAAACAAGCGATGAGCATAGTTATTTTCCTGTGTCAAGCTCATTAAAAAATGAAACAAATCCTCCCATATAAAGAACCTTCATTCCATCCAACTATTAGTAACCAATAATATACTTAGGTGAATGAAATGAAGCTTGGGGGAATCTTCTCTTATAGGAGGCATTCAACATGTGCTCTTACAGGGGGCATTCAAACCATTCTTACTAATTGCACATAATCAACAGTTGAAGTTCAGGGGAAAAACAAGTTCAGAGCTCCAAAATGAAAATGGTAAAAATGAATAGTAAAACTATTTTTAATAGTCATTTAATTGTTTGAAAATCATATTTATCGCTATGACGATGGTTTTATTATGTTTTTATCATGAAATAAGTCTTTTTAATCCATTTGATGTTATTCTGAACAATTTTTACAACTGATGAACAGATTAGTCGTGTAGATTTATTTCAAGAATGATTTGACCACAAAGCATACTTTTTATCCTTATTTTTCGAGCTTTGTTAAAAATGAAAAAGGATTTGAAGAAAAATTCTATCTCTTTTTCGAGCTTTGATAACAACGAAAAATGAACCCCTAGAGTCTTCTTTTAGCTCTTTTCAGACTCTGATATTGTGAAGATATTGTCAAGCACTTGTCCTTTCGAGCTCGTAAAATTAAATGAATTGATATCTACTCAGTGTAAGTTTAACCCTTTTATGGACTGAAATAGGTTATTTATGAGAAAGGAATACCTTGTTCAAACATGACTAAAGAGGTTCTCTCAAATATTATTTTACACTTTTTCGGATCTAAGCGAAAAATTTACCAAAAAATACTTATGGAGTTTTCTTTCGTCCTCTTTTTCAAACTCTCTAAATATTAAAAAGGACTGGGCTATCACTGTCGTTAAGCTTGTTAAAAAATAAAATAGCGACAGACTTTTTGATCATGGCAAGAATCGAGTTTCATTCATCGCTAGAATCGTTAAATTATTAGATAACGATACATTATTCACCTGAAGGGTTGAATTATAGATCAAGCATATGTTATCCTCCTCAAGCTTGTTAAAAAATAATGAGATATTGGTCAACAAATGACTGTGGAAAATTTGGGAAAGTTAACAGAACATTTTACAGTAGAAGGTCGCTCTTGAACATGACACTTCACACCATCACCGTGACTATTTAGGTTGGGTAATATTTTTGACGGTTCATTCATACCTATGGTTCATCATATCTTCAATTCGGTTTTGGGTCAATGCTGCCAACTCATCTCAATGTCACCGATATGTTCAAGATAAGTCATCCAGTGAATACTCATCCCTCTGCAATACTCATAAACCTTCATTCTCATGACATTCATCCATGAAAATTGCTATATCAAGTCATACCTTTGTCTTCGAAATTAGTAACTCTTGTTTCACAAGAAGGTGGCTTCCTGTCAACGAAAAATAATTATCTAGGAAGTTCACTTAGAAACATCATATTCCAGTACCATGAGGATTGTTACAACATCAACAAGATCCTCGCTTCTGAACTTTTGACTGAAATATTTTGTTTGTCGTTCGACATCAAATCATATTTACGTCTACGTTTCGGGTCTAGAACAAGATCCATCATCAAGACAAATCTTGTAGAAAAGAGAGAAGGAAAGATCTCATATATATAACTTAAGAGTGCAGGGATGCCAGCCGACCAACCATCTAATAATTAGAATTTTTAATTTTAAAGAATTAAATTTAAATTAAAGTTTTCAGTTTAATGTTCATTGCAACGTATATCATTTTTTATTATTTCTTCGCCTATATTCTAGTAATATATATTAACGGTTGATTGACCTAACCTAAGGAATGTTAAAGGTTTTAATAATGTATTGTTATGGTTAGACCAATATAAATTAATTAAATTAAAGAAATACTATAGTTAATTTATTATTCTTGCATTTAAAGATTAATATTATTTTAATTTTATTTAATTTTTAGTTATAATATTGATTAATTAAAGTATGTCACACATATAAGGGTTCAATGGTTATCATTTTTAATTTTAGGGACAAATTCTAATTTAATAAAACTAGTATTAGTTAAGATAACTAATACTAATGGTACTAAATTAAAATCTTTTTTGTAAAATTTCCTTCTTATTAATAATAAGGATGAAAAGGTTTTAAGGGGGCAATGTAAGTGGAAGGTTATATATTAGAATATAGGGGGCCTAACACTAAAAACCTAGGAAGGGGTTAATTCATGCTACTTGTCTTCAAAGTTTTAGTAATTTAAAATAGTATGAAGAATTAAATTCCTAATCAAGAGGAAGACAAGTAAAGAATTAAATTCCTAAGCAAGAGGAGGACAAGTAAAGGTTATTAGAGTATTAATATCAAGTGAAGGAAGGGTTACTAACGGAGAGGGAAGGGAAAGAAGAAGGCAAAGAAGGGGGGAGGAGGGTATAAGAGTGGTAAGGATTTTAAATAGGAAAGGAAAGATTCTGTAGAACGTTCTAAGCTTTAATAGGAAGGGAAGCCGAGGGAGGTGACGAGAAAGTACGACAAGGTAGACACCATGAAAAAGGAGAAGTTTTTCAAGAGTGGGAAAATAAGGGGACCCAGTTTCTGCTGACTTCTAAACCTCCATCCGTATTGAGGTTTTCTCGATGCTTGATGATTTCAAGGGATTCTCATATTTTTCTTTTATAATAGTGATTTTCATTGGTTATTACTTTAGCTTCTTCTAGGAAGATGTGGTGGAGAGTTTTATTCGAGTGATCTGCCAGTGCTGAGGTTTTGGTTCTCCCAATCGTAATGCCAACACCATGTTCTTTGAGCCTGATCTTGAAAGATCTTCCAGTTTCTCCTATATAACATTTACCGCATGAGAAATTAATACGGTAAACACCTTTTCGCTGGAGCAGATCAGGGTTTTATTTGACAGATTTCATCGCATGCTTGATTGTCCTGAGCGGCTTAAATGAGGTTTCAATGTTATTTTTACCGAGAACTTTGGCTAGTTTATCGGTGACCCCTTGGATGTAAGGGAGGTAAGCTTTAGTTCCTAGGGTTTCATCACAAGGTTTTCTTCTACTTCCGGATCTGGCTCTTTGTATGGCTTTAATGATGTCCTTGTTTCTGTAACCCATATTAGTGAATGCATTTTTTTAAGTATTCAATCTCCTCTTCTATGTGATTGTCATCGGAAATTCTAAAGGCTCGAGTGAAAAGAGTCACAAGTACCCCCATCTTCTATGTCAGATGATGGTGTGAGTTTGCATGGAGATAATTATCTAAGTGTGCCTTTTTTCTAAATACTTTATGTCCAATGGAACCATCTTTATTTCTGATGAGAAGTATGTCCAAGAATGGGATACAGTTGTTTTCTTCGTTCTCCATGGTGAACTGTATATCCTTGGATAAGTTGTTAAGGTGGTTTTGAAATTTTTTTAGTTCTTCATCTCCATGAGGCCAATCAACAATGGTGTCATTCATGAATCTAATCCAGAATTTAGGTTTAAGAGGGTACAAGTCTGGGGCCCTTTTCTAAAAATTTTCCATGAAGATATTGGCCACTATGGGAGATAGAGGAGAACCCATGGCTACTCTAGACATTTGCTCAAAAATCTCTCCTTGGAAAGTGAAGAAAGTTGAGCGCAAACATATTTCCGCTAACTTAGCAGTCTCAGGATCTGCAACTTCCGTGACAGCTTCCATGGCTTCATCTAAAGGTATCTCTGTAAAGAGCTAGACCACATCAAAACTTACTATTTTTTCACCAGGTTCCAGATTAGCATTTCAAATGAAATCCACATAATGTTTGGATTCTTTAATGTATGAGCTAGTTTTTCCTACTAGAGGTGCTAAGTTGTTAGCTACATATTTCGCTAATTCATAAGTAGGAGCCCCAATAGTGTTAATGATGGGTCTTAGGGGGGCTCCAGCTTTGTGAATTTTTGGTGCTCCATAGATTCGGGGGGTTATTTCACTATCTGGTGAGAGGCGCTTTTTAATTTTATCATCCAGGTTAGACTCTTTGATGGCTTTCTTGACAGTTCTTATAACCTTAGAAATAGGGTTTTCTGTGAGTTTCTTATAACTACCACTATTGTAGAGGTGGTATCTCATCTTATTAATATACTCTTCCTTTTCCACAACCATCGTCACCCCTCCTTTATCAACTTTAAGAATTACGATGTTGTCATTATGCCTAAGGTTTTTAATGGCCTTCAGATGTTCTTTATTTAAATTGCTTTTGGGGGGTCTTGCTTTTTTAAGTATGATGGAACATTCTTGCCTTATTAAATATTTATCATTGTCTCCAAAATTCTTGATACCATCTTCAATGCTGCATACTATCTCTTCATTTGGAATTCAACCTGGGGCTAAAGCAAAGCTCAACCCTTTTACCAAGACCTTCGTTTCTTCAATTTTAAGTTCATGAGATGAGATGTTAATAACTCTTTTATTATTGCTGTCATTTTTGTTAAATTCATGGTTTATGTTATTATTATATAAGTTGTCTTTAATATTGTGTTCATGGTTGTTCCATTTTTGGGTGAAAGATGGTTGAGCGAAAGTGAGTAATCACGTAGAGGCTTGGGTTACCACGTTAGTTTTTATATTACTACCTTTCGACAACCGTGGGTCAGTAGTTGTGGTTGTGTTATCAGGTTTTGTTATTAAGGTGGTGTTACCGTGTTCACCTTCATATTGGGTTATTACCCACGGCAGAACCTGTGGTGTGTTGTTTTTGTGGTTCATCGTAGCGTACAGATGTGGCTGCATGTGTTCTACCTCAGCATTTTCTGCTACCACAGCACTGTCCATTGTTTTCTGGGACGGTGTGTGCTAGAGTTCGTATAAATGGTCTACGCCTCCTTCACTCCATGTTACATTGGCTACAATATCATCTTTCACCATTCGTGGGTTAGTGGCTGTGTTAGTGTTATCGTGTTTCATTGTTAAGGTGATGTTACTATCTTCGTCTTCGGATTGGGTTATTACCCATGGCTGAACATGCGAAGTGTTGTTTCTATGGTCCATTGGAGTGGACAGATGTGGATGTATGTGCTCCACTTTAGCTCTTTCCGCTACCACAACATTGTCTATCGTTTTCTGAAATTTTGTGTGCTGGAGTTTATAAAACAAGTCTATGCCTCCTTCAAGTCTATGCGGTGTTGAAGTGGAATAGGGAAGACACAAAGCCTGTGTTGCAAGGTCTATTGTGTGTGGTGGCTATGTCATGGAAGGGAGTGGACAGAGTATTGCAGGTGGAGGGCAATGTGTGAGTGCGGGTTGCGGTCAATCTGTGGAAAGTAGCAATCGGTAACCCTGTTTGGTGGAGCTGTGTGTTTACCCTGCGTGGGGAGGTAACATAGCTGAGTGGTTCGGACGTATGGTCAGTGTTTAATGGTGTGCTATGGTCTAAGTCCAAGCCATGGATTGGAATGTTCTACGTGTTGTGGGGGGAGGATAGATAGAGCTTAGGGGAAGGTGTTGTGAGAGTGCTGGAAGGCCTGTTGCGGGCTGTGTTAATGGTGTCTTCTTCTTCTTCGATTTCAGTATTCACACACCTCATAGCGCCTTGTTTCATTGCTTGCATTTTATTTAGTTTATTTTCTTGTTTAAACCAAGCTTCATTTCCTTACTTACTTGCCTTAAGTGTTGCAGATGCATCGATTACATTCCATAGGTCATCTCGGATGCTCTCAGCAAGTTTCAGGTGGATCTTGAAAGCTGTTGTTGCCAGTTTATCCAGATTGTATCTAGTTCTCATAATTTCATGACGAATGAGGAATTTACTAAGTCTTTCGAAAGCTCTGATCATGTGCTGGTTACGAAGTCTGTGTTTTACCAATGCAAAGGTCGGTGTGAGATCTAGATCGCGGCACTGCTTTAGGAAAAATAGATCTGCCTCTCTTTTTTGAATTTTAACCCTTGCTTTCTCGAGATTATGTGTCTCTGTCCAGGTTTTCCTTCCATACAAGGTACCAATTATAGATTTTAAATTTTTGTGGTGTCAGTTTTAAAATGTTGAGTTCGAAATCTGCACAGTGAGCATTTTTACATCTTCGTTTCGGGTCTAGAACAAAACCCATCATCAAGATAAATCCTGTAGAAAAGAGAGGAGGAAAAATCTCATATATATAAATTAAGAGTGCAGGGATGCCAACCAAAGAACCATCTAATAATTATAATTTTTAATTTTAAAGAATTAATTTAAATTAAAGATTTTAGTTTAATGTTCATTGCAACGTATATCAATTTTTATTATTGCTTCGCCTATATTCTAGTAATATATATTAGTGGTTGATTGACTTAACCTAAGGAATGTTAAAGGTTTTAATAATGTATTGTTATGGTTAGACCAATATAAATTAATTAAATTAAAGAAATACTATAGTTAATTTATTATGCTTGTATTTAAAGATTAATATTATTTAATTTTATTTAATTTTTAGTTAGAATATTGATTAATTAAAGTATGTCACCCATATCAAGGTTCAATGGTTATAATTTTTAATTTTAGGGACAAATTCTAATTTAAAAACTAGTATTAGTTAAGATAACTAATACTAATGGTACTAAATTAAAATGTTTTTTGTAAAAGTTCCTTCTTATTAATAATAAGGATGAAAAGGTTTTAAGGGGGCGATGTAAGTGGAAGGTTATAGATTAGAATATAGGGGGTCTAACACTAAAAACCTAGGAAGGGGTTAATTCATGCTACTTTTCATCAAAGTTTTAGTACTCTAAAATAGTATAAAGAATTAAATTCGTAAGCTAGAGGAGGACAAGTAAAGGTTATTAGAGTATTAATATCAAGTGAAGGAAGGGTTACTAATGGAGAGGGAAGGGAAAGAATAAGGAAAAGAAGGGGGGAGGAGGGTATAAGAGTGGTAAGGGTTTTAAACAGGAAAGGAAAGAGTCTATAGAGCATTCTAAGATTTAATAGGAAGGGAAGTCGAGGGAGGTGACGAGAAAGTACGAAAAGGTTGATGCCATGAAAAAGGACCATTTTTTGAAGAGTGGGAAAATAAGGGGACCCAGTTTCTGCTGACTGCTAAACCTCCATCCCTATTGAGGTTTTCTGGATGCTTGATGATTTCAAGGGCTTATTGTATTTTTCTTTTATAATAGTGATTTTCATTGGTTATTACTTTAGCATCTTCTAGGTAGATGTGGTGGAGAGTTTTATTCAAGTGATCTGCCAGTGTTGAGGTTTTGGTTCTCCCAATCCTAATGTCATCACCATGTTCTTTGAGCCTGATCTTGAAATATCTTCTAGTTTCTCCTATATAACATTTACCACATGAGCAATTAATAGGGTAAACACCTTTTTCCTGGAGTGGATCAGGGTTGTCTGTGACAGATTTCATCGCATCCTTGATTGTCGTGAGCAGCTTAAATAAGGTTTCGATGCTATTTTTACTGAGAACTTTGGCAATATTATCGGTGACCCCTTGGATGTAAGGGAGGTAAGCTTTAGTTCTTTGGGTTTCATCATGAGGTTTTCTTTTTCTTCTCGATCTGGCTCTTTGTATGGCTTCAATGATGTCCTTGTTTCTATAACCCATATTAGTGAATGCATTTTTTAAGTATACAATCTCCTCTTCTATGTGATTGTCATCGGAAATTATAAAGGCTCGAGTGAAAAGAGTCACAAGTACCCCCATCTTCTGTGCTAGAT
>CM076575.1:1773276034-1773448365 GCA_034641835.2 Pinus albicaulis | reverse complement strand
GAAACATGTGATACACCATTTTTTTGGTCATCTAACCTATTATCATTACATGAACCCAAGTACACCATGTAAGACCAATTTTACCCTAAGTAAAATTGCTTTCACCATGTGAAATAACATTTGTCTATATTTCCTGGTCATATTTAACCCAAAACAAGGAAATTAATTAAATAAATCATTATTTATTTGATTATTTCCTAGGAATAAGTTATTTAAATCATTATTTAAATAATATTCCTAGTTAAATTTGACTAAATCATTTTTAAATAATTAAATAAATCATTATTTATTTAATTATATTTCCACCATCTCCCTAAAATAATAAATAAATCATTTATTTATTTATTGTTTATAAATAAAGGAATTGACCCAAGTCAAAAGACCTTTTCCCTCCAACAAATTTAATAAAATATTCCTAAAGGGTGGTTCTAAAATTTGATTAATAATATTTTATTCATGCAACAAGTTCTAGATAACCCTAATATTTTGTTATAAATAGGAGGGTTTTCCCCATTCATTAGTCACCTCCATTGCATTAGATCACTCTAGATCTACTATTGGTCACGATTTTCCATTTGGCCTTGTGAAAAATCCCCATTGAGTTCCTATATTTGTTTGGGTTTTCTACCACAATAGAGAGGAATTTTAGATCTGAAACAGCAGGGACTTTCAGAACCATCCCATTGAGAGAGAACCGGAAAACACCTTTTCTTGTTTTCCTCTCAAGTGCCCCATTCTTTAATATAATACAAATCATTATTTTAAACACTTTGTTCTTGTCTTGTCTATTGGATGCATGGAGCCATATTATATTTTATCTGCTTAATGTCTTTTGTGCTTAGATCTGAATTTGTGCAGCAGACTTAAAGATATTTTGCAGCCATAATCGATGTTAGGGCTATTTGTTATGCGTAGCTAAAGTGATATTTTATGACGAAAGATTCATACTAACAATTGGCGACTCCACACGAGTTTTCTTTTGCGACCACTGTCATTTTATATATTCCCGCATATCCAGTTGTTTCAGACCCTAGGGTTTCTCTTCCATTTTCTATTTTTCCTATTTTTATGGTGCTTTTCACCTCTAAAACCCTCAAACAGTCAAATTTTTAACTTCCGTGTGTTTCTAGACTTATTGCGCAGGTGACAGACATCAGTCGTAGCTGAGACGACAAATTTTTCTGAAATCTGCCGCCGAGAGAGCTGGATCTGCAGGTCGCACTTATCGGCCCAAAAAGTGCGACGTGGACTTCAGGTCACACTTTTTTGCCTTGAATCTGCATCGTGGACAACAAACAGGTAAGAACTTGGACCTAAACTTTTTTCTGCAATTTTCCAGCACTTTTTCTAGGTTTGTATGAAGCTTCTGTTAGGGTTTTCCAGCCTCTGTCTCCACCCGTTTAGACCTATTTCTGATCTGTTTCACTCAACTAAGTGGGAATCTTTCCCCTTAGGGCTCTAGTACCCTCCACTTTTTGTGGGAGAGTTTTTTCTATTTCAGAAGTATGAATTTCCAGGGTTTCGACGCTTTTGCTTCCAGATCTGATACCTCAGTTTCAGATCCCTTTAGATTAGCTCTTCCCCCCTTTCAAATCACCTCACATAGTTTTGTTTGGGTTAATTTCTAGGGCCGCCTCCTTGTCCCTTCTCTGGTTAGCTGATCTCCTCCTTTTTAGCAGCAACCTTGCCTCTGCCTCTCTGTTGTTCTCTACACCTCTTTTTAGCAAATTTCTCCTTTAGATCCCCGTCCCTCCCGACCTTAGATCTATTGGCTTCTTTTTAGCGTGCTTTGCTTAGTTTTTTCCCTCTTATAGACTAGTTTTGAGAGACCCACCTTCTTGGGTTAGATTGATGCATTGTTAGCTGTTAATTTTCTGTTCTTTTAGTCTTTTTTACTGCAGATTTATTTTTAGTTATGCAGCACACTTTTTCTTTTAATCTCAAAATGTCTGGGTTTAAACAATTAAAATTAACGCACGCCACACACTGACTCTAAGTGAAGAAGAGTCTAGTTAACACTGCCTAGAAAAGCCTTTAAAATCAATTGACATTGCACCTCTCTTCCCTTGTTTCGACATTGATCTCACTTGATTTTACCCCTACCTGCCCCTGTCAGTTTTCTTCTTCCTGTCATCATTGTGCCTCCAAGGCATTTGTCCCGAAGACTTCTTGGCCTTCATCCTCAGTTTCCGGTTGGTCAACTTCCTCCTTCTCATCATCATCGATTAAGTCTTCCCCCAAGTCCGCACTCCGAATCTTCCTCTGATTGTTCAGGTTCACCCCCTACTCATGGTTCCCCACCTATTACCTTCACCATGTCTAGTTCAGGACCTAGCCCTAACCCCAGTTCTACTACTGGGTCTGTTTCCAATGGAACCCCTACAGGACCTACCTTGACTGCCCCATTACTCCCTTATATGGCTGGCCTCAGTCTCCCAGACTTCAATCAGCTGATCAATGATCCTATCCACCATGATGTTAGTTGGCCTGCTATGCCAACCAAGCTCCCCTCCGACATTCCCAAGTTTGAAGGCCTTGTTAGTGAAGATCCCTCCAACCATATCTGATCTTTCCATATGTGGTGTTCATCTAATTCCATTACCGATGATTCCATCCGTCTTCGGTTGTTCCAACGCACGCTTACTGGCGAAGCTTCTAAGTGGTATGTTGACCAGCCCACCTCTTCCCATACCACCTTTGTAACCCTTGCCCATGCCTTCTTATCCTATTTCCAGCTTCCCCCTCGTTATGACACCGGTATCGAAATTTTGACTTCTTTCCGTCAATCGTCTGCGACCCGCCTGTTCGATCATGTTAAAGAATGGCAGAGAAGAAAGAGCCTATGTCAAGCCCCTACCTTCGAAGACCGTGTCTATATGGACTGGTTCCTTCGCTCTCTCTTACCTCCCATTGGTAAAGATGTCACATCCTAGTTCCCTCAAACAGAAGAAGCCGCCCTCCAAATAGCCTTGAAATATGACCCGATCTATGCTCAATCTAGTTATGATTATACCGTCCTTCCTGACCTCCCCAGACCCAGTGGCACTAACGCACCAGGGGCACCTCATGTCACTGACGGTATTTTTGGAGCTCTCTCTCATCCATCCGCTCAACCTCCCATGAATTATGGTTTTCCTGGGGGAGGGGGCACCTCCCCTTGCAATTCTCCCTCTCCCGGTAGCACGCATCCAGGATCCAGCATGCCTCCTCTTTTTTCCCAGCCTCCGGTTTACCACACTGTTACCCAACCTCATTCTCATCCATATCCACAGCCTACTGCTCCAGCTCCTCCAGCATTCGCACCCCCGCCTCCCTTGTCTTCTCAACCCCCGCAACAGCAGTCACCACCCCCTTAAGAGCAGGTGGATGCATAGCAGGGATTTGTGGCTACCCAACCTCCTCACAGACTGGTCACCACTCAACCTCCTCCATCTGGTACCTCTGATTACCAAATCCTCATGATGAACTATGATCAACCTATCACTATCAACCTCAACCTTCAAACTCAGTCCCGTCCGTACCCTCAACCTCTTGCTCCATCTATCCTTGAGTCCCCTTCTCCAGGTTCTACAGAGCCTCTTTTGAAAACTAATGGTCCCTTGCATATCCCTCAGCCCAAAGCTGAGGTTCATACCATGATTCATAAGGGACCATTACGCCAAAATGATGCTTCTGCCCGAGCAACCCATTCATATAGCATAGTAGAGGAGCTAGCCCAATCTCCTTCTGCCATTTCAATGCTGGAACTCCTCGAGTCATGCCCCTCTCAAAGAAAAGCTCTACTATCTGCCCTGGGTGTTGTAGATCCCGCAGATGACCAATTGATTGTTTTCGATGCCCATCAGTCAAAGTCTCCTCCTCTTCCTACTTCCATAGCTTTCCAAATCCCAATCAAAATCTAGAATGCTAACATTTCCCGGTGCATCATTGATGAGGGGGCATCCACCTGTGTGATGTTCGCTTCGGTTTGGAAACAACTCGGATCTCCTAAGTTGGCCCCTCCCATGATCACTCTTCAAGCATGGGATGGCCACGCCTCCCATCCCATTGGCCTCTTTCGTAACTGTCCTATCACCCTTGCGGGTAAGACTGTTTATGTCGACGTGGAAGTTATCGACGCCCCTCTTGACTACAACATTCTTTTGGGGCATAGTTACACCTATGCCATGTCTACCGTCCCATCTGCAGTCCACCGCAAGATGTTTTTCTGTCATAATGGCAAGATTTTCACGATTGACCAGTTGACTTACCATGAACCAAAATCTCAGACCTCCCATGAGTCCACCATCTCTATTGTCACCAAAAAGCCAACTATTGTTTCTTTGACCAGTGTTTCCCCTGGCGTCTACAAAGACTCCTCATTTCTTGGAAATTTTCCAAGTCCTCTCCCTCCTCCTGTCTCTGACCCTAGCTTAGCGAATGTTTGCATGATGCAATCGTCTCAGGCTGACCTTCCACAGCCTGCTTTGGCTAGTCAGCAACCTCAACCTCGCCCACCGCAACCTGTTCCTAGCCCTTCGCTTTAGTCGACTGAACCTTTTCTACCTCGACCTTCCCATCCATCTCACACTCAATAACCTCCCTACCCTCCCAAGTCGGTTCCCCCAGGGCTCCACCATATGGGAGCCATCCCTCCTGCCCATTACCCCGCCGGTCAGATACCTTTCCTTGCTCCCCCTCCCGGAGTCTCTTCAGTTCCCATCATGGCCACCCTCTCCCTCCCCAATTTGACCCTGAGCATACCCGTCTGGTACCTTAACCCTCCAGCCACTACCTCGCCTGGTCAACCCAAACCTTATCTTGCTTTGACCCCGGTTCAACCGGTCCCCATGATTTCTCCCACTACAACAGTGCCTTAGTCACCTCAACAAGAACCACCTCCTGTTGCGACTGCTTCGAGTAAGAAGGAAAAAGCTTGCAAGGGGGAATCAAAGGACAAGGCTGCCCTCACAAAACCTGCCCCTCCTCAGCCTCCAAAGCATACCATCTAGTGTTCCTTGTGTGATGTTGTTGGTCATGCCACCCATACCTATCCTGAATTGCCTCATCTCAAACCCCTAGTTACTGTCGCGTTCCCTGAGTCCACGGTCCCAGAAGCCTTTGTCCCTTCTACGACCATGACCAAGAACCCCAAGACTATTCACACCAACCACCCCTGTGCTTTGTGTGATCTCCATGGCCATTACACCCACCTTTTTCCCCGCCTCGAGGACTTCTACACCTCTCTAGCCGCAGTCCGCCAATTCGAGGCCAAGCGCAACGAGTCCACCCCTCCCCTATTTGCGCGTTTTGCTTTGGTATAACTACCAAACATGACTCCTCCCATTGACATTCCCCCTCTTGATGTTACGATGACGGAGCCTTCATTTGCCATTTTTTACCTATCATCATCCATGAGACCCTCGAGGAACATTCCCTCCGAATCCTTCCCTGTTGTTTCGCTTGATCTTCCTTCAGCGATCACCTTGGGCTCAAAATCAGTAGATCCTTTATCTGCTTACTCTTCGGTCACTTCTGGTGACGATGCACATCTGAACCTCTCTTCTCATGATGATGAGTTAGGTAGCTTCGCCGCGTCAAGTGGTCTTTCTTCCACTAGTCACCCCATCTTCTATCACGATGATGACATTATGGAAGGAATCCTCTCCCCTGACTTTCTCTATTCTCCCTTACATCAAAACCATGCATTTGAACCACATACACCTTGTGGCCATTACATTGCAACCCAATGTTTGCGTAAGGGGGCACCCATATTTGAGAGACTAGGAGAAGTAATTCTCCACAACTCTCCTAGTGTATCTGGTCATGTCAACTCTAGTACAATGATTCTTCCACACTTAGAAGAACCTCTAGAGTCCCATACCACTTCATATCACTCTCGGGATGATACCCCTTATCGTTCCTTCATTTTACATTCGCAACCCAGTCTTTTAGATATTGTTGTTGACCAACCTATAGGTTTTCTAGGAGAGCACCAGTTCATTATCTCCAAATCCTCTCTTTGGGATAATGACACCAGGTATGCCAACCCAAAAACTTAAAGTCCATTTTATTCATATATGCAATACTAAAAAATATTGGCAATCCTCCATTTCCTTTCTCAAGTTGCACAACCATAACGAAAACAAATGGCGCACCACATCATTAAAATGTGTTTAGCTCCCCCTTTTCCTAAATACATTTTGGCATGACCACAACATGCTTGGGGGCACCTAGGCCCCTCAACCATACAAATCCTAGCTCTTAGCCAAAAACAACACCGAAACACCCTTTCTCTGACAGGTTGCACTTTTTAGGTTATTTCCTGGGACAGGTCACAGTTTTCTGCCCAGTACCTACTACCCAGGTCATAACACAGACCCCAAAAAGTGCGACCTGGCCTGTTCATGAGCTCTAGGTACTTATTAGTTTTTAGTACCTTGATACTTCACCAGGACCCATTGTGTCCACGAAGTATCTATTCACCTCTCCTCCAAATCGAATTTCCTCACTTACAACACTTGTACTGGGGGCACCACTTTGGCTCCTTACTTGTCCTTGTTCGTGTTGATTTTTGTCATGAGATACCCTATTGTACTCATGTTTTTATGGTCCCCCATTGGACCTTTACTGTGTGTCAGTACCATCGTGTCACCCTTGTTTAGAGCATCCGAGTTGAGTCATCATCACATTCATGGAATCTATCCGGAGTCCCTTTGTATCCCACCATCCTTCATCGCTCGGTCCCTCTCTCGTGTCGCACATTATGGCCTTCAGTCCCACTGTCCCCTATCCCTCATGATATTGTGTCAGTCGCTGCCAATCCATTCATGCCCTTTATGCTCTAACAAGGGAAGTCGTCCATCCGCTAATCAGTATCCCCCGTTTCATCATCATCATTAGTGTCCGTCTGTTAGTCACTCTATTATTTTCTCCCGTGCCTTAGTTGGGGTTCCCTTATCACCTAACCTATGCTGGACCTAATTTTGTCGACATCAGCTCATTTACTCCAGAAGCCAGGTCTGGGGGCAATGTACCTTGGTTCGAGCTCTTTTCAGCATGATCGTGATCTATACACTTGATATTCTAGTGATGCAGCAGTAGCTATTGGTGATTCCCGGGCGTGTGTGAGATGTCTCAACCCTCATGAGGGGGTGGCCCTATAGGTAGCCCCCCACATGTCCGGATGACTTCTTCATTTCTGCCCTTGATGCAGCTCCTCTCATTTGATGATATCAACCTCAACTGCTTGTAGCGCCTCTTCAATTTGCATCTATCAGTTAGATTTTGCGAGCCCTTCCCCGTGTGTAGGGGGCATTTGGGTGTATTTGCATCTCATGTACTAAAATATTTTTGTATAAGTCCTGACGGTTCTTCCAGGCATCGCATGTATGTGGGATTCATCATTATTTATCTGGCTCATGTTAGGCCAGCAAATGCTTCCTTATTGCGTTCTGTGGTTTTCCAAGCGCCTTATTGTTTGTACTCTTGTCTCTGCGGGCATAGTTATGCCTCCCCCGCCACCTTTAACACTGGTACCACTTCATCAACTAGAGACTTGTTGCACCTGTAAGTCTCGTCTCCTTAGGGTCTAGTCCTTTAGCACATTAGACTACCTTACATTTCTCTCTCTCACTCCCCTCTTCATGCCTAGTGATTGAGTTCTTACAATGTACTTCAGTCATACGATTTGCTCCTAACACTCGTACATTGGGGTGTAATCTGCTACACCATTTTTTTGGTCATCTAACCTATTATCATTACATTAACCCAAGTACACCATGTAAGACCAATTTTACCCTAAGTAAAATTGCTTTCACCATGTCAAATAACATTTGTCCATATTTCCTGGTCATATTTAACCCAAAACAAGGAAATTAATTAAATAAATCATTATTTATTTAATTATATTCCCACCATCTCCCTAAAATAATAAATAAATCATTTATTTATTTATTGTTTATAAATAAAGGAATTGACCCAAGTCAAAAGACCTTTTCCCTCCAACAAATATAATAAAATATTACTAAAGGGTGATTCTAGAATTTGATTAATAATATTTTATTCATGCACCGAGTTCTAGAACACCCCAATATTTTGTTATAAATAGAAGGTTTTTCCCCATTCATTAGTCACCTCCATTGCATTAGATCACTCTGGATCTACTCTTGGTCACCATTTTCCATTTTTGCCTTGTGAGCTCCCATTGAGTTCTATGTTTGTCTGGGTTTTCTACCACAATAAGAGAGAGGAATTTTAGATCTGAAACACTGAGGACTTTCAAGAACCCATCCCATTGAGGAGAACCGAAAAACACCTTTCTTGTTTTCCTCTCAGGTGCCCCATTCTTTAATATAATAGAAAATTATTTCAAATACATTGTTCTTGTCTTGTCTATTGGATGCATGGAGCCATATTACATTTTATCTACTTAATGTCTTTTGTGCTTAGATCTGGATTTGTGCAGCAGACTTAAAGATATTTTGCAGCCATAATCGATGTTAGGGCTATTTGTTATGAGTAGCTAAAGTGATCTTTTACGACGAAAGATTCATACTAACATCATGAGTGCCTTAAATTTTTCTCAGAGCATCCTCAGCTGAAGAAAATTATATTTTTGGATTCCTTGACATCAAAGGAACATGATCAGAAATTTTCAGATCAATTGAAGTTGTTTTGGTCCCTCAAAAAGGCCAAAAACAATCATCTTTTAACCTTTCCGCCTCTTATATCAGTAGGTGCTACACTCCTGGGTTTTTTCACTATTTCTACTTTTTGACTTACTTCCCAGCATCATTTTGAAAAAACTCAAGTATTTTTGGAAATTATACATTCGTAGCTTTCCAACAAGTCATCACGAAACCCATTTCGACATCGGGAAGTCCACCAAAACTGCACTACAAACAAACATTTTTTCTGGTGCTATGCTCCTGTAGATTTTACTAAAAAGCAGTTTTCTGAGTGATGACTGGGCCAAATGCGCGTTAAGCAAGTTTATCTTATGTGTCATGCCTTAAAAGTGATTCTTTTTTGCTATTTTTGTCCGAAAATATATTTTTGAAGGATATTTTGTGCCTTGGACCTTGTTAGGCCTCAATGACAATTTTAGATATTTATTTTTGGCTAATGGCCTTTTAGTTGCTCTAGGTGGGTTTCCTCCTCCTTGGCTTATATAACCAAGAGGATTCATTGTAACAAGGATGTAGAACTTGATATATTGAGAGAAATACATAGAATTATGATCTTCGAAGAAATACTTGTTTTATGAAGTGGATGATGTCCTGCTTGGGTTGATGGTGGAGGAGCATTGCGTGCAGGATTCCATGGCTTGGAGAATGGTAATGTTTCTCTAATTTTTTTATGTTTCCTTGTTTTCATTAATGTTCCATACTTTTCATTTGCTGTTGATCAGAAAAGTATATGTTGAGACATGCTCATGGAAGCACCTCAAACATCCTGCATTTTAGAGCTTTGATTTTTTCCTCTTCTTGATCATTTCTAAATGATTCTTAACTGCCCCTTAATTCCATCAATAAATTTTTATTTGTTTCATTTATGGTCAGTATGTTTTGCTATCTTGCATGATTTAAGGTATGCCCTGCTTACTTATAGTTTCTCAAAACTACATTTCTGAAATTTTTCTATGAAATATTGGTTGTTTTAGTTAAGTGGAAAAGGTCTCGTTCGACCTTGCCCTTCGTCCATGCTTGCAAACTTATTTTAGAGTTATTGATAGCTCAAGATATGTTGTTTAAGAGTTCCCTCTTCATAGATTGAGTTTTTTGTTTATCTTATTTGTTTTCCCAATAGCTGAAGGTGATTTTCTAAAGTTAGGGGTTCTTATGTTGCTATGTATCACTGGATTGTTTATCTTTCATATGTATCAGTTTGAGTTTTATTCATAGAGATTTATGGTTTGCCCTACCTCATGAATATCTGCTTTAAAACTATATATGTTTAAGATCTATTTGTCTTTCACAAACTTAATGTTCATTTCACTCCATTTTCACTCAAAGAATCCATTCACCTTGAATAAATCGGCTTTGTAATAATACCTTGTCCACCATTTAGACAGCCTTGACTTTATCTGGCCCCATAGTCCTATTGGTTTGATGAACTCTCTTTCTATTTGTCCTTTTTGATCAGTTTACCTCAAAAAAAAAAAAAAAACCAAAATATATTTAACACCTAGCCTAAAATCCAGGAATTTAACCAAAATATATTTAAAAGTTCACATCCTTCACATAATAGAGAGAGCCCTCTCTGAGTCCAGGAAAGCTAGGTCCTAGAACTCCAAAGATTGGTCTGATGTTACCCTGTCATTTGGTTTACTAATCTACTAAATTACGAGACACTAACACTCGTAAAGAGGGTGCATGTAAACCAATACATGCTTCCTTAAGATAAAATCATAGCAACCACCCACATCATAACATCATATGAGAGGATGCCGCCTGCAACAGTAAAATTGTGGTTTGAAATAGATGGCTTTGATTTGCAATTGAAAAATTGTGGTTTGAAATAGAGGGCTTTCATCCTTGGTATTGATCAACAATGTAACGGATGTAAACAAAAGTATGAAGAGAGTGGTATCATGAAACCAAATTTTTTTCAACAAAAAAAACTAAATTGATTATGAAGTCTTATTCTTTTAGAATGATTATCAAATTTTATTTTTTAAACTGAAATTTACAAACTGACAATCAAATGCTATTACTATAAACCTAAATTCCACTTATAATAAATTTCCAAATCGAAACAGAAATTCATAAAATGAAAAGAAAAAAAATTCCAATGAACAATGCACTTTGAGTTTCTATTTTGTCAATCACTTTTTATTTCAATTAATTCATTTTTAATGTGACATAATACAACGAGTATCAAAAAATTTATCCACTTAACCACGTTATTTTCAATCTTGTTAATGTTTTCCACTAGTCTATGGAATCACAATAAACTAGTTGATATGGATGGATGTTTATCATTATAGCTAGAGGATATTATATTAGTTAAAATAAATAAAATTATACACATAACTACATTATTTCCAATTATATTAATGCTTCCCAGTAACTTATGGAATCACAATATTTAGTGATCATAGATGTTAGATTAAATAAATAAAATAATATTGAAAAGAAATAAACATTATATCAAATATATATTTTTAATAATATTACTATTTAAACAATCATATTAAAACAAGATACACTAACACTTTTCTATCATTTTTTGAGTATAATAAATTTTCACACATCAAAAAAAAATAAAAAATAAACAATTTTAAATTCCAAATATTAAATATTAAATATAATTCAACCACATGTCCTTATCCAAACTATTACATAATGAAAATCATAATATATTTTCTATTTGACTACCATAAATACCATGAACCTATATTTTTTTCTATTTTAATAAAATATAAAACTAAAAATACATTGAAATGCAAAGAATTCACACTATTAATACATAAAAAAAAAGCTTTGATATTTCCGTGTGGGGTCATAAATTTCAACAAATAAAAAAAATAAAAAAACAAAAAAAATTATGATATTTACAAATAATAAATATGATTCAAACAAATATAAATTGTTATATAATGATAATGGTTAAGAAATAAATTATATAAAATTGACAATTCCAACTAAAACAAAAATAAATTCCAAAAAACCATAAACACAACTCCCAACTCTCAACTCCCCTAACAAGTAGACTATGAGTATAAATATTTCACCCATTTATGGCAAGGACTTGGGCCTGGCGTATATTGTTGAGGAGATTCCTTCCAATGTGGATTGCCCATCAGCTATGACTACGACAGACGTGAGCGTTCATGACCGATCAAGCCCCGTCCACCACCGTCGGGTTTCAGTGGAAACAACTCCAACGTTGGTGAGCTATGAAGCCGAGGTCCACGTTGGATTTTACCATGTGGCCGCTTCATCATCTCCTCATTACATTATATTATGCATAAAATGTGAGTATCGTTGTAACGCTTCTCTGTATAATCTCAACGGAAAATTACATTAAGAATATTGTAATTATACTTACATCGGATTCCTCCTTAACCGTTGCCCTCCGTTGCCTCTCCACTTGATCTCCAATTCCGATCTATATATTGTACAGAAAAAGTTGCATGATTATGACATTCTCAGCATGTAATGTCAACTGAAAATTGCATGAATAATATTGTAATTGTACTTACATCTGAAGGGGGCGTGATCCTTGCCAGTTTTGGGATGGAAACCGTTGTGCCCCTAAAATTAGCTGAAAGTTGCAGATATATTAGATGAAATCAATAGAAAAAATAATAATAATAGAATTCAATGATCACACGACGTTTACCCTCCTCTCCACCGAATGAGAGCGGGAATTCTAATGACCGTTTGCGCCGCTCTGGGTCTCTTGCTTTGAAGTTTCGAAACCAATAGAACACGTTTATGTCTTCTACTGTCCCGTACTTCTTCAGAAGTGGAGTTATTCTGATTTGTTTATCCTCCATGGTGGCCGACTTCATGCCATTTCTGTAAATATTTTCCAGCATTTCCTTTCGCTGGGTTGTTGGTTTCGATTTGGTAATCACATTTCCAGTGGTGCTGTTCTCTCCAATCATGCATTAATAAAAACAGGCCAGGGAAAATAAGTAAATCATCAAATTATTAGAAATCATGAGAGAGCAGAAACGGACAATATTCACACACACAATAATTGAATTTCTATATATTAAATCACAGGAATACATTACAATATTTATAGTGTTGCTGAGATCCAACTAATTCCACTCTTGGAGGGAGAAGTTGAGAGAATCTCAGAACATCCTCCAACAAACCAAACCAATCCCTAATCTGTAGTATGCATCATAAATGAAGCATTATCTCAAACGCCCCCCCTTAATGCCTACATTACAGAAATGAAGAACACACTATTTTAATACAAACATTTGTCTGCCCTGGTCTTCATTAACATTTGTACCCACTGTGAGATCTCATAGACAACACTCTTTTCTCCACCATTTTCGAGCTACCAATCAACCCATTTAAAATATGTTTGTTTCTGACCAGCAATACTGAATTTGTAAGATCAAATATTCTTGACACCCCCGAAGAAGAGTCAGGACACTGAACTATCCTATGGAAGTATTTCCATCTGTGAAATAACCCCGAAGAATAAATTTCAACAGTCTATAGGAAAATATTCTAGGTACAGAATATGATCAGCGATCAATCCTACAAAGTGACCTTTACACACAGGATCTCATTGTAAAACCTGTAACTGATGCTTTTGAAGCCCCGAGGAACAACAAAACCCATCAGCATATAGCAAATTCACAAAATCAAATTAGCCAATTGTTCTCTCGGCACCGAAGAATGTCGAGAACGACTAATTTAAATAATGCTAAATTTGTTTAATAATTGGTTCTGCAATATAAAAAAAATTACAATCATAATACATACACATTAATATATAGCTGCCCATTGCTCACACAGTGAACCTCGTCCAACAACAAATTAATGGATTTAAACTACACCTCTTCCATCACACTTACAAAGCCCAGCAACATGTACTTCATATGCAGAATACCTGGCCACATTCCAAGTTTTTGAAGAACAAAGCTAACAATACTCGGCAGATTATCAATAAGCGCAATTCTACATTTGATGATGCAACACTTAGTGGTAAGCACCTGGTTCAGTGCTTGTTGTGACCAGAGGAGAATGACTTATACATGTTGTCCTCCTATGAAATCATAGTTTCACAACCACAAGAATAAAGTATGTAGGTGGAGATGTCCTGTCCCAGAAACAAGAAAGTCTCAAAACCCTGTAGTAGCACACTCGTTAATTGCATTATTTATTTCTTGCTCAAATATTTCCATAGCAGTTGACGGCAACGTAACTGGAACAAGAAATCCTTCACAGGGATTCACTGAAGGCCTTATCAGATATGGAACATTTGTGCTTGTGGATAAACAGGACATGCATACGTTGCCTTTCCCCATCCAAAATCCACTTCTTTGATGTCCACCATAATCCTGGAAACGTCTGAAATGCAATAAACACCATACGATTTACCGTGTGGGCATCCATTCAGTTCCGCTAAATCAATGAAAGATCGCATGTATTCTTCCTTCACCCTGAGTTTGCCTTCGTTAATCAATTTAACAGCGAATGACAATGGTTGGTGTGTCAAATCCCTGGATTTAGTCATAGCGTAAGCGGGAACTATCACATTTCCATAGTAACCCCTTCTTCAAACACCACGCTCATACCATCCAGCCTCTATTTTCTTTCTATTTATTGACAAACTACAATGCGTACACAAACAATAAAATAACAAACACACAAAACTTCACACTGCTCTCACATCTTTCTGGGTACTCCCGTGAGGGATTAAGCCCAACCAAGCTCTGATACCATATTAGAAATTATGACAGAGCAGAAACGCACAATATTCACACACACAATAATTGAATTTCTATATATTAAATAACAGGAATACATTACAATATTTATAGTGTTGCTGAGATCCAACTAATTCCACTCTTGGAGGGAGAAGTTGAGAGAATCTCTCAACATCCTCCAACATACCAAACCAATCCCTAATATGTAGTATGCATCATAAATGAGGCATTATCTCAAACACAAATATTATATGAAAAAACAGAAAACATATTTAGGTCCTCTATAAAATAAAAACGAACAGAGAATATATAAAAGACCTGCAATATTTTTATCCATAACTGCAGTGTTTTTAAAACAAGATCTGCAATCGTTTGGTTCCTTTTTCCTTCAATCAACGACTCTAGCAATGAAATGAGGCCGATGAAGTGGAGGTGACAATGTATGTGAAACAAACATCAATATATAATGGTTTTAGGGCTCCAAGGATTACTAATTTTTTCATTTATTAGAATTCCAAGGTTATAATGTATACACATTTCCAAGTTAAATTGTTGATATATATTTTTAATGTGAAAAAAAGAGTTAGTTTAAGTACTTAAAAATAATAATACATTTTATGCCTATATTTTGATAGTGTAATTTATAGTTTCGATATATTTAATTCTTGACTATTTATTATTTCAATATATTTTATCCATTATTGAATTAAATTTATTATATTTTATTTAGGTTAAGAAAAGTTTAAAATGATGTTTGTTTAATGTATTTGATTTGCAGTTGTTTAAGGAGGTAGAGAAATTGATAGGACGACTAAAACTGGGTCGAATCATGACAATTGCTTTTTAAGAAATCTTGCATTAGCAGTATTTGAATAGTGTTTGATATTAGAAGTGGATTCAACACCATTAAAAAAATTAAGAGCACTCAAAATCTTGAAATTTGATAGCTATAACTTGAATTTGCAAAAATCTTTACAGGATTTTATTAAAATATTGCTAGAATTTCGATGATTTTCAAGGCAAAAAAGCAAGCTAGTTAGACTACCCCATTTGATTTGGTTATGAAAATTTTGAAATGATATTTGTTTTATCAAATATATTATTAAAATAAAAATGATATTTTATTATAATTTTTTATTTTTTACTTAATAAGTTTCAATGCTAGAAGAGAAAGTATTAAAGAAATGTTGACTAGATTTGTTTAGTAAAATATTATGAAATAAAAAATTTACTGCCAGCTTTCAAATCTTAAATTGATAATTTAGTTTTAAATGTTATAATGGAGGTTAAGATTGAAAAAGTTCAAAATAACCTAATACAGTAATTAAAGAAATATTGTCTAATTTCTTTTAATAATATGTTATGAAATAATTTGGAAAATTTTTAGAATAAGATTTCAAATCTAAAATTTATAATATAATTTTAAATATTTTTTAAATAAAATAAAACAACATTATTTTTACTTTTTAAAATTAAAAGGTCTACTTTTTCCATTAAAAAATTTGACATATTATTAAAGTAATATTTTTAAAAATTATATTTCACTAAAGCATAGATAAAAAAACTCATATATAATGTAAAAATGAGGACAACCACTCCTGAAAAATTTTAAATGAAGTTTGTTTTGATTTGGGTCAAATTATTGTCTATTGTGAAAATTAAAAAGCTTTTTCAAAATGATAAAGATCTTTATTTTTCATTTTCAAATTGCTATCTTCCCGTATTATAGCAAAGGTAAAGAAATGCTCACTGATTTTCTTACTAAATGTTATGGGAATATCTAATAAGAAAATTTTAATAAGATAACAAATCTAAAATTAATAATTTAGTTATTTCAGATTAATAATTTAGTTTTTATTTTTTCAAATAAAATATTTCAGACATATTAGCAAATTCTAGGCAATGCATAAATTAACACCTAAACGTTGCCAGAAAAAACAAATTAATCCTGAAAATATAGATGATGCAAAAATTCAACCTCTTAAGATTATTAGTGACTCAAAATTCAACATCCATAAACAATAAAAGTAAAAATACAAAAATATACATTTTTGTATTACATCATTAAGAATTCCACTCATTAATGCATAAAGCACCTTAAAGTGATTTGTCAAATGAAAAAAACAAGACAACGCAAATAAGTAAATCATTATATACTACAAATTTAGATTAGATAAAATGGAAACATGAAGAGAGAAATTAAAACAATACCTGCACTGTTTTTCTTCATCGTTTTTCCTCTTTCGCTTCCCTTTTCGTTCGATCGACACGTCTGGCAATTAAATGAGACCAAAGAAAGTGGAGTTGACCACGTATGTGAAACATATATATATAATGGTTTCAAGGTTAATTCCAGATTATAACGGAAGTGACTGTATTAACCCTTTGACCACTTAGTATTCCATGGTGATAATGTCAACATTGTATTCCGTATTTTAAAACGTGAATTACTTCGTTTGCGTTTCCAAGATTATTTATAAATTTAAATGTAAATGTTAGCTATTATTTGTAAGTGTATCAAAAAAAAAACCTTAAAAAACTAATATAATAAGTCCATCTTAATTTTGAAATGGCAAATTTTTAATTTGAAAACAAAAATAAAAAAAATCAAAATAAAAAACATGAAAAAAAGTAAAGTGTGATACATTGATTTATAAAGTGTTGACTAAATTTGCTGAATAAAATATATCAAAAATGATAATTTAGTTAAAAATGTTTCTTATAACATAGGTTTTATATATATATATATATATATATATATATATATATATATATATATATATATAAAATGTTATTTAAAATTTTATTTGTATTTTAAAGAAATAAAATTATATTAGATTTTGCATTTATTTTTAAAAAGTACGCATTTACTCATTTTACAATTTTCTATCTATTTTGAAAATTAAAAGTAAATTTAGATTTTTAATTATTAGATATATATTATTAAATAATAATAATTTTTTAATTTAAATATTTAAGATTTTATTTGTTATATTTTTTTCAAATAATTTTAAATAAATTATTTTAATGAATTTTATTAGAGATTTTGCAGACATAATTTTAAATTTAAATTACAATTAGATCTAGCTCAATTGGTTTAGCACTAAATCATTTTGTTAATGAGAAGTCATATAGTCAATTCTAGTCCAAACTTTTGGTCTTAGGTTTGCATCTAATGAGCAAGTGGGAAGTAGGGTGAATTTGCTAGATCTTAGGGATGAGAAGTCACCTGTCATCCATTTGGGTGGATTTTCCTTTAAATTTTGGTGGAAAATAATCCATTCTAGTAGATCTACCATGGTAATTTTTGTGCATCTAATGGCCATCAATATCCTATGTGCACAAACTATACAAAAAAAATATTAATTTTTTTTCATACACACAATTAAATGATCCAAATATTTCATAGTTTAAGGTTATGTGCCCAATTTTAATATGAGTTGAAAACATAATATAATGAATTGGAAATATCATATCAAACTTAAAATATTATTATATTTTAAAACACATCCTAACCCACCCACTAAATGTAAGTTGTTACAATACTCGCTATATCAAGTGATTTCTTTTAATTTACTAGGTTTGAAGTTGACATTCATTATAGGTTATTGAGTGAACATTCATTATAGGTTATTTAGTTTACTATATAACCATAAATATACTCATCTCAAAACGTAAAATTTATCTTCATCGAAACAAATTTCTTCTAATATTGACTACCCATTACATGTTAACAAAACCAATGTTTAACGATCATCCAAGCTTCCTAGGAAGGAGCTCCTATTAAGGACCGCATAAAATACATTTGAACTTTGCTTGACTACAACTATTGGACTTGACTTCTTTTTATTTATAACTATTCTCATTAAATAGGAAATTTAATAAAGTTTAGTATAAGTTTGGTTGAGAAATTTTTAAATTTATATTATCTTAAGGTTTCCTTTAATTGGTTGAACATTAAAGAAAGTTTTTAATAAAAAATATATATGATCAACTGTCCTCTACCTTTAAGCTCAAATTTGATGAGCAAGCTTGAGTATATATATATATATATATATATATGATCTACATATTTTTCAACCTGTTGAATAGAGAAAAGTTAGTAAAATTTATTGTATGACTCGATTTACAAAAAATAAAAATATTACTTAATTACCAAAAACACCAAAAATTCAAAATGTTTTGTTGAAAGTTCTGAGACGTGCTCAAATTCAGATATGATATTTTCAGGCCATCACATTAAAAAAATTATGTAATGCATTCCTAAGTATCATATCAAATTTTAAATATTATTATGCTTTGAAATGCACATGCTAATCCCAATAAATATAAATATTTACACCACAAGGATGTGGTTATATTAATTGAATATTTATTAGTTTACCCAGCTTTCACTCTAGGTTATTGAGTTACCAAATTAGAATACCTACACTGATTTGAAAAGCTACTCAAAGTAAAGAGAAATTTCTTCTAATATTAACTACACATTAGTAAAACCAATGTTAGTTTTCATATAAACTAGCTTAGATTTAAAAGTCTATTGAATATATTTGAATTCTTTTTAACTATAGCTATTACCCTCCCTTGCTTCTGACTCGATCTCTCATTCCAATCTTTAAAAAATTGTCACTTATATCGTTATGAAAACAATAAATTATGTCATAATTATACAAACACTTCAAAGGATGCTGGATCACAGGATTTTGGATAGAAATAAGAGGGAAAAAAAATTGGGTTTGGTGTTTATGTTATCACATATTCTCTTTGTACTACACTTTCCAATGATTATAATTTGTGGCTTGTGTTCGCTTCTCTTGCATAAGAGTTCCCATTTATTTTAGCCATTAACATTTAAACCAATAAAACAAGATCTTTCCTTCAACTCTTCCTTAATTATCGAGAACTGAAACTAGTATCTCAATACCATTTACAAACTACCACTGCATGTCGTTTTTGTAGTGGTTTCCATTTTGTAGTAAGACATCATTGAAATCATATATTAATAAGGGAAAATAAATAAATAAATCACTAAATACTAAATGATCAATAAAATAAAATTAAACAAGAAATTATTAACTTACCTTCAATATTTTAATCCACTGCTCGTTTCTTTCTCTCTTCTTTTCTTTTGTTGTATGGATTTGACAATGGACAAAAGGAAACATTCTCTAAATAATTTTTTTGAATATTCATAGTCTGCTTACTTCGGCCCCTTATAGCTTCCTTATAACTCTGATGTTGGACCTCTCATTACACTGTTTCTTTCCCTTATAGATGTGATTGTGGCCTTGATTACACTACTTAGCATGAAGGGACTTGAAGAGATCTCAACCTATAACAATACTATAAACATTTAAAATTTTAGAGTTAAATGTATTAACATTTTCAAATTCATAATTTAATATTTCAAAATTAATTTATTAATATACATGAAATATGTAAAACTCGTCTAGGTCCATCTAACTTCGCATCTGTCAAGGGTCTAGAGGGATCGAATCCCTAATGGAGAAACATTTGCACCTTGAGGGATATTATCCCTCTAGGAGCATAATACATCTGAAGTTGGATGAATCTAGAATGATATTAATATTAATATTAATATTGTATTTATTATTATTACTACTATTTTAATATGAATATTAGATTTAATGATGTTTTTTGCATGACATGATAACAAAATTTATAACAAATTAATATTAAATTAATATTCTCATATATTTCAACTTTGACAGGAAAATACTTTTCTTTAAATCTTTTAATATATCTATAAAGTATGGCTTTTACTTTGAAAGATTCATTTTACAAATATTGAATTAAAACATATATTAAAATATTTTAGTTTATAATATTTGTGTTCAATTGTATTTCAGTTTTTTTATTATATCATTATTTTATTTTTGTTTTGGTGTGGAACTAATTTATTTTATTTTATTTTATTAGAGACATGACATACTTACACATCCTCATACAGGGTTGTATGATGCCCCTCTAAACGTGTTGAAAATTGATTTATTAATGCTTAAAATATCATAATTATGTTTCAATTTTTTTTTTATTTGTTAGGTAATATGAGTTTTGATATGGATGACAATCCTAACCTATAGCTTGAGTAACTACTATCTACCAATATCTAAGTGTCAAAATCACTTCCCTTGGAGATCACACCCAAGTGAATTTTCACACTAGGTCTTAGCATGGCTGAATTGTTTCTTACGAAGTTTCAAAGTACTAACATTTTCACCACATCCCATTACACTATGGACTATGAGTGTTTTTTTTCACTCGATAAGTTTCTAAACAATTATATTACCTATCTAAACTATTATATTAATACATTTGTTTGAAAAAATAATATTATTATTTGTATAAACAATTAAGATTAAATATAATAATATATATTTCATTTCAATTTAAATATTGTTTTTCAATTTTAGGTTAAAGTTTATCAAAATGTATTGTTTATAATAAAAATATTTATAATATTATTATATTCATACATGTGGTTGGATATATAATTTATGTTTATTATCTTTTATATATAACTATTTTATTATATTACATCATATTTTATTTTTTTAAATAAATGAATAAATATTTATTTTAAATTTTAATCATAAATAATTATAAATAATTTTTAATCTTAATATTTCTGTTAATTTATTATTTAATGTCAAAATATTTTGAAAATTAAATTTCATATTTATTATTAAATTTCATTTTTATGTTGTTGAAAATCCAATGTTATTAAACAAGTTAACATGAAAAATATTAACAAAATCATGATACACTAATCAACAAATTATTTATTAACTTTTAGTAAATTCCATTCTCTTTATCTCAACCAAATATTATAAAGTAACCATGGTAAATGTAAGTGTAAAAATCATATATATAGCATGTATATAAAATATTGTTTGAGTTAGTATTCCAAAATTATAATGTAAATCACTACATTAACTATATTCGAAGGTTAGTATTCCAAAGTTATAATTTCAAACATTATACTTGAGCATTTCCAACCAGAAAGTGTTCAAAACTTTTATTGAGAAAAGAAGCTTCAAGTATCATTGTCATGTTCCAACCTTTGAATTCAAATGTTCATTCCAATATATACATTTATTACTCATATTTAAAAATAAGAGCTTGGTATGTCAAGTTACAATCTGAATATACATATTAAGACAATAATAACTAGTGTTTGAAAGCTATAATAGTAGACCATGTGTTTGGATATGTGTAATTTAGAGTTACTTTTTATTTTTATAAATAATTAAATAAATTATGTATTATTTTAATTGTAAAATAAAATAAAATATATTTTATTTTATTATGAAAATATTTAAATGAATTTTTTTTTTAATACATAAATCTATTATTTCTTATTAGTGGTTAAAAATATTTCAAATTATATACATCTTTCTTATTGCTCTTTATTTTCAAGTTCCTAAAGTTATTATGTTATAGAAAAATTAAGATGAAAAATGTCAATAAGAGAGTGTTGCATGTATAATAAAATATTCATTAATGGTGTTAGTAAAATATTATGAAAATAATTTATTTGGGAATTTTATTGGAAAATTTCAAATCTAACTCTCAAAGTATGGGTGGTGGAGGCATTTAACCTCTTGTAAGCACTAGTGGTGAGGAAATTAACCTTTAGTGGCATAACAAATAGAGGTGAGAGGTGTACATTTTTTAATTACATCATGCTAGTTAATGGAAAAGCGCATACTTCCACCTTGAAAATAACTTTGGAATGCAAAATTTGATACCTTCACCTCACAAATTTGCATGAATGTAGAAATTCCCACATTGCACGTATGAAATATAGTGGATAAATGCACACCTCCACGATTGCGAGGATGGATAATTGGGGAGGTTAAAGTGCACAGTTCTTCCCTCCATTATCACTATATCTCCTGGAGGATGAAGGTGTATATTATACATGCCTTCAAAGGATGGCTAATGCTTGGGGTTGAGGAGGATAGAAAGATGTGCATTCTATATGTTAATTACATGATTGTTAAGTTTATAATTTATGCTACAAACTTTGGATTTTTTTTTTTATTTCCCATGTGTTTGTTTGTTAGTCTCATTCTCATGTGATGAAAAAAATCCAAGTACAAAATAATTAAATTAATTATTATCATGAGATTAGGGATTTGATCCTACCTTTCTAGATTCGGTTTGTTCCTCCTAGACAGAAGTTATTTTAGGTACAGTTCATTGAGAGATTCTCTGCAACTAGCTAGGCTCCTCGATTAATGTGTGGTTGAGATATCTACTCAACCAAAGTTTCCAAGATAGAGACCCTATCTCGAGACAAATTTTCTCATGTATTTATATTTGTATATAAACATTATTTGATTAATGCGATAGGAATACACTAAGGCTTAGGCCGTTTTTCCGCTAGAATTTTCTCTCTAGTACATTTATGTGTGTTTACTATAAATCCTTCATGTAGTATCAGATTTGAGGGCTATGTGACTACTCGGTCTGAGGCTGGAGTGAATGAAGGCACTGGTGTGGATCTCTAATGGTTTTTGAATCATCTCATCTACTGCAGTGTTTTTATTTTCTAGTTGGCACTCATATTTTCCTTAGCCTGTTTTGTTTTCAAATAATTAGATGTATTTTTTATGGAACATGACTGAAATTTCTTGCACATCGATTCAATACTATGCAAAATATCTCACAAGGATCATTTTTTCAAATTTATTTTTTTTGTTTCTTAGGCAGGGCAATTTGGAGAACATCCAACCATCATGTCGATGTGATGTTGAGCTCATGCAGTTGAGCGAGTGTGCCCAAGGAGGAGGAAGAGAAAGCTTCAGTTGCTTGCTGGAAGCGAAGTCGATTGCTGGATAGTGAGCCTAGGATATGAAACTTAATGGTCTCATCTAAACAGCGATGACGTTGGTTTCATGTTTCATATTATGGCACAGATCTGATTTGTTCTACTGACAACACAAATCTGACATGTTTCAGGTCATCTTAACGATGATAAAAAACGCCAAAAAGTACACTATATCTGGTGTATCCATCCTAAGAGGCATTGAAATTAATATCAAAGGATAAGATTGAACATACAAGGCACATGTTCAAGCATTAAAAAATTGAGTTCTGACATTAAGGAGACATTTTGGTCCACGTACATCTTGAAATTTTATGGTCTCTTATTATCCAGCAAGAGTGCTTGTGACATATTATTTTTTTCTAAGATGAAAAATTGTATTAACACTTGGATTCAAGCCAATTAAATTGTATTTTTTGTTAGATAATTGTTGTATATGTTTTTTTCATTTAAGAGAATCGTGTATGTTGCTGCCAATTTAAAGAATTGTTGTACATTTTGCTAGAAAGCATAGCATTGGTCGTTCCATAAATGTAGCACTTGGAGGTGTGAAGTAGCTGAGAAGAGATACTTGCAAGGTGTAGGGGTTGCAGAAAGACACATTTTTGCACATTCAGAAAGACAAATTGTGTCTCGTTTGTAAGAAAATTATGTCTCGTTTGTAAGAGAAGTTGTGGCATCCTATTAATTATTGCAGGAACTTGTGAGCATGGTGCCAACACATGAGCTGCATTAGAGATCTACATCCAGATAAAACTGGCATCATTGAATGTTAAATGTAGCTCACTAAGTGTAAGAGACAATTGTTGAAGTGGTCTAAGTGACATGGAGTTAACATTGTTGTGTGTAACAAATTGTTGTGATAGAAGAGTTGTGTTGTTGATTAAGATTTGTGTTATTTTATGTCGCCCATTAGTGGATAAAGGAGACATTGTTGGTATTTTATTTTGAGAGGAATTTCCACAGATCATAGACAAAGAGAATGAGATTGTTTCCTGTGGTTAAATGAATGTGCCATTGTTGCCAAAGACTTGCTATTGGAATTGTGACTTTTGGATTTGTCCTCTGAAAAAGTATGAATTTTTATGCGATAGTACTACATCTGTTTATTTGGAAGCAATCCAAGTTTTTCGAGGAGGATCCCTTGAATTTATGAACATTGCAAGTTGAGATTACATGTGTTTTTTATGTGAAGAGGCAATGGGAGGATCTTTTAAAATTTCCATTCAAAGTTTGAGTGCAAATCACAAAATCGAGTACTGTGGAACCCATCTCTGATATTTTTAATGGGTTTAAAATTCTTTTAAGGTGAGTATAGATGATTTTAAAAACTATTAATAGAGTAAGGGTGAGTGAATATAGATAAATAACAATTTATTTTGGAATAATAAGGTGCATTGAAATTTTTATTTTGGATTGATAAGGAGTCATTGTCCAAGTCAAGTAAAAGTTAAAGTTTTAACTTTGTTGCTAAATAAGTGTCAACAATGGAGTTATAATGGTGAATTTGATTGCTTATATACTCAATACTTAATAAAAACATATCTTTTTGGTATTTATTGTGTCCTATATCTACCCGAAATTGAATAAGGGTATCTCAGGTACATGATGAGTATGTTTGTGATGGTGCATGGTTCTTGATGTTGCTTATGTTTTATCTCTATTTTTGACACTCTCTTTGTAAAATGGTACACATGGAGTACACAAAAAATTAAGGAAATGCATGCACACAATAAAATTCTCTTCAACCTCATGTAATCAAGCCAATAACAAGCAATCAAGAAGCTGCAACACATAACCAAAAATATCAAGTTGTTAACATCCAAATTCAAAAGATGATTCTACATCAACAAGAAAATTAACTGAAGGTAATGAAGTTAATGTCACTAAAAACTCAAGAATTCCATGGAAAAATATATATCAACATTCAACGACAACTGGTTATTTTTTAACTTGCAAATATGTTTTTCTTTTGTAACTCAGCTTGTAATGAAATTCAAATTTAGTTGAATTGTAAGTGTCCATTCTCATTTGAAACCAACACCCATGTTTTAAATTGATAGGATGTAAAGAGATTCAATTCTCTTCAATTGAGTCAATTAAGCCAAGTGAGTCCATTCTTTTTAACCTAGTCATTCCAATCATTATAAGGTTTTCTCTTGTGTGAATTTTCAACAGTATGCGACACCCTTATTTTGCAAATAATCACAATCAAGAGAGTGAGTTTAAACAAGCACAAAGTCAAAGTGAATAATTTCACAAGATCAAGTGAACATGAAACTGAATGAAGCAAGCATCGAGTGAGTGAGTTCAAATATAAAGCAAACAAAAAATAATAAAGCCAGTTCATATCTATTGTGAGAAAGCATGAGTTATAGTATTCAATTATTAAAGTGAGACAATACAAGAGAGCATGTCAAAATGGGAAAAAGGAGGAAAATGTCTTCAAAGTGTAGAGCTGGAAATCAAAGAGTTGAAAGAGTGAAATCATGAGTTACAGAACACAATTGAACTACTGGAATGGAAATTGGAGCATAATCAAAATTTAATTGATCAAATGACCAACATATTAGAAGCTATCAAAGGCTTTCAAATTGAGCATGAAATGAAAGAGAAAATCATTAGCACACTCGAAATAAAATTAAGTGAAAAACAAGATCTACTTCACGCACATTGTACACAGAAGGTCGATGCAAGTTGTGAAATTGAAGACCTCATCCAAACAAAAAATTAAAGTTGTGATACAAGTGACCTTATTAAGCATATTGATGAAGGTTGTTGAAGGTTGTCACACAAAATATCTGATCAACCAAATTGATGCAAGTTGTGACATAAGTGATCTCATCCAACCCATTGTACTACTACATAATGCAGCTACTAGTAGTGAAGATCAAAGTGAACATATTGATGCAACATGTGAAATAGTTGAATATTTAATAGAAATGGTTGATGCTCAATGTTATACATATGATTTAATCAATCCAGCCCATCATATCGGCAGTAGCAGTGGGTGTGGAGAAAAAAAAAAAGATGATCCATTAGGGGAATTTTGAGGTCTAAAATGGGCCTCCTAAAGAAATTATAAAATAATAGTGGAAAAAATCAAATAAGATTTGATGACATCATCAAATTTTAGAGGGAAAAATGAAAAAACTACTTTTTCAATTCATATTTTCAACTTATCTCTGAAAGTTTTTACTCAAATTTCAAGCGGGAGTACTCGTTGGATGTGGAATTTAATTCCTCATCCAAAGAGTACCCATGTTGCATACTTTGGATGGGTCCTACTACATGAAAAATGAGAAATACATAAAAAAACGTGATTACAATCATGATTTTTTATGTATTTCTCATTTTTTGTGTAGTAGAGTTCATCGAAAGTATGCAACATGGGTACTCCTTGGATGAGGAATTAAATTTTGTATCCAACGAGTACTCCCACTTGAAATTTGAGTAAAACATTTGGGAGATAAGTTGAAAATACGAGTTGAAAAAGTAGTTTTATTATTTTATTATTTTTTAATATTTTTACCCTTTTATTTAAAAAATGGTAAATCATCCCCCATGGTTGACATCATCATCTTGAATCCTATTGGTTTTTATAAAGTTTATTTTTGTTGTACATTTTTCTTAGGAGACCCATTTTAGACCTCAAAATTCCCCTAATGTTTCCAAGAAAGTGATCATACCTTGGGAAGAAATATCCTTAAAAAAATATCGACATGGCCTAGGTTACAACAAAGACAACAATTTGTATGTTCCATATTTATTTTGTAAGTGCCTATTTTCTAGATAGTGATCAAAATATGGTTAATTGTAACCATTGTAAGAAAAATCACCATATTAAGAGTAAATGTTTAACCTCCATCCTTGTCACCATTGTGGAAAGAAAAATCATTCATCAGAAAGATGTTGCAAGTGAAATCAACCACCAAGAGAAGACAAATTATGCATGGATTTATCCTTGGAAGTGGTCACATACATTCAAAAAATTGTCTATCTATAACTGAATGATTGAGTCTCACATGAAGACAACTTCTCCAGTACAATGAAGATGGTGAAACTCGCCTACACTTGAAGGGGGAGAGTTATGAATTCAAGTGTTGATTGTATCTCCTTTCAGTCGACAAAGGGGGGAAATGATAATAATGGAATTGAACGTTTTTAGATAGAACATTTTGATAACATCAACAAGAAATAGTGAGCATTTAATGACAACATAAACAAAAGCAGTAGTGAGAAGTTTTTGATCATAAGCAGCCAGTGGGCATTCAACATCAATGTAGCTAGTGGGAAATCAACATGAATGCATCCAGTGGGAAATCAACATCAAGTAGCGAGTGGTAAGTTTTGACATCAGAAAATTTTCCAGTGGGCATTCTCAACAGTTTTTGAGTGGGCAAGAAAATTCGCCAGTGGTCGTTATCAACATTTTGTCAGTGAACGAGAAATTAGGAAGTTGATTAAAAAAAAGGACATATGTATCCTTTTGCAGCTTGTTACGTGACAGAGTTATCAAGAAAAATTTAGAGATGAATCAGACTTACATATGACTCATGTTCTTTTCAGATTGATGTTTTTTTGACATCCAAATTTGGCAATTTTTTCACGCAGTGTTTTTGAGGATCAATAGTTTCAGCGTGAGAACTTGGAATATGGTTCTTGGTTTTTATTTTGGACTTATGATTGAGGGGGGGAATGTTAGCCTCACTATCATGTGAGGAAATCAATTCTAAGTACAAAATAATTAAATTAATTATTATAATGAAAGTTGGGATTTAATCCTACCTTTCTAGATTGGGTTTGTTCCTCATAGATAGGAGCCTTTTTAGGTCTAGTTGGTTGAGAGATCCTCTCCAACTAGTTAGGCTCCTAGATTATTTTGTGGTTTAGATATTTTTTCAACCGAAGTGTCCAAGATAGACACACTATCTTGAGACAATTTTTCTCATGTATTTATATTTGTATCATAAACATTATTTTATTAAACATTATAAATTTGTCATATTCCATGATTATATTATTTGTTGATTATTGATATCATCATGAAATACCTACTTATGATGAAACTGGAATATATTAAATTCAATCTTCGTCTGTCACTTAAAGTTATTTATAATATGATTATAAGGAATTTTAGCATCTATGTCCTGAAATATATAATTGGAAGTAGACCATCTTGACTCCTCAGTTACATTGTTAAGCACTCTTTCAGTATCAAAACAAATATTTCCTGACATTTCTAAGTATTATAATGACTGGATTTTGTACATCAATCTCCATGATACAATGTATCCTATCTATGAGCTATAACTTTTTTTTATTTTTCTTATGTGTACAAAATCTTACAGTACCTTTGAATTTGACATATTGGATGGGGGATGAAGTATATTTGGAAACATCAGTTTAAAATAATAGTTACAAGATCTTGGCATCCCATTATTGGCCTCTGATCATGAAGTACAAAGTAAAATGTAATGACAAAGACACATAAGAGGATTTATATTTAAAAAGGGGGATGTGCATCTTGATTGATCCATGATAGCAAGGAAGAACCTCACCATCGGGTGGATGTATCTGTATCCCAGTCTCTGGAGGAATTCAAAGAAAAATTGGATCAATAAAGAGATATTTTCTACAACATATTTTGTCTAAGCTAGCACCATATTCATTATCTCCATAACAATATTTAAGCTTGATTGCAGTACCCCTATTCTCTCTGCATGATCAAACCTTTGCAATATTTGATGTCAGACATCCTTCAGTCGTTCTTTTCTGCACCTAGAAATATTTGTCCTCATTGCAAATAATAACAAGAATATGAGCTATCAATGGTTTTCTAATTATTTTTTTCTTTTCTGCCCAAATCAAAGTATATCCTTTTGTAAATTGAAATACTCTCTCTAATGAAATATGTAGTTCTAAGTGATAAACTTATAGATATAAAAAAGGTACAACATCCAATGGGTTTGATTTGAAAAGCAAGGCAATAGAAAACTAATGAAGAACAAAAATAGAATAAATAGGCCCCACCATTATTTTTAAGAGGTCCAAAGAGGTGTTCTTTTAATGAAAGTGAAATTCAAATATCTAATATAACTTTTATATTGGTAAGTTTTAGGGTGACTATTTAGTTGAAAAACTTTAAAACTTGTTATGGCCTATTACCTTGGGTGATGGGATAGAATATGTACAACAACAAACCTCCCATGCAACTGAAACGTAAATGGTTAGCACCAATTTGTGTTCATTGGCATTGTTCATGTGGCTAGTGCTCTCGTATGAACGTGGAATCCAAGGCTAATTTTCCATCGCAAAGGTATGTGGGTATGGTTGCCACTATATGTATGGGTAACACTTTTTGAAAAAGGGGATGAGGATTTCTTAGTGTATATATCATCAAATGAGCATGACTACCTTCTTTGGGAAAATATAAACACACACACACATAATACTAGCTACATTGCATATTACTAATTATGAGAATAATGACTTATACACCTCCCTTCCGATCCAAGTTTCTTAAAGAAAAAAGAGTTATCAAAGAAACATCTACTACTGGTATTTCCATGTAAGGCCTATAAAAATACAAAACCTTTAGGGTTTGCAAAGGCACTTCATATTATAAAAGGAGAGGGAGGGAAGTAAGAGAATATTGTTGATTTATCATATTCTTGAGTATTTGTTCTGCTTAGAAAAATACTATTCTCTATTGTTTAGTGGAGAATTGTTCTTGGAATTCCTATGCAGGGATTTCACCTCTTCCTTTCAAGATTATTGGTGGAGTGTTTGCTAAATTGATCCACTACTAGGCTTGAGGCCATGCTCTAATTTCAATTGCAGCACTGAGCCATTGAGGGTTTTTTTGCTCTTGCAAGCTGCAGCAAGTGGGAGTCTAGATCTGAAAATATCTACTGTATTTTGGGAGCCTCTTCTCATGGAGTGTGTCTTTTAACCTCCTAGAAGAGTGTCTCTTCTCTTTGTACTTCAGATCTGGAATTTTGTAGTGGTTATCTATTTCATTTTAGCTATAGAACTTTTCATCTTGATGGATTGCGTCATTTTCGTGTGAGGCTCTTCATGGTGTTTTGCTCATAGTTTAGATCAGAGGTCTCTAGCGCTGGGCCTGCCTTCCACTTAGTGATTCATGGATTAGCTTGTTGATCCATATTATATTTAGATCTGATCCATTGTAATGAAATGTAATATTCAGAAATTTACTGCAGAAATTTCCAGATCTGCAACTTGTTTCTCAGATCTACTTTTATTTGTGCATGCTTTTGTCAAAATTCCAAGGGGATCTTGAAGAGAAAACAATCTAGTTTCCAGATCTGAAATAGAATTGATGTTTTGTCCACATATTTTTCCTAGATATGAGTTGTAACTTTCAGCTGCTGAATCTCCTAAAAATAACATTTTTGAGCCATTCTGCTGATGTATACATGTTGTAGCTCTCTTTTCTGAAGATATATTGCTCTCTTGCCTGATGTAATCTATTGTATATTAAGGAGATTTACTTTAATTATGATTTTCTGTTGTACTTTCATTTATTAATCATATATTATGGCCTCCTACTCATATGGACCAAGACTGTGTTATTCTGGAGGAAGTTTGTTGTGCATAGCTGCAGCCCCTCTTGTAGGGTGTTTTTTAGCTATACTAGGTTGTGGGAGACCTGGTTACCACACCTAGTTTGATTTTTTTTCGCTCCCCTTCTAGATCTAGACCCAAGATCTACTAATCTAAGGGGTCAAAGGACTACAAGCCCATTTATATACATCAATCTCCCAAGGAGTGCGTTATTTTTCCAAGCTTGTTGTGCAATCCCAATTTGGGATATTACAGTGGTATCAAAGCTCCTTTATTGGCACAACCTATGCTTGCCTTGGAGAACCATCCATGTTGCATTCAGAATAAGATGATCCTATTGCTGAGAGGGAGAATAGGTACCAGAATAGAAGTCATAAAAAATATGACTATACTACTGATGATCTTGATAGGGGTCAAAACAATGGGGAAGCCCCTGAAGCTGTGAATGATAAAGAAGCGAAGGAGTTTTAAAAAACTCTTTTGGATACCATACAAGATATTTCCAAGGAGCTCAAAGAGATGAGGGTTGACAGAAGTATGGAATATCCTGGGAGATTTCAGTTCAGAGAAACTTCAGATATATCTCATCATGGGATTGGTTAACCAGTGAATCTACCACCAGCCCCACAAGCTTCACAACGCTCCAATATGCCTACCTTCTTGGATGTGGGGAATGAAGGACCACATCAGCAAGCTTCTCTTGAAGATTAATTTGTGCAGTATGACTCTCAGAGTCATAGATTCAAGGATAACTTGAGTTTCCAAGACTTTTGTCACATTAAGGGCAGAAGAAGACCAGGGCAAGAGTATAGAGATGGTGGTTTCTTTCATGGTAGACAAAACACTATGGGCATATTATTTTTCCCAAGTTTGATGGATAATCCTCTAGTTCTGCCAAGGCATGGGTATAAAAGCTGGATATCTATTTCTAGTTGAACACAGTCCCTAAAGTTGAAGCCATCAAGATTGTAGCGTTGCACTTTGAAGGTGAAGCACATAATTGGTGGTTCCATGGATTGTCTACATGGGGACACATCAATGTGAATACCTATGCTGAATTCACTAGAATACTGGTGGAGAGGTTTGATAGAAAGGATCTTGAATCACCCTTAATAAGCCTTGCAACGATGAAGCAGTTAGGAGATGCAGAGACTTATATCTCTGATTTTTTAAGATTATCAGTCATGGTCCCTAATCTATATGTAGCAAGGAGAGTCTACATGTTCATTTATGGCCTAGAGGAACCCTTGCATGGATTGGTTAAATCTACCAAGCCCATCACTTTGCATGATGCCATTGAGAGAGCTAGAGATCTCCAAGATGCCTTGTCAAAAACAAAGGCAACTTTCCAAAGAAAGAGTTGTCACTTTTCTAAGGGGAAAGAAGGAAAATATGCTCCTCCCAAGGAGAGATATTTGAAGAAACCTCTTGATATTGATATCAGGAGGGAATTGAGGAAGAAGAAGCTATGATTCACTTGCCAAGAGTCATGGGTGCCCGGACGCTAAGATACCAAGTCACAATGCTGGAGGATTTGAAACAACTCAAGAATGAGGGGTACCTTCTTCTGACATCACCATCTCCCTCTCTCTTTTCTTTATCTACGTTGTGGGAGGAGAAGCATTGCATCGCAAACATTTGGCATGAAATATGCCAAGGAAAAGAAGAGGAAGATCAACAACATAACAAATGTTTCTATGGGGGTATCACCAGCGCTGTTATTATTGGAGTGTGTGGATCCATATTGGAGATCTCAACTCCTTATGGAGTACTCCAAAGATCTTCACACCAGGATGATACTGGATGGCATGAAGCAAGAGGGAGGCTATTTGGTCCATGAAGGGTCATCTATCATCTTGGTAGAGTATTCTTTTCTAAAGCCTCCAAGCTTAAGCAAGAGATACTACAAATGGCACATAAAGAGTTCCTTTCTAGCTATATGTAGTCAACAAAGATCTACACCCTAATCATAAGGAGTTTTGATTTGGAGGGCATGAAGGAGGAACTACATCAGCACTATGATTGGGATGAACCACATCAGCAATTTCAAGAGTGTAGGAGTTATGAGGATTTGGGGAAGCCAAAGGACTCTATACATGAGTCATTTCAGCCATCTCTTCCTTCTCTTGAAAGAGGAGAAATGTCCATGCCCAACTCCATGTGTCTGGGAGACTTGAATGGTAAAGAATATGATCTTATGGAGCATGTTTATTTTTCTGATTCTTTTAACATATCTATGCAGGCCATGGCTCCTAAATGGATTGATATTATATTTAGATATCATGGCATTGGTAAGGCCAGTAAAAATTCTGAATCTAGTCACTCCCTTGGGGTGCAAAGGGAGATCATTTTTCACGATGGTTGCTTCCCAAAAGCACCAAACTTATCTCTCAATTTCAACAATGATGAGATAACGTGTGCAAAAATTAAGTGGTGGGGGAACCACTTACCAAACATAGATCTACTGTAGGAAGGAGATACTTTGTGCTGGTACCTCATGTGGGTTCAGGATCCACCTCTCTATGCTCAACTTTCAGTTTGTTTATATGTACTCCTGCTTCCATACTTAGATGATCTAGTTGTATTGTTTATGGGGTTGTATGGACAGAGGATGAGCAATGTATATGCACCACATGATTTGGTACTTCAACCTGTACTTCATGATACATGCTTTAGATGTAGCATTGCTTCCACCATGTTTATTTCTGTTGAGTTTTTCACTCCTGAAGGGATGGAATATGCACATATTTGTTGGCCTTGGAGGAACAATACATGATGCATTGGATTTTTGAGAAATTGGCTTACAATGAGGACTTGATCCTTGATGATGCCATCAAGGGAGAAGGATAAGAACTATAGCTCTTATCCTATCAGTTTCTTAAGGAAAAGCAAGATTTTGGAGTGGAGGACTATAATATTCCTACTTAGCCCTTGCTAAGAGGAATATCCATTTTTGTTTTAATTTTTGTTGCCTGAATAAATAAATAAAGGAGGACATGTAAAACTCTTGAAAAGGTTGAATTAATCAATTCCCATGTGAACAATGATAAATCAAAGCCATGTAAATAATCACTTGCAGGTGTGAAAGAGGTGTGAGCTGAAGACTAGGTCAACCTTGACCAAATCAACAACGCTCTCCAGGTTCATTGCATCTCCAAAAGGGACAGTGTAGTTCTAGAAGGAGGCATCTCATGTGAAAAGGGCTAACTCATCAAGGTGGTTTATGGTTTGAAAAGGCTCTTCATCTTATAAAATGAGAGGGAGGGAAGCAAGAGAAGGTTGTTGATTGATCATATTCTTGAGTATTTGTTATGCTTACACAAATACTATTCTCTGCTGTTTAGTAGACAATTGTTCTTGGCATTCCTATGCAGGGATTTCACCTCTTCCTTTGAGGATTCTTGGAGGAGTGTTTGCTAAATTGATCCACTATTAGGCTTGAGGCCAAGCTCTACTTTCAATTGCAACACTGATCCATTAAGGGTTTTGCTACTCTTGCAAGCTGCAACAAGTGGGAGTGTAGAAATGAAAAGTTCTAGTGTATTTTGGGAGCCTCTTCTCATGGAGTGTGTCTTTTAACCTCCTGGAAGAGTGTATCTTCTCTTTTTACTTCAGATATAAAATTTTTCAATGGTTATCTATGTCATTTGAGCTACAATGCTATTCATCTTGATGGACTGCATTATTTTGGTGTGAGGCTCTTCATGGTGTTTTGCTCATAATTTAGAGCAGAGGTCTCTAGTGTTGGGCTTGCCTTTCACTTGGTGATCCATGGATTAACTTGCTATTCCATGTTATATTTAGATCTGATCCATTGTAATGAGATTTTATATTCAGAAATTTACTACAAAAATTTCCAGATCTGCAACTTGTTTCTCAGATCTACTCTTATTTATGCATGCTTTTGTCAAAATTCCAAGGGGGTCTTGAAGAGAAAACTATATAGTTTACAGATCTGAAATAGATCTGATGTTTTGTCCACATATCTGTCCTAGATCTGAGCTGTAACTTCCAGCTATTGAATCTCCTGAAAATAATGCTATTGAGCCATTTTTGCTGGTGTATACATTTTGTAGCTCTCTTTTCTGAAGATATATTGCTCTCTTGCCTCATGTAATCTACTGTATACTAAAGGAGATTTACTTTAATTATAATTTTCTGTTGTAATTTCATTTATTAATAATAAATGATGGCCTCTTGCTCATATGGACCAAGACTGCATTGTTCTTCAGGCGGTTTGTTGTGCATAGTTGCAGCCCCTCTTGTAGGGTTTTTTTCAGCTAGATTAGGTTGTGGGAGACCTCTTTACAACACCTATTTTGATTTTTTTTGCTCCCCTTCTGGATATAGACCCTATATCTACTGATCTAAGGGATCCAAGGGCTAAAAAACCATTTCTGTACATCAATCTCCCAAGGAGTGCGTTATTTTTCCAAGCTTGTTGTGGAATCCCAATTTGGGATATTACAAATTCATAATGACCCTCATGAGTTTGAAATGTTATTCTCAGAATATCTTCAGTCTTCATTCTAATTTGAGGATATCCTGAATGAATATCCAACTTGGTAAACTAAATTTCTCCATGTAATTCCTCCAAATTCATCAATCACAGGAATGGGAAATTTATCTTTAATAGTGAGCATATTGAGCTCCCTATAATCCGGACACATGCGCCATGATCCATACTTCTTGTGTACCAATACTACTGGAGAAGAGAAAGAACTTTGACTAGGTTGAATTATACCAACCTCCAACATTTCTACAATCATACATTCAATTTCTCTCTTTTGGACATAAGGATATCTGTAAGGCCTAATTTTTGGAGGGACACTTCTATGAATCAAATTAATAGCATGATCATGATCATGAATAGGTGGGAGTCCTTTGGGAGTTTCAAACACCTTGGAATGATTTTCCAAGACTTTTTGGAGATCTAGAGAAATAATTGATTTTGATGTTGGAAATTCTAGTTAGTATAATTGTGCAATTACACCTCGTTGTTCTTTCTTTAGAAGATTTTTCATGACATTAGATCTTATTATCTTTCTCGGCTTCCTTGCTATACACCGTAATTCGACTTCCTTTCCTTCTGAAAAAAATTTCAAGAAAATTTCTTGAAAATTAAAAGCTATCGTCCACAAAGATTGTAACCATTGTACTCCTGGTACAACATAAACACCTCCCATTGGAATAGAAATCATTGCACTATTAAATATACACTCCCCCATGGTTAGCTTGATATTATGGAATTTTCTAGAGTAATTTATATTTCCTCCATTTGCAACCATCACTTGACATTCTGATGCTGGGTATAGGAAATAATTCAATTCCTTGGCTATCTTACAATGAATAAAATTATGGGTACTACTCGAATCAATCAACACTATAACTTTTTTCTTCTTGACATGTCCTTCTATCTTGAGAGTTTGAGGAGTGGTAATTCCTACCAATGAATTACATGATATGGCTGGACTCATTTCTTATTCTTCTAGGTTGGTTCTTGGTGTGTATCCTCTTCTTTTGAAGCTTGTTCTTCATTTTCTTCCTCCTCTTCACAATCTATGTAAAATAATTTCTTCACAGCACACTTATGACCTTTAGTGTATTTTCTATCACAACTATAGCAAAGTCCTTTTGCTCTTTTTTCTTCTGATTGTTGTGGTGTCAACCTTGTAGGTTGTGGAAGTCTATGAGTAGGAACACTTCCATCCTTATAGATGTGAATGGTAGGCTTCCTTTTTGCCATAATTTTACATTCAATTTTTCTTGCCAACCTAAATTCCTTCTACAATGAATCAGGTTCCAAAACACAAACCTCATGTTGGATGTTATCCTCTAAATTCCCTATGAAGGCATCAATCCTGTGTTCCTCTAGAATATCAATTACCCTTATATTCAATTTTTTGAAGTCCTCAATGTGCTCCATCACTGAACACTTCTGTTTGAGATTTATCAACTGCCTAAAGAAGGTGTTTCTCTTTGTATCCTCATAATCTGCTATCATTTCCTCCGTAAAATTTGACCAAGTGACAATTTTTTTATGGGAGAAAAGCCATCTATACCATAAAAATGTATTTTTTTCTAAAATTATATTTACAATGCGCACCTTTTTCATGTTTTTCACATTATTGAGATCAAAATATTGCTCCATCTGTAGTATCCATGTTATGGGATTCTTACCATCAAACTTCCTCATATCCATCTTTGAAATATGGTGGTTCTTCCATCCCACATTAGATTTTATGAAATCACGATTAACATTTATTTTGTTCTCATCATGAGTTTCCTCTACTATCTTTTCGCCGTTAGGAAAAATTTCTTTTATCAACTCTGTCAAACCTTCCACGTCCACTTTTAGATCATTCTTCAGGTTTTCCATGTTGTCTTTCATTGTTTCATGGATCTTAGCTTCCATGTCATCCATCTTAGCTTCCATGCCAGCTTCCATCTCATCCATATTAGCTTCCATTCCTTTCTTCAAACCATCCATATTAGCTTCCACGCTTTTCTTCAAAACTTCCATTTCATTTTTTGTTGATCTTTGTGAGAGCAAAATTTGGTGCACTTGCTCTTGTAATTTTGACATGTCATGTTGCAGATCTTCGTCTTCATCGGTCATATTAGAGCCTTCTGAAGGTTTAATTGGTGTTGAATTCCTTTTAGGGGGAATTTTAGAAGCCAATACTGATATCTATTCTACAATATGCCCTTGGAATCAATTCAAACTAATTTTTCAAACAAGACATGAAATTCGAAAAAGAAACACACACCTTTTTCTTGATTTTGAGGAGCTCGATATTGAAACTAAATTATCTCTATGATTTCTGATATCAAATATCTGAAATTCGATCTTGTAGTATCCCTCTGAATCTTCTTTCGAATGCCACAGGTATGACATGATTTGGATTTTTCACGAAAATATCATTCCTAATCTCCCACAATGACTTAATTATGGACTGGTTTAGTAGAGTGAACTTGTACGGCATACCATGTGTCACTATTTCTTCCTTCAGCTCTCAAATTTATATATAGGAAACTAGAGCCTATGTACTTGCAGTTACTTTTCATAAAATTCCAATCCGACGCTCAGAGAGAGAGTTATGATGATTTTCACATGGTCACCTCTTTGAGATGAAATTTAGGAGCCTGAAAAATCCCTAAAATATAGAGATCATATCTTTGAAAATATTGCGAAAAAAGATTTGAAATTTGTACAGGAGGTTCCTCGGGATTTCTGCTTCGCTCTGTAAACATTTCAACTTCTAGACCTTCATATAAAGAAAGTTATAGCACAATTTCCATGATGGCCTTTCTTAAGTGAAATTCAGGAGCCTGAAAAAGCCCTAACTTCCACAAATCATATCTTTGAAAATATTTTGAACCAAGATATGAAATTTTTACATGACGTTCCTCAGGATTTTGGCTTCGCTCTATAAAAATTTCAGCTTTTGAAACTTGATAGAAAAATAGATATAGTAAAAATTCCACGATGACCTATTTGGAGCAGAAAAACCCTATAATCCAAAGCCTGATACCAAATGTTATGAAACCAGCTCCAAAAATAGAAGAAAAGATAGATGAACGCCTTAGAAACCAACCACTTTGAGGGGAAAGCCTCCAATAAATTACATAAATGAACAATTCTTTGATGATACAAATGACCAAAACCTCCTTCTATATATAGGAATCCATGGGGTCACAATATAATCCTAGCTGGCCTAACAATAATAATGTAAGAGAACAATAATAAAAATATTGGGGTTAGAGGAGTACAATAATAACAATAAGGGGGTTACACTAACAACAATAAGGGACTATACTAGTAATATAGGGACCTAACATAATTTCAATCATCAACTCTGAATAATCGAAGTATGTAGGCATGACTATTACAGGTGGAAAAAGTTTCACTCTGTTAAAGGATCGATAGGGGCTTAAGGCTAGAGCCTCGGATACACATTTATTATCTGGATATGGAGAAAGAGCCACCCAAATCTGTGCGAAAAATCCATGTATACAAATCTCGTGCCACCAAAAGAGATCATGTACCATCTATATGTCACATGTTGAATCAAAAGCAAATAACAATATTGTTTGATGTTTTATTTTTAAAAATTTTCAAGGATGTTTATCAACTTTCTGAGACCCTAGTAAATAGCATATATTCTATTTTGACTTGTAGTTAGATTAATTATAGTTTATTATTAATATGTAATTTTAATCTTTGAGGATATCTTTGGAATCTAAAAATAAAATCTCAAACCTCGACTTAGCATGTAAGGCTTTCCTCCTTATCATTATTCCAAGTGACATAAGGCATACCAAATTTCAAATATGTTGGATGGTGGGGTGACAAAATTTGATGTTTATACTACTTTCATTAAATTTTGTTGACCATATTTTTCCTTTTTTGAAATATGGTTGAGGCAACAAGACTACCTATTGGCTTCTTGAAGTAATTTGAAACACGTCTTACACATTACTGCAAGCAATATCTAGAAAGACGTCCTTTCATTTATAGATATTAAAGTTTCAAGATATCTAGGAAGTACACCTTTTAGTCAGTGGAGTTAAGTTATCAGTTCTATTGTGTAGCTTATCTCACTGTGTGTGCCATAGGAATTCATCGTAATAGGAAAATTAAAATCATGCCGTAAAATCATAACAATTTGCAAGATAGATTCATGAAAAAAGAACTCAATAAAGAGAAAGTAATTGTAAGGCATGTGAGGGAAATGAGTTCATATAGAAAATTTTGGAAGAGATGGAAAAATTACAACTACCACACAAATTACCAATAAGAACTCAAATATTTTCCTTCCACACAACTAATGTAATTCATATTCCATAGAGGTATAAGAAAATTTGGGTCTAATATATGCATTTCATGAGAGAGCCTAGACTTGTCACCGATCCTAGATATTTAATGCCGTAGAACTCATGCTTCAAAACCTTTGCATGGTTCCATAGATACATGACGTCAAGTCCGCAAGTTTTCATAGTAACTAGATACGACAGTAGCACACATACAACATACAATTAAATGGCACAAGCGTTCACATAACAAAGATGTCATAATAGAGTTAAAAATTCACTAAGGTAGAAGATTGGAATCTTGGATGCCACAAGAATTTTGGATCCTTATAGTTACTGAAAGTAGTATAGACTTCATATTCTTTCAGAGGTAACCATAGTTCATGCTATAATCATAAATATGAAAAACTTCAGACCTTATGAGGGAGCTAAGATTTATATCATTAATTAGATGAGGCTCAGATCATAAACTTTAGACCTCTTACATAATAGACAGATCTGTTGCCAAAGAGAAAAATGAAAAAATCTTACCTTATTCCGATGGCACAAACTATTCGTTCCTTTCTCCAACAAAGATGAGTTTTAGAGGGCTAATAAAATTCAGATTCTTCTTAGAATTGTTCTTCTCACTGATACCCATAGAATATCATCACTATAACAACTCGTCTTGATGGGTAAACAATAAAGGTTCTTGACTAAAGCAAGATATATGATCCCATAAGACTCACATATTTTCCTCAGTGAAATTTGCCTAAAAAATTCTCATATATTGAAACTAACTAGATGCCATAGAGATTACAGACGGTGTCATAGAGCTTGCATTGCTCTCAAATTTTCCCACTCCTTGATTAGGTTAAGAATTTCATAAGATGGTAAAGTTCTGGTGTAATTTTTCTAAAATATTGACAAACCAAATAATTATGAGCTACTGAACTGAAGATACTATTCGTGGAAAAGGAAATGGCCAAAGACTATTCGGATTCGATGACCAAATGGATAGCATCATTAGAATCTCTAGCGATTTGGAAGGACCTAAAGTAGTATATATTATAGACAACATTTGGTAGAGACTGTAAGAAAATACTATCAAAGTAAAGAGAAAATTAAAATATTTTGACAATATCATCAAAGACAACCTACACCCATTAAAATATATGTCCACTGTTTACATATGTGAAAAGAATATGGCATATTCCAAACATCTATACAAGGTCCCATCATTTATGAAGTTAATGTGGTAGGTGGTTCAACCCAAAAATTCTAGGGAACAAACGATCTACATGATATGAAAAAAAGAAGAATAGCTGATGAATACATTAATGGATTTTTCACTCTTTGCCAAAATTCATGAAAAACACTGGGCATCCATATTCCAAACTCTACATTGGGCATTTGGGATGTGCAGCTTCAAATTTACATGACTAATGTAAACCATTTTTCCTCTAGGTTTTTCCTGGTCAAAATATTGAATAAAAAAAAAATCATAGCATTAACAGGTATATACCACCTAATGCAACATCAGTGGAACTTTCATAAGAAATGACTTTAATGGCCTTATAAAAAAAAAAAAATGGCAGGGAATAAGGTATCCTTAGATTAGTATGTTCTAGTATAAATCAAATATTTGTTTGCTTGTGTCTAGGACCAAGTTGGAGAATTTTCAACAATGATGATCCAGGTTCGAAACCGCAGGGTTTATTCCTTGTGGCACCCTTCAATGCTGGAATATAGAAAATTTTTAAAGTAGATTTTGCGTGGATTTTTGTACCGAGAAGGACTTGCAATTTTTATTTCTTTTAAAAAAAAAATTTATTTGGTTTTAACCTTTGTCTTTGTCATACATGGGGCTCTTATATCCTTTAGGGACACCATTTATGGCTAACATTACATTCCAATAGGGTGAGGTTTTGAGTAGATAACATTGAATGGTATACCACGTATATAGATCAACATGAAAAAAAATTCATGTGCATAATCCTTGCAACCTTGGTTGAGAAAATCTGATTTTTTTCTATAGCCCAGATGTATTGGTGAGAATCCACTAGCATGGCAGATACACATCAACCACCTAACATTCTTTGTGAGCCTAGCATTTTAAATTCAATGAAAACCATTGATTTTTTCGATTTGTTTTCTGTGGTCTCCTCTTCCTTCTTGTATTTATTTCTAGGGAAAATTTTAGGGGCAAATTTTAGCCCAAAGGCGAATTTTAAGGGATTTTAAATTTTAATAGGGAGAATTTTTTATATAAAACCCATTTTATATACTTCAATAAAGTTAGCCCAATAATTATTTTAAAAATAATTAATTATTAAATATTAGCCGACCAAAAAAAGGCGCATAAAACTGAAAAAATGAAATTCGCCTCCCATTTTTTTTTGTTGGAGCAGATTTCCATGGCATTCACCTGGAATTACAGGGTCGGAGGGAAGGCTTAGAATGATTCGCCCCATTTTCACTGGGTCACCGGAATATAGGAGAGGTGGTTGGGGCTTTATGTACAGTCTGACCGATTTTCTTGCTGGCTGAGCGAGGGACTTGACCGACCCTCTCTGGTCCATTACGGCCTTCGTTTTTGACCTATGCGAGGTGGTTGGATTCAAGTGATAGGCGCATTGCACTCAGATGTGGTGGAGCAAGACACTAGCAGGCCAGAAAACTTCAGCATTGAACTTGCATCCCAAATATTTCCATTCTGACACAATCACCCTACATTTGCACCTGGACCTCTACGCTTTCCTCGGACAAACCACCCGGATTTGTTCTCTACGAGATATAACAACAAATTGGGCACATTACTGGTCACTCTATTTTTAGGTGGAAAAATAACAGGGAACATGTTCCATGTAATTAGAATAAGCACATAGCAAGAAATATACATTCGAAATAATGTGTATATCGTTTGAATTTCTCAGATATCCTAATTTCGGACTGAACTGACGATTATTTGGAGTGATACCCTTGTGCTTAGAAGTAGAAGTATTTAATGGAAGAATCCTCTTACGAAGTCTCAATATTTACATATTAATCAACAGGTATATGGCCTGAATCCCCAAGCTTCAGCGACCATCTGATGTCTCCAATCCCTTCACGTTGTAAGGGAGTATGCCAAAGTGGTGAACAATTTCCTAATTCAACATGCAACAGGTAAAATGTACTCCATTGAAGTTCAGATTGCTGCATGAATTCTAAAAGCCTTGTGATATAGCGATATTTTTGTTAGATATTTGAAGAAATATCACTGACAATTCCATGACTTATTTCAGGAAATTGATTGGTGCTAGGTATTATTTGAATGTACTGGAGGCTGAGAAAGGGGAAACGTTGAAAACAGTGAGTTCGGGGGTTAACAGAGAATATAGATCTGCAAGAGATAGCATAGGGCATGGAAGCCATAGTGCTTCTATTGCAGCTAGAAGATATGTGAGGAATATGAATTATAGTGGTTTAGGAGCTGAAGGTGCCCGGGGGGGAGCTCCACTGGCTCGAATTGCAGTATAAAAAACATGCTGGGAATCTGGATGTTATGATTCAGACATATTGGTAGCATTTGATGATACCATCAAAGATGGAGTGGATATCATATCTCTTTCATTAGGTTCTGATCTTCATGAAAGTGACTACTTCAGTGACACGATCTCAGTGGGCTCATTCCATGCAACACGAAATGGAATTATTGTTGTTTGCTCAGTCGGGAATGACGGGGGTTCTACTTCTGCAACAAATTTGGCTCCCTGGCTTATTACAGTGGCTGCTAACTCTACAGATAGGGACTTTATTTCTCTCATCAAATTAAGCTGGAATAATTCTACCTACCATGTAAGCTCTAATTCTTGTCATGATCAACCATTACCCAGGAGAACCATGGTTATAACTTCAGGGAACAATATCTCCTTATAAATTAACAACAATTACCAATTGCATGTTAACCCAAAGGCAATAACACCAACAATTCTCCTTCATGATTCAGTTTTCTGATTTGTACTCTCAGATAGCATCCTCATCATCTTGCACAAGTAAGTTACATTCCAAGATATTTAAATTTCTTCTGGTAATAGTGTAGTATTGTTCTGCATTTCTTCAACTGGATTTCGTAGGAAACACATTGTCCTCTAGTGTTTTCATTCACTCTCAATGCTTCAGTTATGAAAATTCCATATTTTTGGACTTCGTCTTATTGTGGTTCCATGGGTGGAATTACTCCCCCATGTACGCGAGTCCAGTGAGCCTCCTTCTTGACAGTTTCATTCCTGTAAATATTTGTAAAGGAAAAAATTCATATTTGTTTTCTAGAGTTGTCACCATTAAAAAATTTACTTCATATGGGAAGGTAAGTGAGTCCCTCCATAATAGAATATCATATATTTGCAAAAGAAATTACTCAAAAATGTAGTAATAAATTTAACCCACACAAGAAGAAGTGGCTAACAGTAATCTGTAATTGTCAGGGTGAGAGTCTGAATATAGCAAAGATGAATGCGCCTGCGGAGCTATTGTCTGCGGCAAATGCACATGAAAAATACTTCACACCTTACCAATCAAGGTATTTCAGGATAGAATCAGGCATATTGAAGGTAGTGCTTATTTAGTACTAGATCATTATGTCTACTATGATCGATGGATGAGCTGTAACCCTCTGGCTTTTCATGGTGGATTGTGCAGCTTCTGTCTAAACATCTCTTTAGATCCTTCTAAAGTGGCAGGAAAGATAATGGTTTGCCTACATCCTGAAGACTCTTTTGGGTCAAGGATATCGAAAAGCCAAATAGTCCAAGCAGCTGGGGGATTGGGGATAATTCTCATCGATGAGATGGGCCAGAATCTTGCCATTCCTTTCATGATCCCTGGTGCGATTATGGACAACAAAGTGGGTGCTAAACTGCTTGCCTGTATCAACACTACCAGGTGCATCATCTGAGCAATATGACTGCAAGAACAGTCGGTCAATCATTAAAAGCTATAAATACTTATGTTTTTCTATGATAGCCTATAATGACTTCACCCACATTTCATTTTTGAAGTGCCGTGAAATCAAAAGCTTGAAGAATTTTCCACAGTTTAAAAAGGGTAATAAGAAATAAATCTACCTTGGTAGGAGCATTGCTTATCAGTAATGAGGAATTAGAAGAGATGCATCTCTTCTAATTTTGCAAATAACAGTACCAGTCAAGATAAACCCTTTTAATGGAATAAGCAAGCTTACCTATTAAGTCTTATCCCTGCATCATATAAGCCCATTGAAAAAGTAGGCTGCTCTTTTAATGTCACTTTGATTAAAGGATCCAGACAGATTTGCTTGTTTATTTGTTTCTTACACATTTGGTTTGCTTAGATTGATCAAATGAAGAGGTTTTTAATGTCTCAACAATTCGAAACTGTGTCAGGTTTCCTAGAGCCTATATCTTTCCTGTAGAAACAGTCTTCAGACTCAGACCAACACCTCAAGTTTTAGCATTCTCCTCAAAAGGTCCAAAAACACTAACACCAGACATCTTGAAGGTATGGGAAGTTGGATCTCTTGACGTCAATGCTTCAATTATCAGAAATTTCATTTGTAAGCATCTGATGTTTTTCTGTTGCTTTTCTTCTTGGATAGCCTGACCTAACAACTCCAGGGTTGAATATACTAGTTGCATGGTCACCAGTGAAGAAAGGCATGCATTTCAACCTTGCTTCAGGTACTTCCATGGCTTGTCCGCATGTGTCAGGTATAGCTGCACACCCATCTTGGACTCCATCGGCTATTAAGTATGCCCTCATGACCATAGGTAAAGTACCTTGTACATTTTCTCTCTAAAAGCAGAATCTTAAAGGTTATAAAATATTTGAGACCTGAAATATGTGGTTTTGTGCTGCAGCTAATGTGCTGGATAAAAATAAGAAAATCATGACTGCTGCTCCACGAGGAAGGACTGCAAACCCATTTGGCTTTGGAGCGGGACTTTTAAACCCTGTGAAAGTAGAAAATCCAGGACTTCTGTATGATGCTGGCCCTAAAGATTATATCAAATTTCTCTATGGGATTGGCTATGATAATTCATCTCTTAGGCGAGTCACAGGAGATCATAGTGTATGCACAAAGTTCCGCACAACAGCTTCCAATCTCAATTATCCTTCCATATCAATTTCAAAATTCAATGGAAACAACTCGGTCGTCTGAATAGTGACAAATGTAGGAAACACAAATAGTACCTATATAGTGAGGGTTTCTCCACCAAGAGGAATAAGTGTCCAGGTTGTTCCAAGTGGTCTGAAATTTAACTTCTATGGCCAAAAGATTTCTTTCACTTTGCAGTTCAAAAGGGTCATCCAAACTTGGGATACGTATTTGGATCACTGTCTTGGGTAAATGGAAGACAAAGAGTAAGAATCCCTTTGGTGGTGGGCTGTTTTTCCTCTTAGGACTTGTATGGGATTTACTTTAACGTGAGTTGAATCTATCCTAGATTAACATGGAATACTGAGGGAATTGATTAGTTATTTCTAAGGAAGGAAAGATGCACAGTTCTGGTTATTTTTTTGTGACAATAAGTGTTTGCAGAATATAACTTCTCATGGATCTCTGAAGAATAATTTGGAATTGCAAGATATAAATCTATGGACAGTCTTCTGTAGAGACAATGAAAATGAGGATCTCTATATAGTTTGGAGAATCTCATTTGAAATATGCTTGTCAAGATTTCTTTCACAGTGCAGTTCAAAAGGGTCATCCAAACTCGGGGATACGTATTTGGATCACTGTCTTGGGTAAATGGAAGACAAAGAGTAAGAATCCCTTTGGTGGTGGGCTGTTTCGCCTCTTAGAACTTGTATGGGATTCACTTTAACGTGAGTTGAATCTATCCTAGAGTAACATGGAATACTGAGGGAATTGATTAGTTATTTCTAAGGAAGGAAAGATGCACAGTTCTGGTTATTTTTTTGTGACAATTAGTGTTTGCAGAATAAAACTTCTCATGGATCTCCGAAGAACAATTTGGAATTGCAAGATCGAAAGCTACGGACAGTATTCTGTAGAGACAATGAAAATGAGGATCTCTGTATAGTTTGGAGAATCTCATTTGAAATATGCTTGTCAAAATATTTGATGAAGTAGGAAAGAATGGCTTTGAACTTTATGGAGAATGCTTTTTCCTGGAAACCATCCTTGCAACAATTACAAACAGACAACATATCTTATATGATAAATGGTGAGATAAGAAGCGAAGTATTGGCTTGGTTTAGTTGGACAGCAATTGAGAAAATTGAAAGGAGATTAGACATGCTTTCTTTCAAAGCACTGCACAACTTCTCCAAGGCCAAACTATTAATCCAGATTCTTTAATATTGTATTTTTTTTCAATTTGGTGTTGCCAATTTTCAATATAGAAGCATATGGTTCTTACGTCTGTAAGCCCAATTTCTCCTAAGGCAGAAATATACTTCAACTTTTGTATTACTTTTGGTCAATATTCATGTTAAGCTCTTACCAATTTTTTTTAAATTAGTGGAATTGGTAATTGGTGGTTAATTCTAACTACTTTTAATATAACTTCTAAGTGATCTGCCCTGCATATAACACATAGCCATAACTTCGTAATGAAGGATTTGAACATAAAACCTTTTATTCACATTTAATTTTTTTATGAACTTGCCAAGTGAAGTCACAGGGACCCGGGAGCTGTCTGCAAATAACATATTGTTGCATATTGTTTGTGAAGGATCATTCCTTTTCTTGGGTTTTACAGCATTATTTAATGCTATTTAAGATTTTATCAGATGGAGAGAACTTTACTAATTGGTATTGACGATTGCAACACTTTTTTGAGAAAAAATAATTCAGTTCAATTTTTTTCCCAATTAAGCATCTACTCTCTATTTTGTATGTTAGGGCAAGAAATTTTTTTTTTTCCCTTATGTAATCAAGCATCCACTCTTTAGCTTGTATTTCAAGGTAAGATATTTTTTTATACTGATATAATATGTCACAATATCACTTTTTGAATCTAGATGGAAAATAAAAATTATTCTTTCTAATTAATAAATTAGAATGACAATTCAGTTTAATTTTTATAATGGGTTGTCAATTACGTAACAGAATAGTTTGGATGGCATTTTTTGTTGAAATTTGGTAATTTTTTTTTTTTTAAAATCAGGTAGTTGGAATGTTTTATTGTGAAAATGGATTCATCACCATCAAAAACCCCTAGAACACTCAAAATACTGCCCCTAGAACACTCAAAATACTGAAATTTAACCACTGTAACCCAGATTTTCAAAAATATTTGCCACAATTTTTCATAATCCTACCAATATTATTCTATTCTACAATATCAAAAACCTCCTATAATTAAGAAATTTAAAAATTATTTTAGAAAAATCAGCTAAATTTCTGTGTAAGTTCAACTAAATTTCTGTGTTTCTTGGATGGTCTGTGCGCCATTGATTTTCGCCTCTTTACCACCAAATAAGAGAGGGAGAATTTATCAAGTTTCTTGTCGCATGAAACCAAACAAGAGGGGCAGAGGATGCATGACAGAGCTAAAAATTGAACAGAATGCCCCAACCTCCTCCAGTTGGTGGGGAAGGCAGGCCGGAGTGGAGACCTCAAAATGCAAGGGAATCTTTGGGACCAATGCCATTCAAGCTAGTAGGAACTCGGCCTGCAATAAGACCAGTAGAGGAATGTGTTGCAATTGGTTTAAGACTTTTTTATTTTTAGAAGTCTTCCAAGGCAGAACTACAGGACATATTGAGGAAGTGCCAACCTGACAGATGGAGTTAGGCAGACTGCCAGGTCAGATCCTAACTAACAAGCGCCTTGATAGCTGTCAAATTAATAGTAACAAGATGTCAGATATAGATGTCAATATTCAAGTAAGGTGTGCATAAATGTTGGAATAATTCCTTCTTCCTTGAAATTTATTCTTGGATGGCCTTATCCCTAGCGGCGAAAGGCTTCCATTTATAGTTGTTACACTTATGGTGGAGAAAATGGTAACCAGTGGATGGATTTTGAAGTCTACTCTGAAACTTGTCCAAGGTTTCTTGGATGGGAACAGGTGGGTGTTTTATTTGGTATGTAATGGAAATCTATAAATTTTGTTTGGTGAAAATGGTAACTGGTGCATAAATGTTGGAATCTATTTTGAAACATATTGAAGTTTTTTTTGGATGGGAGCAGTTGCTTTTTTTATTTGGGATGGAGATCTATAAATTGTGTTTGGTGGCAGCATAGTTGTTGGGAACAGGCAGGTTGGCAATTGATTGTGAGTAAAAGTCGGGCAGAAAATTTACAAAAGTTATACTAGACTTGGATTGAGTTATTCAGTGTAACTGCTTCTCTAATTAAGATTTTATCTCTGGTTGAAAGCATTTATCTCCATAGAATGACAATGGATTTATGAAAGAGCATGGATTTATGAAAGGGCATATATTTGTATATCAGTAAGACTAAAAAATCAGTTTCTAATTGTAGTGATAAATTGTGTTTGGTGGCAGCATAGTTGTTGGGAGCAGGTTAACAGTTGTTTGTGACTAAAAGATGTGCTGGAAAGTCCGTAAAATCCTACTAGACCTGGATTGACCTGGTTTAGTGGAACTTCTTTTCTAATTAATATTTTATCTCTGGTTGAAAACTCTTATCAATAGAGAGTGATGATGTGTTTCTATGTAGGTGGTTGAAAACGCTTATTGATAGAGCGTTATGCCGTGTTTCCATGTAGGGGGTATGTGTTGATGAGAGGCATATCTATGTATATCAGTAAGACTGAATAATCCATTTCTAATGGTAGTGACGAATCTAGTATGTATCTACCAATATGATTTGGAAAGAATTTGAAATTGTAAGCATGGACCACTATGAAGATATTTTGGAGCTTTTAATGAAAATTTATCAAGCATTATGTGAATAGTCAGTTGCATATGTACAGTGTACTGTAAATGGACGAGTCTTGCAGACTAAGCTGCTTAACTTTATTATTTTTTTCATACCGCATATTTCAACATTGAACATGCATATCCCTTCTTACACATTCTAGTTTTTGGAATGTTGAATTATTTTATGCAGCTTTGATTTTAATATCTGCTATTGAATGACTATTCTATGGATGATATGTTTTTTTTTCAGTTCAGGAGAGTTGTTTTATTCATTTATGGATTTTGGTGCTTATTTATTTAGCATTCTTGCGTTCTGTGGTTTTGTGTTATTGTCTGGATTTGTGTTCAGTGCTTTTGCTTCTCTGCCTCTGCTCGTTCACATTTCCACCTTATAATGCGCTTCTCTTTGAAGCTATTCTAGTTTAGAACACTTTTTCCATGGAATTCTAGTTCACTCCATTTGTTTGCTTTCTCTTGCAGGATGTATTTAATCTCTCCTTGCTTGTTTTATACGGCTCTACTATTACTATACATATGTATATTCTTCAATTTGAAATCAAAATTTCTCTACTTGTTACCGCTACTTTTCTAACTAACAAAACATTCATTTGTTTTTTTGTAGTTATGGAGAGAAGTTGTTTTGCACATTTATGGATTTCAGTGTTTTCTTGCTTAGCGTTGTTGCATTCTGTGCATGTGTTATTGTCTGGCTTTGTGTTCAGTGCTTTTGCTTTTAGTAGACTCTTCCCTTCAATAAATGCTTCTCTGCCTCCGCTCATTCACATTTCCATCTTATAATGGCTTCTCTTGGAAGTTGTTCTAGTTCATTCCACTTGTTTGGTTTCTTTTGCAAAATGTATTTGTTCTCTTTCATTGCCTGTTTTATATGGCTCTACTATTATTATAGATATAAATATTGTTCAATTTAAAACAAGATTGCAAAATAGTGGCAAACTTATCAAATACATATATAACCAAAACGATCCCTTGAATGTAAGAGACAAAAGGTCTAAAGGGTACTTGCTAGCACTACTTCTCTATCTAGCAGTCAAAGGTCCATTTTAAATTCTTGCAATCAGAACCCACCTGCAGGTTAATTACCTGCAATCAGAACCCACCTACAATTTAATTACTTGAGAAACGATTGCAACAATCGCCCTCACGAAATGTGACATCATCTTTCCCAAGGCATACACATTAGTCCACTTTGCAGCAATTCATAAAAGGTTGGTGAAGACCTTGAATAGTTTGCATACCCCATCAAGGAAGAAGCTATCTTCAATGCACTCGAATTATCTTTCTTGTCTTAACGGTAAGAAAATATGGCTAAACACGTTCCTAGAGTCCTTACTGGAAATTCAATAACCATATCATTTAATTTCTTCTGGGTGCACAATAAAGGCATTTTTTTGTCATCGGTAGGTGCCACTACTAATTGGACTATTACCTGTGAGAAAATTGAATTTGTTTTCGTTTCATGCGTGTATTATGGGGATTTTTGTATAAGTAAAAGATAATCAATAAATACACTTCACCCCTATTCCGTGCCCTGTGTATCTATTATTTTAAAAAATTTCCATTGTTGAAATGTTTGCCAGTGCCTTTCACTGTAGAGGCTTTTGTAAGAACAACCGACCTTATCCAAAACTCAAAGTGAATAGAGATCTAACTTGGGATCCTGTTGTAGCTTCCTCCTCTCTGTTTTAACTCTTAATACATTTCATTTTACATTTTTTATTTGAAGTCTCAATTTTGTTTGGCCAAGTTCTCCGAATTTTTTTTAGAATTGTTTGAATTGCATCATATTGCCCAAGGAACTTCTGGTCGTATTAAAAGGTTCTAAACTATGGTTGTTGCTCAATGTTCGATGTATTATAAGGTTCTAAGTTTCTTTTTGTACTCAAATAAATACTAGGCTAGGTTATTGAATTTTTGGTTTTGGGTTTCTTCTTGTGAGGTAGCTTGCCTTTTCGCAACAACATTCAAGGTAGGAACAACATTCAACGTTACCTTGTTAAATTTCCATGAAAAATTTACAACTACTTAGATGAATCTCTGATAATTGAAACTAGTTAAATTTCACCAAGATACAATGCCTTTTAGCAACTTATAAGCAGTGGAATAAAAGACACAGAGATAAAAACACATCACACAATTGACACGCTTTTCTCTCGAAACCCAACAAGGAAAACCTGCTTGCTTGATGTGGCTATTTTATCTATTGTACTTGGAGCAATTGAATCTATTACAAAGCAATATGTCTCTCTTGAGAAAGCATTATGCTTCTCACACAAATCTCAGCTAATCATTAGAGAACCTTTGAGGTCTAAAATGGGCCTCCTAAGAAAAATTTACAATCAAAATAAACTTTATAATAACCAATAGGATTCAAGATGATGATGTCAACCATGGGGGCTAAAAAAATAAAATGATTAAAAGGTAATAAAATAATAAAACTAAATTTTCAACTTATCTCCCAATTTTTTACTCAAATTTCGAGTGGGAGTATTCTTTGGATGCAAAATTTAATTCCTCATCCAAGGAGTACTCATGTTCCATACTTTCGATGGACCTTGCTACACGAAAAATGAGAAATACATGAAAAAACATGATTGAAACTCTAGCGCTAGCCTTCTTGATTGATCTGTGCTCTAGCCTAATTGATCAACTTGGTGCTGGTCTTTATACTGATATCCACTTTGATACCATGTTAAATTTCCATGAAAACTGTGCAAATACTTAGATGAATAACTGATTGTTGAAAATGTAGCTAGCAAGGTCTTCAGTTGCACGCATTAATGAGGGTAAAAACTGTTTCAGTCATAATTGACTTCATCACATCCATGAACAACTTGCCAGTAATTGATATATGGCCAGATTTGTCATGCCTATAGAACAAGATGGTTCTTTGGGTTATATTTTATTTGGACTTAGAAGTTATAACTACCAGATTTGAAAAGATGCATATACAGAAAATGTATCTCTCCTTGTACAAATTTAAAACAAGACATCATTTGTACAACAATACTAGGAGAGCATTGGCAAGTTCTAGAGTGGACCTCCTCTCCAATCAATGGAGCCATCAGGTAAATACAAGGTGCCACTGCTACTACTTGTGGGATTCTCCTACAAACATATTCATGGCATGGCATGGGCATGACATGGGGAATTTCGAATGGAGTTTTTATAATGGTTCTCTTCATGTTGATGGTTATAATTTTAACAGATTCAGTAGGGTGGATGCAACTGGCACATATTCCTTTCAATATCCAGATTTTGAAGGCACGAGAAGGAATATTATTTTGAAGAAGTGAGAAGCAGTTCACCTTATTATAGTTACCATGCTAGGTCTTCCTTTAAGATATTCCCAGCATCAAATCATTTCCATAAATATGGTTGTGTAAGAGTCATGATGGTGTTGTAATGTAAATTATGTTTCCATAGTTGAACATCTGAAGTATTTTGCGATATTGTTATTGTACCATGGCACCTGGATCAGATCCAATGTTTATCAACACTTTTTTAATAGCATGTTTTCTTTTCTTCCCATTGTTGTTCATTTCTCCTCAAACTCCTCTCCAACCTCAATATCAGTGCTAGTAGTAGCATGAGAAACAACACTATGCTTAGCAGAACTAGAAGAACGTGTTTTCCAAACTGCACGAGAACTACTTCCCTCACGAGTCACCATGTGCCATGCTTGGTCTTGGTGGTTCTCTTCCTTCTACTCTTGGTTCAACTACCATATCTTCATTGGAACCAACACCCTGAAGTCCACTAGACAACAATTCACCATTTTGTAGTAGTGATTCGCCATTTGTATTGGTGATTCGCCATGATTTTACAAGATAATATAATCTCATGAGAAATTCGCCAAAAAATTATATATACATATTATATTATTAATAAAATCACCTTCCATTTTTCCTATGTATCATGGGGATTCGCCCATTTATTATATATATAAATTTAGGGTGGTTCTTAAAATTTTCCCTGTTTATTTCTATCATCTACCTTTTAATAGCAGTTGGTCACGGGTTTTGACTCCTCATGTCCTACAGTCTTACCTTGATTCAATGGCATAATCCTACAAAATTGTTTTCTTTCAAGGGTATATAAACCTGTGTAAACATGTTGCTTGAATTCATGCTCCTCTGCATAAATAAATTCAACAGCCTATCGAGACTCGGATCACACGATTCCTTTCATGAGAAAAAAAAAAATCCAAAACCATAAATAGTAAAATAAAATAACCTTCATGGAAAAATTTGATGCCTGAAATTCCTTCCACCTGATTATACAACACCTCAGAGCCCGTAAAATCATGGATTCGGTCCACACGTTGCTCCAATCCGACTGAAGAAATGGAAGGGTTGAGTCATGGAAAACATGTTCAACATTTAGGTTTAGGGCGAGTCGGCTTCCTTAAGGAGTAGGAAAGTCTGGCAGTGTCGAGTCGGGATCAACCCGAGTCTGTGCGAAAAGCAGTGACAATGCGTTCAAAATAGTGACGGGCGGTGGAAAGATTCTGGGTCTATTCGGGAAGTGCAGTGAAGTTATTTTTTTCAGGCGGGAATATGGAGGCTCGGGTGAAGGGTGAAATTTTTTTGAGGCGGGAATTGGAATTAAAATTAAAAATTAAATGTAAATAATAGTATTTAAAAAACAAAAATTCTATATAATATTAAATTAAAAATTACATATAAATACATAAGATATTAAGGTGTATATAAATTATTTAATATGTAAAACTTACAAATTTCCACAAACACGACCCGACCCTAACTTTCCCCGAACACGTTTGCTTGGGCGGCCTCACACAACACAACCCGACCCACCTGAACTAAGGCATAAGGGAGAAAATGACAAATCGGTCACATGAACATGCAAATTAAGGGAAACAGGAGGTCACAACTTAGCATATTTGATACAGCCTCCCTCATATGACCCGAACATGTTTCCTTGGGTGCCCTCACATGGCATGACCTGACTCACCCGAACGAAGGCAGCAAGGAGCACCAAGTAGCAAACGTGTTGCACAAATCTACATAAGCCACATGAGTGGTCACATCTTAGCATTTTTTATATGGCTACCCTCACATAACCCAACCCAAATGCGTTTCCTTGGGTGCCCTCACATGACATGACCCAACCTGCCCAAACGAAGGCTCAAGGGAGCTATCGAAAAATGGGTCGCACGAACATGCACAAGGCACATGGGCGATTACAACTTAGCATTTTATATATGGCTACCCTGACATGACCTGAACTGATCTGACCCAACCCAAACGTGTTTCCTTGGGTGCCCTCACATGGCATGACCTATCCCGACCTAACTCAAAAGCATTTCCTTGGGTGCCCTCACATGACTCAACCCGACCCAACCCGCCGAAACGAAGGCACAAGGGAGAAAATGATAAATGCGTCGCAAAAATGTGCACAAGAGACACAAGCGGTCCTAACTTAGCATTTTTTATATGGCCTCCCCCACATGACCCTACTCGAATGAATTTCCTTGGGTGCCCTCGGACAACATGACCCAACTTGACCTAACCCGAACGTGTTTCCTTAGGTTCCCTCACATGACCCAAGCCAAGCCAACCCACCCTTAACACATTTTCTTCGGTTTCCTCACACGACCCGACTCGACCATAACGCATTTCCTTGGGTGCCCTCACATGACCCGACCCAACCCGACTCGCCCAAAACATGTTTCCTTGGGTGCCCTGACATGACCTGACCTGACAAGAAGGTGTTTTCTTGGGTTCCCTCACATGACCTATGTCCTAACCCGCCTGAACGAAGGCACAACGTATCAAAAGACAAACGGGTTACACGAATGTACGCAACAAGGCACACGAGCAGTCACAACTTAGCATTTTTTATATGAACTCCCTCACACGACCCGACCCAATGTGAATAGACCCTAAAGCATTTCCTTCGGTGCCCTCACACAGCATGACCTGACCCACTCGAATGAAGGCACAAGGGAGAAAGTGGAAAATCAGTCCCAGCAACGTGCACAAGGAACACGAGTGGTCACAACTTAGCATTTTTTATTCGGTTGCCCTCACATGACCCAACCCTATGACCCACGCAAACACATTTCATTGGGTGCCCCCACGCATCCTGAACTGAACCCCCCCCCGCCCAAACACATTTTCGTTGGTGCCCTTACATGACCCTACCCGACCCGCCTGAACGTGTTTCCTTGGGCATGACATAACCCGACTTGACCTGCCTGAACACATTTCCTTGGGCGGCCTCACACGACACGACTCGACCCAACCCGCCCGAAAGTGTTTCCTTGGGTGCCCTCACACAACCCGAACTGACCTGACCCAAATAAAATGACAAGGCTGTAGTTGGTATCGAATCTTGGACATTATATTGGTTGGTCTGAGTGAAACATTGGCAGGGGAAACACATTGGTGAGGGCAAAGTTGCATAAAAAGACATGGGAATTTGGGAAGAATGTCAAGGGAGGATTTTTTAGACCTTGTACAGGTTGAGGCATATGAACAAAGAGAACCCATGGATTCGTGTTGAACTTGAAGTCTTGGAGGAGAATTTTGAAGTAGAGATTCTCCGGATTGGTTGGGAAATTGAGTAGGATGGAGCTGCAGATTACGATGAAGAAGAAGAAGCCGAGAGATGTGAAGAGGAGAATGATGCAGATGTGTCAATGATAGAGGAATAACTTGATGAACGCGTTGGACCAGGATGGTGGAATTTGCAGACATTGATGATGGAGGACAGTTATAGGGGCTAGGGGTTAGGGGTTAATGGGGTTAGGATTTAGGGGGTTAAATGTGTTAGGATTTTAGGGGTTTAAATTGGTTAGGGGTCAGGAATTATGGTTTAAGGGGTTAGGGGTTAAGGGTTTAGAGGTTTTGGGTTTAGGAGTTAAATGGGTTAGGGGTTTAGATTTTTAGGGGTTTAAATGGGTTAGGAATTGGGAATTGTGTCTAAGTATCCAAGCTCCATGGAAAAATATAAATTTATCAAAAACCTTAATGATTTGGAAGAATTTTATAAAATACCTTTCCTAATAGAAAACCCCCATTGGATATAGGATTCCAAAGTTGTATTTTTAGCAAGTAGGTCATCTTGAAATGTGGGGGGAATTGAACACAGAGTGGAAGGAAAAAATATATTGATTAAAAATTAAGACTAATTGTGAAAGACTCTCAAAAGGAATATTTGGGGATAGAGGGAAAAATAAGTATGACTATGAAATGGAGCCTTAGAAAAATGGGAAGGCTCAAATATAGTCCACCCATGAAAATTCTGGCTCTGAAAAAGTGAGAGGGCTATGAGGTGCCCATAAGAAGCTTACCCATAAAAAAGTGCTTATCATTTACAAAGAAAATATAATAATAATCTCGGAGCCTGCTACCCACCAACATGTTAAATGGGTTAGGTTTTTAGGTGTTTAGGGGGTTAAGTGGGCTAGGTGATAGGAATTATATGAACATAATCCATTTGTAAATGGCTAGTATGCTAATAATGTTAGATGGAGTAGAATAAACAAAACTGGGATTATAATTCCTTACATTGATAAATTTGGTTTCTTGACTTTCAATGCACTTTAAGTAATGGTTCATTTTGTTCATACTTCATTCTGAAATGTTGGAGGTGTTTTCTTTTATAGATTATGTTCAACTACCTAGTGCCCCAACATGACTTGATAAGAATGGAGACTTTTTTTCTTCTATTTTGAGTTGTTTTTTAAAGGCATTGATGTGGGTTGTTTCATAAAGGAAAGAAACATTGATGCTTTGTGATCATTTTCCTGCTTATTTGGGTCTTGCTTATTTCATGCAGATGTCTATTACCCCTTATGTCGGTTTCACAGATGGCGCTTCCTGCAGTACCAGGAACTTGTCTTCAGCAGTCTCGGTAATCTATGATCCTACTAGTGAATTGGTAGAACTACAAGGTATTTTCCTAGGATGAAATACAAACAATTTCACTAAATATAGTGTTGTCCTTGAACTATTAACCGAGGAAATCAATCTCGGCATACACGCTTTGCTTGTAAATATAGATTCACAACTTGTTTTTTTGCAACTCAATAGTCATTATTCAAATAGAAACCCATACATTTTGAGATTGTATTTATGTATTCGTTTGTTTGAAAGACATTTTGATTTTATCACATATCAACATATTCCTAAACGAATGAATTCCTAACTGATACAATGGCTAACATTGTATTAGATAGACATTTGCGTAATTTGTAAAATCATCATCAAGTGAAAAAGATCCATATAGGAAACTATATATATATATATATATATATATATCACGTGTTTGCATCAGTGTGCATCATACATTCAAAATATATATGCACTTCTATTACATCCTGAGACCCTATGTCTCTCAAAAATGTAGGTATAAAGCCTAGGTATCTAATCGGCCTGATGCTCATGATAGCATGTCACTGCCTGTACAAGTTGCCTTAGCAAGCGGTGAATATGGCTTGGCACCCTGATGGTATGTCTCTGGTAGGCGCGAGGAACATCGTCGAATTGTGCATAATCTGGGAGTCCATGTGTGATCCCCTCTAAGTTGTGCATGAGCTCCTCTTCCTCGCTTCCCTCATCATGAGGGTCAAAATCACGAGGAATTCGCCTTGCTATCGAAGACATGCCCGCAGGTTTCTCTGGGCCAACATCTGCACATACATGGATTTAATGTCAAAACATACATAAACAAAAAAAATTCATAATACTCATAAAAATTAAAAATGAGTCTTACCCAAATCTTCGTCCCAATCATCTACCTCTAGGAGCGGGAAGTTTGGATCACCAATAAAATATGTACCATAGTAGGGCCAGTCCTCCATCACGATCAACTGTTAACGAAGCCAATAAATAAACTCCAGTCTCTAGGACATATGTTGACCGCCCCCTGCGCTTGGCATTAGAGCTGCCCATCGAGCCATCAATGGTTCTCTAGTTGGTGATGTCGGGACTATGACCTCCTGACACTGAAAATTTGGTAGTCATTCTAGGAAGAACGATACCAGGATGGACCCATAACCAAATTGCTTCAATTTGGTCTTCTTGCACTTTGTTAACTGGAATTTAATGTTTATTGTCATGGCCTCTGCCCAGTTGTCTATGGTCGGTGAAAATCAGTCTACAGCAAGAATCAACTGTGTTTTTGTTGCTTCATGTGGTGCTTACGATCTCGCAGCTTGTGTAATGGTATGTAGCACTACTTTTAGTGCTAGGGCTGGGATAGTTTGGATATAAAATTTACCACTCCCTGATCCCTTATGTGCCCCTCGACATACTCTTTCCATCACCATGCACATACTATCCATGCAAGGCCGGGTGTCGGTTAGGATCGATGCTGCTCCCTTTTGTGACAATCCTATGATAAAGTAGACATCAGAAACATCAATCATAAGTTCTTGATCTCGAAGGATGAAATTTTCTTGGTCCTCATCCCATATGCTGATCAAATATTGTAACAGTTCTGGTTGAGCACAGAGACACGGTGCCAAGAAGAACTTCTTTAGTTCATAGTCCCTAAGAGCTTCCACGCATCTCTCATTTTCCATGGCAAGCTCATCTTCTTCGATGTGTTCCCATTCTTTCCATTCTATCACAATTTTTGCCGCTTTCTACCTGTAAACACATTCATATGAATGATATTAGCCTTTTTGAAGCTTGAATTTGTGAATAATTAGGGTTTGTGACTTGCATTGTGAAAAAAAAATGGTTTGCGCCGTTGGTGCGCCCTTGTGTAAAAAATTGGGTGGTTGGTGTGACTCCGTGCCCAAAACCCATGCCAACCATTGTGCCATAATTTTCATATTTCCTCCGCCATAATTCAAAATTGGAGGTTGTAGGTAGTATGAAATGACTCAAAATTAAGAGAGAGATCTTGGCTCTTACCTGGAACTGATGGATTTGAGATTGGTCTACTGGATTTTCCGCTATCGTCCCCGCAAAATCACACAGTAAAATGGGTAATTATTTGCTCCACAAGAGGTAAAAAGCGAAAAGTAATTATTTTTACGATTTTTGGCATTTTATAAACTCTTCACAACCCTAATTAGGTTTTAAGACATGTTTTTCGACTATTTTATTATATTATTTTAGAAAAATAGGTTTTACACGTGTCTCTTGTGCAGCAACAGGTTTTTTAGGACATGGTGCTAAAGTAATAAGTTAAATTTTATACTTTTTCAGACTCGGTAAAAGCACGAAAGATTCACTAATGGAGTCATATTTTAGCTCTTTTCTGACTCTCTAAAATTGAAAATATTTCTGAGACTCTTGTTGTTTCCAACTCGTTAAATGGTTGTGAAGCGATATCTACCCAGTATACGTTAACCCCTTTTTCGGGCTAGGGTAGATTATTTACGAAAAAGGAATACCTTAGCCTATCATGACTAAGAGGTTCTTTCAGATATTGTTTTCTACCTTTTCAGATTTGATAGACTACTTATGAAAAGGGCCATGATGGATTTTTCTTTTCTGCCTTCTTTTCAAACTCTCTAAACATGAAAAGATGTCGAGTTATCCCTTTGTTAGACTCGTTAAACCCTGATGACATCGAATTTCGTTGCCATGACATTACTCGAGTTCCTCCTTCCTAGGGCTTGTATAATGTACTAGTTTGGATTTGTCCGAAGGACAAACTTACAGCACAAGCATATGCTATTCCCTTCAAGCTTGTTTTAAAAAATAATTGGGGTACTCGCCAGAAATGGTGGGGGAAAATGGAACCAATTTTTAGTTATGCTGGCAGTATGTTGCTCTTAAACATGGCACTTGTCTGCATTTGTGTCGGGTTGGGGACATCTCATTTGGTCATTTTTTCCTCCATGGGTTTGGGTAATCTCTTATGACCTCTCATCTACTCTTTTCCACATCGTTATGACCTCCGATCCTTTGATGTCAAACACTTCCAAATTTAGTGTTATGCTTCTGATATGTTGAAGAGAAGTTTGCCTCTGCATTTTTCCACCTCCCTTTGATTCTCTGTTCGTCCTATTTCACTGCTATTATGTTCCTTTGTCTCATATCAATGATGTGGGAAACATTATGGCCCTCCTTTAATCAGGTAACTTCTTTTCAACTTCAAGTCATTATCCAGGAATTTGATCTAGAGACTCTATTCTTGTACCTTGGAGCCTACATGCCTTAATGGCAGGTTTTTTGCATTCAACACAAGGTCCACATCATTGGCCTTTGAATGAGTGATTTTGTGAATGTTTGACGCCAGATCACTGTTCGCATTCCATGGATTGTATCGGTTGTACCTTGAGAGCCATTGTCATTATTGGTGGTTTCTCTTGTGCCTATTAATAGCTTTCATCATTGGCTGGTAATCAGGTGATTTTCTTGCATGTTCAACTTCAACTCATATGTTTGCATGCTTGAATTTGTACTTGTTTGGGTCAAGATGGAGCGTAAGACCCTGGATTTGTTCTGATAAAATCTAGGCTATGGATTTTGGTGTATTATCATGACTCTTTTGATCGGATGGCTGCAACCATACCAGACTCTATTTGTTGATCCTTACCATTGGATGGTTGCACCCATACCACATGTTCATGTGTCAGAGATATCAATTGTATTCGTAATTGTAGGTTTTCCAATAGCAGTGTTTGGTTCGAACGAGTTCTCATAAATCATTTCACCCCTCCCTCTCCCTCGAACCTCATGCTTTAGGGGGCATCTTTTACACAACATTTTGTCACTATCCCTGCAATCCCCATCTCACCCATTAGAGGGTAATTTCCATGATCAATAATCAGTGTCATGCCTTGCCATAACCATCATTATGCCCGTTTACATGAGAGTAACATTTTTTCTGTTGACAATTCCCTGAGCAGAGACTCAAAAACCCTTTCTTTTTCCTTGGCACAAGTAATCAGTTATGCCCTCATGCTGAAGAAGAAGATCAACACTCGGCCCTGTGCCAGTTGGCACTCTGTCCCAGTTTACCACCCACGCCAAGCTTTTTATAGAATGTTTTTTAAAAATATAGGCGAAGATTCCACTCCAACCACCTTGAGGATGAGCCATTAGGAGTGGTTGAACTGATAAACCATGGACTACCTCATTTAGGTTTACGGTTTCCACATATTATGGGAACTCCCTAAAGGATAGGCCTCCCTCCCACCTTTGTAGGGATCCTAACCTTCTCCTTTTCCTCTATAAAATAAGCTATCTCTCTTTGTACAAGCTAGCTAAACTTGGAGAATTAGACATACTATAGTTGAATAACTAAAGAAGGTAGAATTAGAAGGAATTACATTGAGGAAGCTTGAGTCCATGACTTTTGAGAGAGATTGAGTCCATGCCTTCATCTCGTCCTAGTTCCATAATGAGAATCTAAGACGTGCTTCGCCTGAACCCCGCTGGAGGAGACTCCGACATCAAAGCATTGGTTGTAACTCTTCCTTCTATTCATTTATATACATGACTACTGTTTGGTTCAACTGTTGTGTTATGATGTTTGTTTAATGCAATATGTTTAGCCCTCTTTGACTGGTTAATAGTTATGAATGAAATTTTGTTAGCTTGTATGTTGTTCTTGTTTCCTATTCTATGTGTAGGTATCCAAGCGTAATGGAAAATGGATTGTGACTTGCCAAGGCAGGAGTGAGAGGCCACCACTACTATAGCAACAACGATAGCATTGGATTGCAGGTAGGTCGATCTATCGTGTCCCTTGTTAATTCAATAATTAGGAAGTAAAACTTTAGCATGTCCCTTTATTTCTAGACCCACTCTAAGGCTAGAGGGATTGCTTCTGTCCGTAGAGAGGATTTACCTAGATAACTCCAAGTCATCATCATCTCCTACAACGCAGTTTCACTCTCGAAATGCATTATTCTATTGAGAAAAATCAAAGGAGGGTTCAGTGCATCACTTGGGGAGTTAGATATTTAGAGAAGGGATCAACCTTTCATTGGGAGAGTCTATTGGAGGAGTTCCATTTAGTTTTACATCGGTTTTAGCCACCTCCTTCTATGTGCTTCAATTGTAGTGATTCTTTAGCCCTAGGGCTTTAGATCACCATTATATATTTTTTATATTTCTGGAAAGCCTCTCTGGGTTGTCTAGGAAAAGTGTTTGGGAGTATAGATCTCCATTCTCAGTATTGTTTGAGCATTGTATTATCATATCCATACTTTTATATTTTCCAGCTACAATGTTGTTCACTAAAATTTCACTATATTAGCTTCAATATTTTGTGTATCAGCTATATTGCATGTTTTGGTGCTTTTTGGAATTGGAGGCTTCTCTTGCCTAGCTCGAGGGACTTGATCCCCACGATATTTTACTCATTTTTTTTTTGTTGTACATAATATCATGGATCTATCTTTGCATCATGAGTGATGTATTGTTATTTATTGTTGTTTTCCATTTTTATGTGCTATATTGTTGCTATCCCAATTTTGGGATATTACAGTGGTATCAGAGCATAATATTGCCTCAGCCTGCACATTTTCAGCCAATATTTCATCAAAATAGGGGAATCCTGTCACAGATGGGGAGAAGAGGTATCTAAAAAGAAACAGGAGATATTATTATATGTATGATAGAGAAGACAAGGGAAAAAATCCCTTATCAGGAGCAGTTGAGGAGAAGGACTTTACTAAGCTTCTTCTTCAAATTGATGAGGATGGATAGACACAAAGAATCACCTAAAGGGTTTCTACATGGATAAGGCTCCAAAATTTCACATCACTGACATGATCAACCAGTGAAGTAGCATGTTTCCCAGTGCTCCTCTATGCCTAAATTCTTAACAGTGGGAAATGGAGGGTTTCAAGAGAAAGAAACTCTTGAAGATTATTTTCTTGAGTATGAGTCTCAATCTCAGAGATTCAAAGATCGTTGGAGCTTCCAAGAGTTTTGTCAGATCATGGATAATAGGAGACCCTGTTATCACAATAAAGGTGGAGGAATCATACGAAACAATGATCTTCACCGGACTATGAGTAGATTCTTCTTACCCCCTTTTGATGGGTCATCCAAATGCACAGCCAAATCTTGGGTAGAGAAGATATACATCTACTTCCAGTTGAACCATGTACCAGAGATGGAATTCATCAAAATGGCAACGCTGTACCATGACGGTGGCGCACATGATTGGTGGTTTCATGGTATTTTTACATTGGGGCATGCCAATGTGACTGCATATTCAGAGTTCACCAAGAGGTTGGTGGATAGGTTTGATCGAAGAGATCCGAAGGCACCTTTCATTGAGATGGCTCATCTCAAACAGTCAGGTAATCTAGAAACTTACATTTCTAAATTTCTAAAACTTTATGTTATGGTTCTTCATCTATCTGCAGCTAGGAGGGTCTATATATTTATTGATGGGCTACCCGAACCTATACATGGGTTGGTTAAGTCAACCAAACCAACTACCCTTCAAGATTTTTTTGAAAGGGCTAGAGAACTACAAGATGATTTGCTAAGAGCAAAGGCACCATTTCAACAAAAGCCAACTTTTCCATCAAATGGAAATTATGTGAAGGTTCCTCCTTCAAAAGAGATCTAAAAAACATTACCTCTTAGTGATGATGTCCGGAGATACTTGAGGAGAAGGATGCTTTGCTTCACATGCCAAGAATCATGGGCACCCGGCCATAGATGTGGAGCAGGGAAGGCACAATATATAGAGGTATGTTCTAATGGTGAAGAGGAAGAAGAAGAGGAACTAGAAGAAGGTCACAATGTTGGGATAGTAGGAGAGGATACACCACCACTAGGAGGTGGGAATGGAGCATTTGATCCAATTGGAGGGGACCTTGCATCATTAAGGGAAGCACCGAAGTAGTTGACCTTTCTATTTTGATGTTCAATTAAGGATCAGAGAGTATCATTGTTGATTGACAGTGGGGTTACCCACAAATTTATTGATGCCCAGTTAGTGCAAAGGAGGGAAACACCCACTGATGATTTTGAGGGATTTTCAGTTTTTGTCCCAAGTGTTAGAACTATGTACAGCATACATTATGTTCCATTGTTATCTATCACCATGGGGACATATACCTTGACTGATCACTTATTTTTGGTTGACATACCTGACACGAGTGTGATATTGGGTGCGCAGTGGTTCATTACTTTGGGTAATGTAATCACAGATTGGGAGACTTTACAGATCGAGTGGAAAAATAAAAAGATTGATAAGCATGAAATGATTAGGGGCATACACACTTATCCCTCTCAGACATCTTCCACACAGAAACCAGAGCTGGATTTTTGTAGTGGAATAAAGGACCTAACAGTCCAAACAGTTATGCATATGCCTTTGGTCCATGATACATTGTTGTTTAAAGGCATTCCACCTGCGAGGCCACCTGATCAAGAGTTGATGAGATATTTCTCACAATAGGTTGCACCACTCATATATCCAGGAGGGGTGAGGACCTTGGGAGGACTTCGTGCAACACATAGAGGCTTGGGTGGGCTCAATGAGGAGGGGTAGATTCTCCCAATATCAGTATTACCCACTCTAACCAAACATCTTACGCTGAGAGAAGATGTTTTAGGGATGGAGGATGGCACCATCATGGTGCAAGGATACCACTCCATGGCTTTGGAGAATCAGAAGATACTTCCACATAGGGAGGACTCTTCCACATATGGTAGAGGTTGGTGGCCACTAATGCATAAATTTCCCAAACTCAGAAGGTTTTTGATGGGTGATATCTTCTTATGGAAGGCTAACCTCCAAATACTTCAACCTTTACTTGAGCATGAGCAGCTACAAGAGGAGCGGCAGAGGCAGTATAGCAACATCCCAGCACATGACTTTAGCATGGGAGATGTCAAAGAAGAGGGCAGCTACATGACAGGTGCTTTAAATTCTAGATTATAAATGCTACCATTATAAATTATAGATCCTTATTAGAGATCCCAACTGTTGGTGGAATACTCCAAGGATATATTTTCATGCAGGATACTTGATAACCATTTATTAGATAGGAGATAAGCACTTAGACATGGGGTCATCTATTATCAGGGTAGGATCTTCTTGACTAGAGAATATAAGCTCAAGGAGAAGCTATTACATGCAACATATGAGGATTTTCTCTCCAGCCACACTGATTTCATGATGGCATATCAAACTATCATGGAGGGATTCACTTGGGAAGGCTTCAAAGAGGATATGCACCATCATATCAAGAGATGCATGGGTTGCTTGGAGATTGAGGAGAGACATAAATATTTGGCAGAGTTATCAAAACCACTTCCTTTCTCATTGGGAATGAGTGGAGGCCCATCTATGAACCACTTCACCAACTTGTTCAAGGTACATGATAAGGGTTGTGTTTATGTGCATCATGATTCACTTACTATGTATTTGTATTCCCTTTCCATCCATGTACAATTAATTGCTCCAAGAGGGGGCATTGTTTCTTATAGAATTTATTGTCCATTTGGGGCCATAAGCATGTTGATGATGGCCACTCCCTAAGATATTTTGGGGAGATGATATCTTATTCAGGGTCTGCTCAATTTGAACCACACATCATACAGCTTCTCCAAGAATGTCAGAGGATTGGCGCAACAAGCAAGTGGTTGGGAAATCACTCATCATATCATATTCTGAGGCAATTAGGAGTAAAATAACGTTGGTTGCACTTGAGAGACCATTATCCTTCTCTAGTCTTACATATGGCAACTAATATGACTTTGATTATGATCCCATCTGTTGATGATGTTCTTATCATTGTCGTGGGCATGATTGGATGGAAGACACATGGATTTGAGATGCCCATTGGGAGTTATATTCTCCACATCTCTTATGCTACATACTGTTGAGTGATAAAAGGTGCCTTTTAAAACTCCTAATTATCCCACATTAATCATCAATCCGGGCAAGTCCTCTTATTTCAAGAGTGTACACAGTATGTGGCTGCTATTAATTCAGAGAGTAATGTTTCGTAAATTGTAGTATAGATCCTGACACAATATTAAATGGAAGCATCTAATAAACTCCAATTGCAATTATTAAAGGAAATATCACAGCTCAATTGTCTACTAAAATCAAACTTTACAACAGTTCAAGTAATAGCATCGTCAGTGGAGAGCACAACAACAATAACTCACCTCTACTTAGCTAATTCAATCTAAACTATACTAAATCTCTATAAAGAAACCAAGATAGAATGCTATCACTTCTGAGAGTCTAATTGCAATAATCGAACTCTTGCGGATGATTAAATCAATATAAAGCACTGTCTGGATGATTTGCATTATAATGAACAAAAGTTAAATCAAATGATAATGATGTAAATCATAACAGAACATATATTATTTCGATATAAGAAAGTAATGAACAACTAATGAAATAAACTCATGGAAACAAGGAATTATCAACCCAACCAAACTCTAATAGAATAAAAAATATAACAAAAGGAAGTAGTTAACTTCACCAGAGGTCGAGCCCTTAGCCACCAGCGAGAACTACTATATTATTTCATATAATACGATAGAACAAAAACTTAAATTATATATTAATCATCGAACTTGAGTAACATTACAGTATAATCACCTTCTCCAATGACGCAGTGTATAATTAAACTTACAACTTGAAAAATAACAGAGGTTCTCCACCTTCTTCCTACAATCGCCTTCTTTTATAATCAAAATGGGGTAAAGAGTAAATAGTAAATGTGATCCCTTAGGATCTCCTGATCCTAAGGGATTTGCAATTGATTTCTAACTTAAGACAACTTTCCTATTCCGCACTGAGTCTTCTGATTTGCTCTGAGGCTTGTCCACAACTGACGCATTCCTTCCTTTGCTTGTCTGATTCTGTTGTCCCAACGTCAGGGAACAACAATCATTCCTTTTTTTGCTTTCCTTCATAAAGGAGGGTAAAAGTTAGTGGAATCGTAACTACAAATAATTCCTTCATTTATTACCATAATTCCTCAATATATTAACACATTAAGATATAAAAAAGATAAGAATTAAGGAAAATTATGATCAACTTAATAGTAAATACATACCCATTTCGTAACTCAACATACTCCCCTACTTACCGTATTTCATGTCTTCATGAAAAGAAATGATTTTGATGGAGTGCAGTTAACGAGTAAGCTGGAGAAGAGGCATCAAAAATTGGTCTGAAACCATGATTTTGAGCTAAGAGTACAAAAGTGGGTCCTTCCTTCCCTTCAGGAAATTCATAGATGGCCCTGTATCCTTTGAGAGGATACCAAATGTTGGGGCTACAAAACCGACATCCTAACCAATAGGGACCTTCTCTTAAAATTAGGTTACTATATGTGACAAAACGAGTTACAAATGCTTTAAAATTTCTATAATTAAATGGTTCTCTATCTTGCACACTATAGTAGAGACCATCCACCTAAGTTTGGACGCAGCCAGAGAGCTTTCTCGAATGGATTGAAAATATGATACTCCGTTTTGTACAATATCTCTATGAATAGGCGCTAAAGTTTTAATCACCTCTTCCCTTTTCATCAGACTCTTGTGGTTGGAAAGCATTTGCAAAGGGTGCTTGGGCTCACTTCTTACCCAAAGATCCAATCCATGCTCTTGTCTTTGGAAGGCGTTATGAGCTTTGAACCATTTAAGTTGATTAACTGCGTACAAGATAAAGGCCTGGAATTGAACATCTCCCACAAAAGGGTTTAAGTTCTTTTCCAGCTCATCCGCTAATGCAAAATTATGCAGGTAAAACTCACAAAGCAACCGTTGAACCTTTACACCATGTTGTTTGCAACAATTTCTAAAATCTTCAACTGTTTTTAATTCAATTCGTTTTCCAGCTTTCACGGCTTTAATTTTTAACAGCAAGTATCACTCTAACAAAAACAAGGTGTATTTAGTGGCGAGAGCCCTACATGCCAATACATCTCTATATAATGAGTAGATGGTGTCTGTCCAAGATATGACCCTATCTAATATGAGCTTGATTCTCTCTATTTTCTCTTCTTCTTTTCCATATCTATCGAAGGTCTCTCTCTCTTTCACATTCATTTCCTAAAGTTACCTCTGTAATTCTTGATATCTTTGCTGGGGAATATTTTCTTGTTCAAGTCGTTCTAACGCAAGCCAAGCCTATGATAATTATTTATGAAGATTTAGAATAATGGGGTCATCGTTTGTCATGATGCCTTTAGCTTGTATGCTTGTCTGAGTCTCTTTATCATGGGAGGTCCAAGACTTTGCCTGAGTAGCCGTGCTATGAGAGGGTACACACTCTGTATGAGTAGCTATATCTACAGGAATTGCATGTTGTTCTTCTTTAATGATGACTGGTTGAGTGGGTATGGGATTGGTTTGAGTCCCTGTAGGCCTCCCTTCATGTGATTTTGTTTTCACGGCTGCATTTTTTGTCTCTAGGGTTTTGTCTGGGACCTTTCCCACTGTGATTTCCTTTATTTTTATTCTGAGCCTTTTTACTATTTTGTGTAGCTTTCGTCATTCTTTCCTAAGATTTTTCACTTTAGCTCTATATTTTTTCAGAGGAGAAACTATTCTGCTGACATTCTCATTAATAGTTTCTACCTCTAAAGAGCCTGGTTACTCATCCTAGCTTTGTTCTAAGAGGATCATGTCTCCTGATTGAATATCGGCTTCCCGAAGCATCTCTGTCTCTACTTATTCTCATTGGCCTATGTTTTTTGTACTTAGGCTTACCTGGCTATTTTCTACTAGAGGCATGTCACCAGGTTGGTGCACTGCTTCCCAAATTGCCTCTACATTAGTTTTTACTTCATGGCTTGCATATTTTAAGGGAGATAGACTCTTGGTATCGCCAGCATTTTTAGGAGATTGGGTTGCTCCTAAGTTAGAAATGAGCGGGATTTCAGGCTGCATGTAATCATTCATGTTAGCCAGGACCTGGGCCAATTCGAAATCATGCAGCAAATCACATTCGGGCCTCATTATTGGTATTGATTCATTTCTTTGTTCATCTCCAGAATGCCTTGTTCCTTCCTCATGGTCTGATTTAGGGGTATCCTGGCCTTCTGACTCTGGCTGCAAGTTTTGTTCGCTTACTAGGATAGATAATTCTCGTGGTTGACTTGTACTGCCTTGAGGATTTTTAGCCACTGTTAATCTTGGCCTCAACCTTGTAGATTTTCCACACTTTTGAGGTATGTTTCTTGAAAGGGTAGTCCTCTTTGTTTTTTGATCTTGGTTAGGTGGAGGCATGCCTGAACCGCCCTCGAGATCTAATATTAGGCTGATGAGATAGTGGTGGCTTACTATGGCTTCTATGTGCTAGGACCATCTTAGCCTCTCAGTGATATCATGCAGTAAAGAGTTCAATAATGCAGGTAAATTAACAGATCATTTTCGTTTTAGAACTGCTAAGAGTTTAAGTTGACGCGGCCTTACCACATCTTTTCGCCCGTCGCATGTAATGTAGTTCTGGATGATTCTTTCTAGTTCTTCCCATGGCTCTCCAAGAGAAGATGGCCTAGCACCTTTGCCCTTTTTGACCACCTCTTGTCCTTCATCTCTAAAATCCTCAATAACATCCTGCAGCTTCAACCACTTATCAGCCCACACAGGTCCTTTTTCTGGTAACCAAGAAACTTTCGCTATCACTACGTCTGATACAATGATATTTCTACCCCTTACCATATATTTTCCATTCTATATATTTCGCAAGAACTTGATGGAAATTTCCTTTTTGAGTGGCTGAAATATCGTAAAGTATGTTATCCACCTGGCTTGAGCTAAAATTGCCCTAGCTACATCAGAAACAGCCAGTATTAGCGGTTCTCTGCATACTTCTCTTCCTCCCATTGTGCTGGAATTCTGCAAACTATAAGTGTAGTAGGAAAAACATAGCGACGAACAGAGCTGAGTAATGGAATAGAAAATAAATATAAATACCATTATTGAGGGATGTTATCATACCACATGCTCTGCGATCATGGAATGTCGTATCATTCTGCAAAATCCAATGAGAAAATGACAGCGCATTTGTAAGTACACTAGAGGTCCCACCCCCATTCGAATTGATAGGTTGCCTACGACTAAATAAATTGAAGGGTGAGGCACTGGCGAATAAGTACATGGGTAATGGATTGGTAAGGTACACTTATTAATGATAGGATCATAAAGGATATGGGAGTGGTGAAATCAAGGCTTTTACTGAGAATTATGAATAAATGATAGGTCATCGTGATGTGATATGATTAATAAAAAGGGATAGCATGCACAATAACACTTTAGTGCTGTTATTCCACTTAAACTATTGTGATTGATTAAAAAAATATTCATGCATAAAGGTTCAAGGTATGCTAGGACCATAATCTCTCCATAGAAAAGTTTATAAGAAGAGGGTATTATTATATTTATTGATGTAAAATAAAGCTTCAATACTATCAGCAGAGATTTTGTTGCCTACAGGCGTCCATAGCCTTGACAGAGTTTCTTTTTAAACCTTGGGAACCATGATCCTCTATGCATAATTGAGGAAGTGTCTTATGATGTCCATAGTAGAGACCAATGTGCTGGCTTTATGACTAGATGAACACATTGCCATTCACTGGGAAGTAGAAAAAGTGGTCAGGCCGGCTCATGCTGAGACCTCCTATTTCCAAGGATTTTTATTGCATCCATTAGATCATATCCCTGGTGTGGTGGCCATAGTGGGAATGCCACTTCACTGCTTCCTTATAATCATGGTAGGCTGGCTCATGATGATACCCCCTATCCTCCATCTGGAAAAAAAATCATAAAATTGTTAGTGAATATATATATATATATATATATTACTCTCTTTCTTTTCTTTTTGTCCCCATTTTATACATAGAGGGTGGCTCATCACTCCTTAAGAGTAGGGATGGCGGAAGAAGTTTGACATATCAATATATAAAAAATATACCCATAATCTTATTGATAATATGTAGAGAGAGTTACAGAAGCAAGGGGGAACCAACATGGTATAGATACTCAATCAGTTTGATTTATAGTGGAAATAAGGATAGTAAAGTGAGATAGATAATTATGTCCCTATTTTTTTTGGGGGGGGGGATCATCACAAAGCAATCTTGTTAAATATGATAATATTCACAGCATTTTCCTATTCCACTAGACCTCCCTATTTGTTGTCTTTAAATATATAGTGTACCTTCCATGCCATTAAGGAAATTATAAAGAGTGAAACTGGGGTGGTCTAGGGATTATTATACAAGGAAGAGAAAGAGGATGTTCTCAAAAACATTCACAAAGTGTTGTTCTTTGAATGAAATATCAAAAGAAAAATCCACACAAAAAGTGATATTCCTTAAAAGGAATAGTAGCTGTTCCCTATAGGAAACAAGAAAAGAAAATACACAAAGAAATGTGTTGTTCCTTGGAGGGAACATCAAGAAAAAAATGCACACGAAAATTGTTGTTCTTTACGAGGAACAACAACTGTTCCCTGTAAGGAACAACAAGGCAAGCTAGACACATAAATTGTTGTTCCCTGTAGGGAACATCAGCTATTCCCTATAGGGAACAACAAGGAGAAACAAATACACGCCAAAATTGGTGTTCCATAGAGGGAATAGGAGATGTTCCCTGTAGGGAACAACAAAACAAAATTCACACAAAAAATTTTGTTCCCTGTAGGGAACAACAAAGAAAAATACACGTAGAAATTTTTGTTCCATGTAGGGAACATCAGTTTTTCCTTGTAAGGAAGAGAAAAAGAGAATACACGCGATCATTTTTGTTCCTTACAGAGAACAACAGTTGTTCCCTAGAGGGAACAACAAAGGAAAAATAGAAAAAAAATAATGTATAATCTATTATCAAGAAAATCCAGTCAAAGATAAAGGAAAATTTATGTACAGTTTTCCAGAAAAGAAGTACATTTTTTCACTGGACTGGCGCTATGGAAGGGTTGTCCTCCTCAACAAGAATTTATATTGTGGAATCTTCTCATAGCTATTGGTAAAAGGATTCCCTTGTAAGTCGTCTATGATAGAGGCGTACTCGATGTCCGTTCACTTTAAAAGAGTAGCCAGACCCATTAATGGTGGATAATGTAATGGTGCCATTATCATGCACCTCTTGTATCTCATATGGGCCTAACCATCTGGTCTGGAGTTTGTATGGGAAATCCTGGAACCTAGCATCACACAAAAGTGCCCAATCACCTTCATGGGATATCTTCTTATTGATGAGGGTATCATGCCATTTTTCCCTTTGTTGTTGGATTAGTGTTGTATGTTGAAGAGCTAATAGCCAGATTTCATCCAATTCATTGATTTGACGTAATCTATTGATTTGTGCTTCATTCAAGTCCAAGCCTACTTCTTGAGCTATCCTCAATGTCTAAATTTCAAATTCTATTGGGCAGATAGGTTCTTTGCCAAACAATAGCTAATATGGGGAGTATTTTGTGGTATTTATCCATGTCGTGTAGTATGCCCATAGGGCTTCTGGCAATCGAGTAGCCCAGTCATGTCTATGAGATGCGACTGTCTTTGTTAGTATTGCCTTGATTACTTTATTGGTACTTTCTACTTGGCCATTTTCCTATGGGTGGTATGGAGATGTGATTCTTTGCATGATATGATAATTTTTTAATGTTGCAACAATATTATGGCCTACAAATTATGGCCCTCCATCCATGATTACTTCTCAAGGCAAGCCATATTGCACAAAAATTTGGAGAAGAAAGTGGATTACTAAGTCTTTCGTTGCCCTTGGTAATGCTTCTGCCTCCACCCATTTAGTCGCATATTCTATTGCAACTAGTATATATGTCTTTTTATTAGATGATGGGTTTATTGGGCCAATAAAGTCTAACACCCATCGTTCAAAGGGTTGAATGACTAACTGTGGATGCAGAGGAATTTCGTCAGACTGTCCAGCGTGACCTATTCTTTGGTAGCTATTGCATGCTCGGAAAAACTTCTTGGCGTCCCTAAAAATGGTGGGCCAATAATAGCTCATCTGCAAGACTTTATGTCTAGTCTTGTGGTCTGCAAAATTTCCACTGCAAGGCACATCATGGCAAGCTTTTAAGATGTCGAAGATTTCATCTTCCCTGACACACCTTCGAATATGCATATCGGTTTTGGTATGAAAGAGATATCCTCCAATCTAGGAGAACCGAGTGCTACGTTGTACTATTAGTTTTCTTTCACTGGGCTTCAGGTTCTTGGGTAATTTTCCCACTGCTAGGTAGTTCGTGACATCCATGTACCACATTTTTTTTATGGTTACAACAAATAATTTCTCGTCAGGGAACTGGTCTTCTACTGCTATTGAGTCGTCTTTCATTGGTACACATGAGAGGATGTGTGCTACCGGATTGTCCTTTCATGTTCGATCTTTAATTGTTATGTCGAATTCCTACAAAAGGATCAACCATTGTGTCACTCTTCCATTCACAATAGTTTTATTAGCTAAATATTTAATAACAGAGTGATCAGTATACAAAACCATAGGGTATCCTATTATATAATGTCTGAATTTGTTAATAGCATAAATAGAATCTAAAAACTCCTTCTCTATTACTGTGTAATTCAATTCAGTGGGGGATAAGTTTTTTCTAATGTAATATATAGAGTAGGTTTTATTTTCTTCTTCTTGGCAAAGAACTGCTCCAATGGTTGTGTCTAATGCATTTGATGAAATCTGGAATGGTATATCCCAGTTTAGTCCTCGTAGAATTGGTGTTGTTGATACTAACTGTTTTAGATCTGTAAAGGCAGTGTCACATTTGTTAGTCCATATGAAATCACTATTTCTTGTTAAGGCATATAATGGTGCAGCAATTTGTGAAAAATTCTTGATAAATCTACGATAATATCCAGCAAATCCCAAAAAACTACGTACCTCTCTTTGAGTGTAGGGGGTAACTGTTAAGAGAATTACTTGTATTTTGCTGGATATACCTGAATTCTAGCTACTGAAATGTAATGACCCAATATCAGGCCTTCTATCATCATCATATGGCACTTTTAGTGACTTAAACATAGGCTGGTAGCAATATACCATTCCAGAAATTTTTCCAAAGTTTGTAACGCTTGCTCAAAGTCATCTCCATAAGGTGTGAAATAATCCATGTTTACTTCCAATCCTTCATTTATCAAGTCTGCGAAAATACTCAGTATGTTTCGTTGGAATGTGACAGGTGCATTACAAAATCCAAAAGGTAATACTCTGTAGATGAATGTTCCCCACGGACAGGTAAAGGTAGTCTTATCCTGGTCTTTAGGGCAATTTGAATCTGGTTATAGCCACTGAAGCCATCCAGGAAAGAGAAAATTTTCTTCGCCAATGTGTCTAAGACCTGATCAATAAATGGAAGGGGAAGGTGGTATGTTTGCGTTGCCTTCTTGAGTTCTCTATAGTCAATGCATATTCGCCATTTCACATTCTTTCTGGGAACCACAACTAATGGAGAAACCCAATTACTGTCAGATATAGGGTAGATAAAATTGACATCTAATAGTTTTTGAAGTTCTTCTTTAACAATGTCTTTTAGGTGAGGCCTTAATCTACGCTGAGGTTGTCCAATGGTTTTTGCATCTTTGTTAAGGGTCGATCCCTTTCATATCTAAGTATTCCCAAGAAAAATCCTCTTTATTTTTCCTAAGAACTTGAGTAAGTTTTTGTTACTGGTCATCACTCAGATTACTATTAATGTCCAGGATTTTCCTTGGCTCGATTTCGATAGGTTTGTTATTAGAAACAGTGGTTGTAGGGATTGTTTGGTCATTTATTTCTCTCAGGGAATCTTCTTCGATTTCATTGTCAAGGAGTTCTTTTATCATATGGCATTTCAAGATGGATACTATGGCAGGATGATTGATAAAAGTATTAATAATATTTTCTTCAGTTTGGTTTTTGAATTCAAGGGCATCTCCCACAGTTAATGGTGAACGAATATTTTGCGTGAAGTATGTTGCAGGTTGTTTGCTGGTTTTCAAAAGAGTCAATCTTGGTTGAGTACGGGGGTATAAAGCTAAATGTTTCACATAATTCCCCCTAGTCATAGTCATACTTCTTGTTCGGCAGCTGATATAAGCATCAACAGTTGCCACCCAAGGCCTTCATAATATTAAAGGATGTCCATCTAGCTAGTTTCTAGGATTGATGATCAAGAAGTATGTTGGGTATTCCGAAGAATCTACAAATACCATTACATCCTGTAATGTTCTTTCTAGTTTGACAACCAATTGGTCAACCAATTCGAGCAAGGTCGTGGTTGGATCCAAGGTTGTAATACCAAGTTTTTGATAGGTTTTTGTTGTGATAATATTAATGGATACTCCTAAATCAACTAATGCATTGGGGAAGGAACATCTATTTATTTTTACCATGACTATAGGGTTTCCTAGGTCCTCATATTTCACCAATGTTTCTCTGCCTAATAATAAATCAGGAAAAGTTCCAACTACGTGGACAGTTGGCGTTGTTTTTATTTTCCTCTTTGGATTTTTCAAACACAATTTCTTAATAGTTTTTGCATAAATTGGAATGTCCTGAAGAGTCTGGAGGAGAGGGATTTTCATGCACATATTTTTTTAATTCTCGCAAAAGATCAAAATCAGGATATTCTATTGAGTGGGGTATAATCAATCTCTCTGGGTATGGTGGATAAGAGGTAATAGTTTGATCATGGATTTTCTGTTTAACCGTATTCTCCACTTGAGGTGTTTTTTCTACATGTAATGGATCTTCTAATTGTATATTTTTATCCTTCTCTAATTCAATTGTCCGTCCAGATCTTAATTTGGGTTCATTACACTCCATCAACTCAGTGTTTGGCTCTGGTCCTTCCATAATTTGTACGGATTGGACTGGTCTATTGTAGGGATTTGGGTTGGGTTGGGCTGGGAGTTGTGGTCATAGATTGGATTTCGGGATCTTCTGGAATGTGTAAGGTGATGGTAAAGTTGGTTGAGGCAGAGGGACTATTCCCATAGGCTAGTTTGTAGCTCTTTTCCAATTTGATTGCTAGTTCTGATTTTGTGAAGTGGAAGGGGACCATTGGGAAGAATAAGGGTTTTTTTGCCAAAATGGTGGTGGGTAAGGGAAATTTGGCCAACTATTTTTATTTGGATTTGAATCATTGGGCCATGGTGGCATAAAAAATGCTTGAGGTGGGAAAAAATATGGCTGATTCTTCCATGCTGGCCATGAATATTGCTAAGAATTATATTGTGAGGAAGGAAAAAATGAAGATGGATCAGTAGGCATACCTATCTAACATTCTTGCCATTGGAAATGTTGGTTCAATAGATACACTGGTTCTACTTCTTCTTCCGCTTCCTTGAAGACTGCTTTTAATCCTCGGAGTGATGGGCAGCTTTCCGTGGTGTGCTCTTTAGTGCATATGGTGCATGTTCATATCGCATCTAGAGGGCATTATTTATGACTCTGCTTTTGTCTACAGCGGGGGCAGAAAATAGCCAAGTTATGTTCTGCTATAGCCTGCTTTTGCTTATCTTGCATGACATCCAATTGTGTTGTCAGGGTCCCCAAGATATCTGTCTTGAAATCCTCTAACAAATTGTCAATTTCACTTCATGTAACGCTTTCTCCTAAAGCTTTAATGTCTCTGAGGTTTGCATCATGTTCGATTGGTTTCAGCCTTGAACTACCCCTGGAACACTTGATGCAAAAATTTACAATATCATTATAATTTTCTTGATAAATATTAACTTTACCCATTATATTTATTTTCTCTACCCGTTGGTCTTACATACCCATTTCGTAACTCAACACATACTTCAGGTAGAACATTGGGAAACAAATGATTGCTACTTTAGACCACTTTTTTCCTTATGGGATGAGCTGTTTAGTTAACTTGTGCAGTTGGGAGATGCATCTCATGAGTACTTGGGAGGAGAATTTCAGGGACGGATTGATTGGGGGACACTTGGTTCATGAGGAGAGCTTATCACATGGATGTGTCATAAGGGAAGGAGGAGAATTTTTACAGCACTCACATTTACAGTTTCTTGAGGACAAACAACATTTCAGAGGGGAGGACTGTAATATTACCAATTAGCTTTTAGCTAGTTCGAATATGAAATTTTGTTTTTTCTTCTTAGTTAGAAGAATAAGAGGGTATGGAGACCCATAAATCTTATTTGTAGGAATAAAATCACTCCTAATGTGAATTTACGTCATAAAATTAGCTGGATAAATCACCCTTATGTGTGAATAGGGGATGAAGCATGTTGAATGGGTCAAGTTTGACAAAATCAAGAGCGCTGGTATGGAGGGAGTAGATAATCAATGAGAGACAACGCAGTTTTGGAGGGAGAGTATTTGCATGGAAGTAGTGGCTTTAATGAGTGGGGCCCAAGGTGAGGAAGGTCACCAAGCATATAAGGAATGGAATGTCATCCATGGAAAGCATGTTTGAGTATCATTTTTTTTATGGTCTATTATGACTTGTTGCTCTCTTCAGCTGTTTCGCGGAGACTGCAGTGTTGTTTAGCGCAAAGGTGTTCCCGAGCGGGAATCCCACCCTCATCCTCGGGGGATTCTGATTTCCCACTAATGGAAGTTCATTGAGCTACATTTCCACATTCCAGCATCAGGCCAAGCTACAACTTTATTCTACTATGCAGTTTCTACGAGGGTTGTACTGTGTTGCAGGGTTGCAACAGTGGAAGGTTTGATAGGGCCATTTCTAAGCTAGTTTCTCAATGGAGGAAGCATTCCTTCCATTGTGAGGCCAACAAGGAAGGCCCTTGGGCATCATTTAAGCATTTGGCACTGGTCCAAGTCACAACTATCTCCTACAGTGCAATTTCACTCTAAAACTGCATTATTCTATTGAGGAGAATCAAAGGAAGGTTGAATGTGTCACTTGGGGAGTTAGATCTTCAGTGAAGGGATCAACCTTTCATTGGGAGAGTCTATTGGAGGATTTAGATTCATTTTTACATTAGTTTTAGGTACCTCCTTCTATGTGCTTCATTTTCTATGATTCTTCATCCCAGGGCTTTAGATCACGATTCTACATTTTGTATATTTTCGAAAACCCTCTCTGGGTTGTGTAGGAAAAGTGTTTAGGAGCATAGATCACCATTCTAAGTATTGTTTGAGCATTGTATTGTCAGATCCATACATTTATATTTTCTAGCTACAGTGTTATTCACTAAAAATCCAATGTATTGGCTTCAATATTTTTTTAGCAGTTATATTACATGTTTTGGTGCTTTCTGGCATTAGAGGCTTCTCTTGCTTAGCTTGAGGGACTTGATCCCCAAGATATTGTACTCATTTTTTGTTGTTATACTTAATACTATGGATCTATATTTGGCTCATGAGTGATGTATTTCTATTTACTGTTGTTTTCCATTTTTATGTGCTATTTTGATGATCTCCCAATTTTAGGATATTACACAAGGAGCACGTCCGGGTCAGGTTGTGTCGGGTCATGTGAGGGTGCCTAAGGAAATGCATTAAGTTGGGTTAGGTCTGGTCTGGTCGGGTATTGCCATGTGAGAACACTAAAGGAAATGTATTCAGGCGGGTTGGGTTAGGTTGTGTCGTGCGAGGGCACCCAAGGAAACATGTTTGGAGTTGGCTCTAGTACATTGTTGTGGGTTAGCCAATGGTGAATTTCTAGTACATAAGTGTGTGATTTAAAATTTATAAAGCATGTAGAGGCCTGTAAAATTAAGGTATGGTAGAAATTTTGTTTGGTGGACATAATTATATTTTTGTTGGATTTTTCTTGATTACAAAAAACGGTAAACAACTTGCATCAATGTCGCTTTCCTTTATGAAACAACCGACATCAATGTCTTCTGAAAACAACTCAAAAAAAAAGTAAAAAAGTCTCCATTCTTATCAAGTCATGTTGGGGCACTAGGTAGTTGAACATAATCTATAAAAGAAAACACCTCCAACATTTCAGAACAGTGTATGAACAAAATGAACTATTACTTAGAGTGCATTGTAAGCCAAGAAACCAAATTTATCAACGTAAGGATTTACAATCCCAATTTTGTTTAGTCTACTCCATCTAACATTATTAGCATACTATCCATTTAAAAATGGATTATGTTGACATAATTCTTGTCCCCTAACCCATTTAACCCCCTAAACCCCTAAAACCCTAACCCATTTAATAGGTCGGTGGGTAGCAGGCTCCAGGATTATTATTATATTTGCTTTGTAAATGATAAGCACTCTTTTATTGTATAGCTTTTTATGGGCACCTCATAGCCCTCTCACTTTGTCGAAACCAGAATTTTCATGGGTGAACTATATTTGAGTCTCCCTATTTTTCTAAGGCTCCATTTCATAGTCATGCTTACTTTTCCCTCTATCCCCAAATATTCCTTTTGAGAGTTTTCCACAGTTAGTCTTAATTTTTAATCAACATATTTTTTCCTTCCACTTTGTGTTGAATTCCCTCCACCTTCCAAGATGAACTACTTGCTACAAATACAACTTTGGAATCCTATATCCAATGGGGGTTGTTTGTTAGGAAGGGTATTTTATAAAATTCTTCCAAATCAGTAAGGTTTCTCATAAATTTTGATTTTTTCATGGAGCTTGAATCCTTAGAGACAAGTCCCAACCCCTAATCTATTTAACCCCCTAAACCTCTAGACCCATAACCCATTTAACATCCTAAACCCTAAACCTCTAAACCCTTAACCCCTAACCCATTTAACCCCCTAAACCCTAAAACTCTAAACCCTTAACCCCTAACCCCTTAAACCATAATTCCCAACCCCTAACCAATTTAACCCCGTAAAACCCTAACACATTTAACCCCTAAACCCTAAACCAATTAACCCCTAACCCCTAGCCCTATAATTGTCCTCCATCATCAATGTGTGCAAAGTGCACGATCGTCGTCCAACATGGTCATAAAGTTATTCCTCTATCATTAACACATCTACAACATTCTTTTCTTCAGATGTCTCGACTTCTTCTTCTTCATCGCAATTTGCAGCTCCATATTGCTCAATTTCCCAACCAATTCGAAGAATATTTGCTTCAACATTATCCTCCAAGACTTCAAGTTCAACATGAATCCGTGGGTGCTCTTCTTTCATATGCCTCAACCTATACAAGGTGTGAAAAATCCTCCCTTGAAATTCTTCACAAATTCCCATGTCTTCTTATGTAATTTCGCCCTGACCAATGTCTTTCCCCTACTAATGTTTCACTGATACTAACCAATATAATGTCCAAGCTTCGATACCAACTGCATCCTTGTGTTGTATTTGGGTCGAGTCAGGTCGAGCCATGTGAGGGCGCCCAAGGAAATGCGTTCGGGAAAGTCAAGTTGGATCTTGTCATTTGAGGCTGCTCAAGGAAATGTTTTCGGGCAGGTCGAGTTGGGTCATGTCGTGTGAGGGCACCTAAGGAAACACGTTCAGGCAGTTTGGATCGGGTCGTGTTGCGTGAGGGCTCTCATGGAAATGCGTTCGGGCAGGTTGGGTTGAGACAGGATGTGCGATGGAACCTAACGAAATGCGTTCAGGTGCATTGTAGGGTTGAGTTGTGTGAGGGCAGCCAAAAAAAAAAATCCTAAGTTGTGACCACCCGTGTGCCTTGTCCGCATTGGTGTGACAAATTTTCTATTTTCTCCCTTGTGCCTTTATTCGAGTGGGTCAGGTCGTACCGTGTGACGGCACCCAAGGAAACTCTTTAGGGTCGGTTCACATGAGGTTGGGTTGTGTAAGGGAGGTAGTATAAAAAATGGTAAGTTGCAACTACTCGTGTGCCTTGTTCTGCACATTTGTGTTACCCGTTTTCCTTTTGATCCATTGTGCCTTCGTTCAGGCAGGTTGGGACATTGGTCGTGTGAGGGCGCCCAAGGAAACACATTTTTTTCGGGTCGGGTCATGCGAGGGCACGGAAGTAAATGTGTTCAGGGAAAGTCGGGTTGGGTCAGGTCGTGTGAGGGCACTCAAGGAAATATGTTCTAGTCAGCGCGGGTCGTGTCAGGGCACCCAAGGAAATGTGTTCAGGGTAGGTGGGGTCAGGTCAGTTCGTGTGAGGGTGCCCAAGGAAATGCGTTCGGGTCGGGTCGAGTTGGGTCATGTTGTGTGAGGGCACCCAAGGAAATGTATTTGGGTCAGGTCATGTGAGGGATGCCATATAAAAAATTCTAAGTTGGGATCACCCGTGTGGCTTGTGCATGTTCATGTGACCCATTTTTCTTTCTCTCCCTTGTGCCATCATTCTGGCGGGTCGGGTTGGGTCCGGTTGTGTGAGGGTGCCCAAGGAAATGCATTTGGGTTGGGTCAGGTCAGGTCGTGCAATGTGAGGGCACCCAAGGAAAGAAATTCAGGTCAGGTCATGTGAGGACGGATGTATATAAAAGGTTAATTTTTCACTGCCCATGTGCCTTGTCCATGTTTGTGTGACCCATTTGTTATTAGCTCCCTTGTGCTTTTGTTTGGGTAGGTCGGGTCATGTCGTGTGAGGGCGCCCAAGGAAACACATTTAGGTCGGGTCTTGTGAGGGTGGCCATACAAAAAATTCTAACATTTGACTGCTCATGTGGTTTGTGCATGTTTGTGTGACCCATTAGCCATGTGGTGCTCCTTGTTGCCTTCGTTCAGGCGGGTTGGGTCGTCCCGTGTGAGGGTGCTGAAGGAAACACATTCCAGTTGGGTCGGGTTGGGTTGTGTGAGGGAGGTCGTAATAAAAAATGATATTTTGTGACTCCCTGTGTCCCTTCATGTGCACGTTCATGCAACCCATGTGTCATTTTCTCCCATGTACCTTAGTTCAGGTGGGTCGGGTCGTGTCGTGTGAGGGCGCCCAAGGAAACACATTTAGGTCGGGTTACGGTTGAGTCATGTGTGTGGAAAGCTGTAAGTTTTAAATATTAAATAATTTATATACACCCTAATATCTTATTTATATTCAATTTTTATTTTAATACTATATATAATATCTATTTTTTAGATATTATTATTTACATTTAATTTTTAATTTTAATTGCAATTCCTGCCTAAAAAAAATTCACCCTTCACCCGAGCCTCCCTATTCCCACATATAAAAAATACACTTCACTACACTTCCCGACTCGACTGAGAATCTATCAGTCACTCGAATCACTATTCTGAACAGGTTGTCACTGTTTTTCACGTAGACTTGGGTTGAACCCGACCCGACACTGTCGAACTGCCCTACACCTTAAGAAAGTCGACTCTCCCTGAACTTAAAATTTGAACACATTTTCGACAAATCTATCCTCCTATTTCTTCGGTCACATAGGAGCAGGGTGTGGACCGAATCCATGCTTTTATAGGCTTTGATGTGTTGTATAATCAGGTGGAAGGAATTTCAGGCGTCGGATTCTGCCATGAAGGTTATTTTATTTTACTATTTAAGGTTTTGGATTTTTTCTGATTTTCTCGTGAAAGGAATCTTGTGATGCGAGTCTCAGTAGGATTTTTATTTGATATGTGTAGAGGAGCATGGATTAAAGAAACATGTTTACAAGGGTTGACAATGTTTATTGTTTACAAAGATTTATATACCCCCGCGAGAAAGAAATTTTGTGGGATTATGCCATGGAATGAAGGTAAGACTATAGGACATAAGGAGTCAAAACTTATGACCAATAGCTAGTGAAAGATATATGATAGAAGTAAATACAAGAAGGAAGAGGATACCACAGAAAAAAAATAAAAGAAATCAACGGTTTTCGTTGAATTTGAGACATCGGGCTCACACAGAATGATAGGTGGTTGATCTCTATTTTCAATGATAGTGGATTCTCACCTATACATTTGGGCAATAGCAAAAAAATAGATTTTCTCAAATGAGGTTGCAGGGATTATGCGCATGAAAAATTTTAGTGTTTATCTATATACGTGGTATACCATTCAATGTTATCTACTCACAACCTCACCCTATTGCCATGGAATGTTAGCCATAAATGGTGTCCCTAAAGGATACAAGAGCCCCATGTATGACAATGCCAAAAGTTAAAACCAAACATTTTCTTTTGTAAAAGAAATATAAATTCCAAGTGGTTTTGGGTACAAAAATTCACACAAAATCTACTTTAAAAATGGGCTATATTCCACCATTGAAGTGTGCAACAGGGATTAAACCCTAGGGTTTTGAACCTGGATCATAATTGTTGCAAATTATCCAACATGGTCCTAGAACACATCCCAAAAGATATTTGATTTAGACTAGGACATGCTAATCTAAGGATACCTGATCCCATGTCGTTATTTTCTTTGTTTATTGATAAGGCCATCAAACTCATTTCTTATGAAAGATCCACTGATGTTTCTTTAGGTGGTATAGACCTATTAATGCTATGAAAATTTTTTTATTCAATATTTTGACTAGGAAAAACCTAGAGGAAAAATGGTTTATGTTCATGTAAATTTGAAGCAGCACGTCCAAAATGCCCAATGTAGGGTTTGGAATATGGATGCCCAATTTTTTTTATGAATTTCGGCAAAGAATAGGAAATCCATTAATGTGTTCATCAACTATTCTCCTTTTTTTCATATCATGCAGATCGTTTCTTCCCTGGAATTTTTGGGTTGAACCACCTACCACATTAACTTCATAAATTATGGGACCTCATACAGGTGTTGGGAATATTCCATATCCTTTTCAAAGATGTAAACAATGGAGATATATTTTAATGGGTGTAGGTTGTATTTGATGATCTTGTCAAAATATTTTAATTTTCTCTTTACTTTGACAGTATTTTCTTACAGTTTCTACCAAATGCTGTTTATAAGATATACTACTTTAGGTCCATGCAGATCTCTAGATCTTCTAACGGTACTATCCATTTGGTCATCCAATCTGAGTAGTCTTTGGCCATTTCGATTTCCATGAATAGTATCTTCAGTTCAGTAGGTCATCATTATTTGGTTTTTAAAGCTTTTACAAAAATTACACCAGAACTTTACCATCATATGGAACTCTGAACCTAATCAAGGAGTGGGAAAATTTGAGAGCAATGCAAGATCTATGGCACCTTTTGGCATCTCTATGGCATCTATTTAGTTTCAATATAGGAGAATTTTTGTGGCAAATTTCACTAAGGAAAATATATGAGTCTTATGGGATGATATCTCTTGCTTTAGTCAAGAACCTTTACTATTAACCCATCAATACAAGCTACTATAGTGATGCTATTCTATAGGTATCAGTGAGAAGAATGAGTCTAAGAAGAATCTGAATTTTACTATCCCTCCTAAACTCATCTTTGTGGGAGAAAGGAATGAATAACTTGTGCCATCTAAATGAGGTAAGTTTTTTTCATTTCTCTCCTTGGCAAGAGATCCGTCTATTATGCAAAAGGTTTGAATTTTATGATCTAAGCCTCATCTAATTAATGATACTAGTCTGAGCTCCCTCATAAGGTCTAAATTTTATCGTATTTATCATTATAGCACGAACTATGGTTAACTCTGAAGGAATATGAATTATATACTACTTTGAGGAACTATAAGGATCCAAAATTCTTGTGACATCTGAGATTCTAATCTTCTACCTTAGTGAATTTTCAACTCTATTATGACATCTTTGTTATGTTAACTCTTGTGCCATTTCATTTTATTTTTTATGTGTGCTACTGTGGTATCTAGTTACTATGAAAAATTGCATACATGAGGTCATGTATCTATGGAACCATGCAAAGGTTTTGAAGCACGATTTCTATGGCATCAAATATCTAGGATCTATGACAAGTATAGGCTCCCTCATGAAAAGCATAGACTAGATCCAAATTTCCTTACACCTTTATGGAATATGAATTACATTCATTGTGTGGAAGGAAAAGAGTTGAGTTCTTATTGGTAATTTGTGTGGTAGTTGTAATTTTTCCATCTCTTCCAAAATTTCCTATATGGAACTCATTTCCCTGACATGCCTTACTATTAATTTCGCTTGATTGAGTTATTTTTTCATGAATTTGTATTGCAAATTGTTATGATTTTCCTGCATAATTTTCATTTTCCTGCTAAGGTGACTACCTATGGCACAAAAAGTGAGATAAGATACAGAGTAAAACTAATAACTTAACTCCACTATTTGAAAGGTGTACTTCCTAGATATCTTGAAACTTTAATATCTAGAAATGAAAGGATGTGTTTGTATATCTTTCTTGTAGTAATGTGTAAGGCGTGTTTCAAATTACTACAAGAAGCCAACATGTAGTCTTCTTGGCTCAACCATATTTCAAAAGAGGAAAAAGGTAGTCCAATTTTTTTAATGAAAGTAGTATAAACATCAGATTGTTTCACCCCACCTTCCAGCATATTTGAAATTTGGTTTGCTCTATGTGATTTGGAAGAATGATAAGGAGGGAAGCCCTACATGCTAAGTCCAGCTTTGAGATTCTGTTGTTAGATTATAAATATATCCTCAAATATTAAACTTAAAGATTAATAATAAACTATAAATAATCTAACTACAAGTCTAAATATAGTATATGTTGTTTACTAGGGTTTTAGAAAGTTGATATACATCCTTGAAAAAATTTAAAAAGAAAACTTGAAACAATATTGTTATTTGCTTTTGATTCAACATGTGACATATATATGGTATAGGATCTCTTTTGGTGGCATGGGATTTGTATACATGGAATTTTCACACAGATCTGTGTGGCTCTGTCTGCATATCTAGATCAGACATGTGTATCCAATGCTCTAGCCTTAAGCCCCCATTGATATTTTAACACAGTGAAAATTTTTCCGCCTATAATAGGCATGCCTGCATACTTCCATTATGCAGAGTTAATGATTGAAATTATCTTAAGTCAATATATTACTAGTATAGTCCCTTATTGTTGTTAGTATACCCCCTTTATTCTATAATTGTACCCCTGTAACCCCAATATTTTTATCATTGTGCCATTACATTATTATTGTTAGGTCGGCTAGGATTATATTGTGACCCCATGGACTCCTATATATAGAAGGATTTTTTGGTCATTTGTATCTTCCAAGAATTTTTCATTTATGAAATTTACTGGAGGTTTCCCCATCAAAGTGGATGATTTATAAGGTGTTGATCTCTCTTTTCTTCTATTCTTGGAGCTACTTTCATAACATTTGGTATCAAAGCTTTGCATTATAATGTTTTGCTGCTCCAAACAGGTCATCGTGGCATTTTATCTATAACACTTTTTCTATGAAGGCTTAGAAGCTGAAATTTTGACAGCAAAAAGCCAAAATCCTGAGGAACATTGTGTAAAAATTTCATACTTGGTTTGTAATATTTTTGGAGATATGATCTATGGAAGTTAGGTTTTTTTTAGGCTCCTAAATTCCACCTAAAAAATTTCACCATATAATTTGCACTATAAATTTCTTTCTATGAAGGTTCAAAGCCTAAAATTTTTAGAGAGTGAAGCCACAATCCTGAGGAATTGCCTGTACAAATTTCAGATATTTTTTGGCAACATTTTTCAGAGATATGATCGGTGGATTTTATGGTATTTTCAGGATCCTGAATTTCATCTCAAAGAGGTTACTGTGCGAAAATCGTCATAACTCTCTCTCTGAACGTCAGATTAGAATTCTTTATAACATGAATACAAGTACATGGACTTTAGTTTCTTTTATATCAATTTCAGAGTCGAAGGAAGAAACAGTGACACGTGGCATGCTGTACAAGTTCGCTCTACTGAACCAGTCTATAATTAAGTCATTATGGGAGATTAGGCATAACTTTGTCCTAAAGAATCCAAATTAGGTCAGAACTATGGCTTTTGAAAGAAGATTCACAAGGACACTACATGACTGAATTTCATATATTTAATATCTGAAATCATAGAGATAATTTAGTTTCAATATCGAGCTCCTCAAAAGAAAGAAACATGTGTGTATTTATTTTTCGAATTGCATAAGTCTTGTTTGACAAATCAATTTGAATTGATTCTAATGGAATATTGTAGAATATATATCAGTATTGGCTTCTAAAATTCCTCCTAAAATGAATTCAACACCAATTAAGCCTTCATAATGCTCTAATATGAGCCATTAATATGAAGAACTGCAACATGACATGTCAAAATTAAAAGAGAAAGTGCACCAAATTTTTCTCTCACAAAGATCAACAAAAAATGAAATGGAATTTTTGAAGAAAAGCATGGAAGCTAATATGGATGGTTTTAAGAAAGGCATGGAAGCTAAGATGAATGGCCTAGAAGTTGGCATGGAAGCTAGCATGGAAGCTAAGATCAATGAAAAAATGAAGGACAACATGGAAAACATGAAGAATGAACTAAAAGTAGACATGAAGGTTTGACAAGGTTGATACAAGAAATGTTTCCTAATGGCGAAAAGATACTAGAGAAAGCTCATGATGAGAACAAAATAAATGTTAATCATGATTTCATAAACTCTAATTTTGGATGGAATAACCACCATATTCCAAATATGGATATGGGGAAGTTTGATGGCAAGGATCCTGTAACATGGATACTATAGATGGAGCAATATTTTGATCTAAATAATGTGAAAAACACACAAAATGTACACATTGAAACTTTAAATTCAGAACAAAATAAAATTTTATGGTATCGATGGCTTTTCTCCCGTAATTTTTTTTTAACTTGATCAATTTTTACGGAGGAAATGATAGCGCATTATGAGGATACAAGGAGCAACACCTTCTTTATCCAATTGATACATCTCAAACAAAAGTGGTCAGTGGTGGAGCACATTGAGGACTTCCAAAAATTGAATATAAGGGTAGCTAATATTCTAGAGGAACACATGATTGATGTCTTCATAGGGAATTTAAAGGATAACATCCAACATGAGGTTTGTGTTTGGGAACCTGATTCATTAGAGAAGAAATTTAGGTTGGCAAGAAAAAATGAATGTAAAATTATGGAGACAAGGAAGCCTACCACTCACATCTATAAGGATGGAAGTGTTCCTACTCCTAGACTTCCACAATCTGCATGGTTGACACCACAACAATTGGAAGAAAAAAGAGGAAAAGGGCTTTTATAGTTATGATAGAAAATACACTAAAGGTCATAAATGTGCTGAGAAGAAATTATTTTACATAGATTGTGAAGAGGAGGAAGAAAATGAACAAGAATCTTAAAAAGAAGAGGATACACACCAAGAACCAACCCTACAAAAACAAGAAATGAGTCTTACCATACCATGTAATGCATTGACAGGAATTACCACTCCTCAAACTCTCAAGATAGAAGGACATATCAATAAGAAAAAGGTAATAGTATTGATTGATTCGGGTAGTACCCATAATTTTATTCATGGTAAGGTAGCCAAGGAATTGAATTGTTTCCTATACCTAGCACCAGAATGTCAAGTGATGATTGGAAATGGAGGAACTATAAATTTCTCTAGAAAATGTCATAATATCAAGCTAACCATGGGAGAGTATGTATTGAATAGTCCAATTCTTTCGTTTCCAATGGGATGTGTTGATGTTGTACTAGGAGTACAATGGTTACAATCTTTGGGGACGGTAGCTTTTAATTTTCAATAACTTTTCTTGAATATTTTTTTAGAATGAAACGAATTTAAATTACGGGGTATAGCAAGGAAGTCAGGAAAGATAACAAGCTCTAATGTCATGAAAAATATTCTAAAGAAATAATAATGAGGCATAATTTCACAATTATGCTCACTAGAAGTTCCAACATCAAAATCAATTATTTCTCTGGATCTACAAAAAGTGTTGGACAATCATTCCAAGGTGTTTGAAACTCCCAAAGGACTCCCACCTATTCGTGATCATGATCATGCTATTCATTTCTTTCTAGGAATTGTCCCTACAAACATTAGGCCTTCCATATATCCTTCTGTCCAAAAGAGAGAGATTGAACATATGATTGCAGAAATGTTAGAGGCTGGTATAATTCAACCCAGTCAAAGTTCTTTCTCTGCTCCAGTATTATTGGTACACAAGAAGGATCGATCATGGCACATGTGTCCAGATTATAGGGATCTCAATAAGCTCATTATTAGAGATAAATTTCCCATTCCTGTGATTGATGAATTATTGGATGAATTAAATGGATAAATTTATTTTACCAAGTTGGATCTTCATTCATGATATCATCAAATTAGAATGAAGACTAAATATATTCCGAAAGCAACATTCTGAACTCATGGGCATGACTATGAACTTTTGGTCATGGCTTTTGGCCTTACCAACGCACCTTCTAAATTTCAAGGGTTGATGAATTCCATTTTCAAACCCTTCCTTAGAAAAAAAATTTTAGTATTTTTTTATGACATACTAAGATACAATAGGTCTTTGAAGGATAATGTTCAACATGTTGATAGGGTGCTCACACTATTGGAGGAGAAAAAATTATATGCAAAAACATCCAAATTTTTCTTTGGAGTACACAAGGTCGAATATCTAGGTCATATTGTATCTCACAAGGGTGTTAAGGTAGACCGTAACAAAATTAAAGCCACAAGGAATGGAAATTCCCCACAACCGTAAAGCAATTGCGAGGATTTCTCAGGTTAATAGGGTGTTATCACAAGTATGTTAAGAATTGTGGAAGAATAGTGGAACCTATAACAACATTATTAAAGAAAGATGCATTTTCATGGACTCCTAAAGTAGCTAAGGCCTTTGAACATCTTAAAGAGGCAATGTGCCTAGCAGCAATATTAGCTATGCTTGACTTCACGAAAACCTTTATTGTGGAATGTGATGCCTTAGGAAATGGAATTGGTGTTGTTTTAATGCAAGAAGAAAGACCCATTTCCTTTCAAAATTATCCAATGAAAGGAAAGTATTTAAATAAAGATATTTATGAGAAGGAAATGTTGGCAATACTACATGCACTAAAGAAATGATGACCTTATCTAATGGAAAGACACTTCAAGGTAAAAACTAATCATGATAGTATTAAACACTTTTTGGAAAAAAGACTATCATCAGAAGAGCAACAAAAATGGGTGACAAAGATGTTGGGTTATGATTTTGAAATCATCTAGAAAAAAGAGAAGCTAAATGTTGTTGCATATGCACTCTCAGGAAAGGATGAAGAGGTGGAAGCATTGCTTTGTGCCATTTCTATTATCCAACCAGATTGGATAAACAAAGCAATGGATGAATGGAAGAAGGAAGAAGAAGTGTGGACACCCATTCAAAAATTGCAGCAAGATCCTAGTACATGTGATACATTTAGTTGAAAAAATGATTCCTTATGGTACAAATATTGCTTATATATTTGCAAGAATTCCCAACTGAAATAAAAGATTAATTTGGAATTGCACACTTCTCCTTTGGGAGGACACTCAGGATTTTTAAAACTTACCAGAAGGTGAAGAAAGATTTTTTTTGGGATGGCCTTAAATCTGATATTCAAAAGTTAGTGCCAGAATGTTTGTTTTTCGAGTAAAATAAAGTTGAGACAATTAAGACCCTAGGTCTTCTACAATATTTTTTCGTTCCAGGTCAACGTTGGGAGGAGATTTCAATGGATATTATCCAGGGTTTACTGAGGTCAGAAGGAGAGAGTATCATCATGGTGGTAGTTGATAGACTTACCAAGTATGCACACTTTTCTGCATTATCTCATCCATTTAAAGCAAGTATAGCTTCTACTGCATTTATGGAAACAATTCAAAAAATATATGGTAACCCAAATATTATTGTAAGTGATAGAGATCCCATTTTTACTGGAAATTTTTGGGCAGAATTATTTTCTTGTTTGGGTACTCAAATAGCTCATAGCTCATGTTATCATCCTCAATCTAATTGTTAAAATGAGATAGTGAGTAAATTTTTGGAAGTATATCTTCGTTGTTTTGTATTTGATGAGAAAACATAATGGGTCAAGTGGTTACCTCTCATTGAATGGTGGTATAACACTTCCTTCCATACTGCAACAAAAATGACCCCATTTATGGCACTTTGTGGATATCATCCACCATCCATCACATATTATTTAAGAGAAAATTCTAAGGTTAAAGCAATGGAAGATCACATCTACCATTAACAAGAAGTTCTCCAACTTTTAAAGGATAACCTAAATTTGGCACAAAATCGAATGAAACAATAGGCAGATCAAAATCATAGTGAGAGAATTTTTGATTTAGGAGACTAGGTATTTTTATGGCTACGGCCATACAAAAAAATGTCCCTCAAGCAAGATAAGAAGGATAATAAATTATCGCCAAAGTACTATGGTCCTCACAAGGTGTTGCAAAAGATTGGTACTATGGCATACAAATTGGAGTTTCCTGATTCTTCGCGAGTGCATCCATTTTTCCATGTTTCATGCTTAAAGAAGGTTACAGGGGAAAAACTTCCAGTTCAAACAATATTGCTAGAAATTTATGAGGAAGGAAAAATCATATTGGAACCTAAAGCAGTCACGGAAACAAGAACTCGACAGCTACAAAATCGATCAATTTCAGAGAATGTCATCAAATGGAAGAACTTACCGACTGAATATTCTACATGGGAGGATGAGAATTTTATACAGAAGCATCCAAATATACTCAAGCGTTGAGGAAAACACTTTTTTGAAGGAGAGGGGCATGTTAGGTCCATATATTACTAGTATAGTCCCTTATTGTTGTTAGTGTAACCCCCTTATTGTTATTATTGTACCCTTGTAACCCCAATATTTTTATTATTGCACCCTTACATTATTATTGTTAGGTCGGCTAGGATTATATTGTTACCCCATGGACTCCTATATATAGAAGGAGGTTTTGGTCATTTGTACCATCCAAGAATTTTTCATTTATGTAATGTATTGGAGGTATCCCCCACGAAGTGGCTGATTTCTAAGGTGTTGATCTCTCTTTTCTTCTATTTTTGGAGCTAGTTTCATAACAAATGATCTTTGTTGTTGTTAGCTTATCAATAAATTTGCATCAGTGTCAAATTCAGATCTCAAATTCCAACTTCCAAGAATTGGAATCTTGTTCACAATTTGCATCTATCTCAGTTACTATAGATTCCAACTCTCTTACTCAATGAACTTCTGGTTTGGTCCTTTGGATTATTTTATACCTTGAATTTGATCATGAGAACTTTGTATTACTTCGGTTTTGTCACATATGCTTCACCTCTTGCACAAGAGATTATGAGGAGGAGATTTTTTTCATAATGAACTCTTTACTCAATTATCCTTATAGTTGTTTCATTCAATTTTACTTTCATTGCCACCATGGTTTCAATCATTTTACTTATGATTACTCCATAGCTACAACAATATCGGGGGAGAAAAATATTTACAACATTGTCTAGTACTAATCTATATTTTACTGCCAAACTTGTGATTCAGTTAGGTGCCAACACATTGTCACCAACCTTGACTGCTTAGACCCATGTTGTACATAATTGTCGACTCTATTATTTACCAACCCTGCCACAAATAAAAACAAAAATAATGCCCATTATAGCAAAAATTGTCATGCATTTTTTCCACACTACATTACTATGCAATTCTTGAGACATTATTTCTTTGTTTTGGAGTTGATGTTATAGAGAAATAAAGGTTTATATTTGAAAATATGCTACTATAAGAAGCTCCACACATGATACATGAAGCTCCCCAACAGGCTACAAATTTCCTTCATGCAATTCAGAGGTAAGCCTTACTTTGGTTTGATTTACTACTAGCCTATTAGCTGAAGCTCCCTTGTTATGTTTGAGATAGGAGTCTATAGTGCAATGTTATGTTGTTTCTATTTCTATTCTTGCAAGGATATAGTTTTGTTACTTATTGTATTAACTCATATTAGTTCCTTGAAGAATATTTATTATGTTTTGTCTACATCATCGATGAGATTTAATAAATTAGTAATTTTAAACACTGGATACCAAGGCATTCCTTTCAAAATTTAGGTTTACAGAAAAACTATGTAAATATCAAAAGTTGATCTTTTTAGATGTTACATATTCTACGTCATCTGAGTTTTGGAACTTAAATTGTTAACTAGACTTTGTGGTTTAGTTCCAATTAATATACTATGCTAAGCTTTGTTTAAATGATAGAAATAAGATTCCTGCAAAGCATTATAATTACATAGTCAATATGAAGACTTATACTAGTTACACTTTTCATTAGGTTATGAGTTTTGATCTATGGACTTGGTCAATGGCTATGAGGTTTGATGAGGCTCTTCGAACCTCAACTCTTTTTTAAGGTTTTCCAAAATTCGAACCTCAAGGTTGAAGTTTGAGGAACCTTGTGACATAGAGTAGACTCATGGGTGCACTAGAGTTTGAATATTTCCATGTATTTCTTATATTCAAGAGTAATAAACAATGTTGTGATTTGAGTTTTAGATCTGTGTACCTGTTGGTACTTTCTTCAATTTATAGTTCCTATAAAAAATTAGATTGCACTTTTGATAGAGATTTTAGTTTTCTATTTTCCTTGGTAAGTTAGAAATCTGACAGGGATTTTTACCAATTGTAATAGATTTTGGGTAGATGTAAATACTTGCAGCTGCTCCAACATTGTACAAGTCACTAATTCAAGTTTTTGTTCATATTAAATACCAACCAGATTCACTTTTTTGGGTCTCAAATTGGAATGGAGGATTATACACCATAAATATGGGTTACCAGGTAGCATTCATAGGAGGAAGGGAAGGAGACCCATGCTAGTGGTAGAGAATTCTGTGGAAGCGAAAGACACATCATAAAGAAAAAATGTTCCTCTGGCTCTCATATTTAAACAAAATACTCAACTAGAAGAATCTACAAAATAATGGTTGGGAGGGATGTATAAGGTGTTTTCTATGCACAAAGACTTGGAAGACAATTCACCATTTTTTTGTTACATGCCAATACAACCAGGAAGTATAGGATGTAGCTAGAATTATATCTAGGGGGGAGGATAATAGCAAGTCATTGGTTGAATATTTTGGAAGTTGGATGAAGGACCGTTTGGTTCATGAGCATCACTCCCTCCCACCATTTGTCACCTGGGCACTCTATATCACTAGGAATGATTGCCTATTTACAAGTGCCTCACATTTTCCAAGGCATAATGCATGATATATTTTTTTTCCCAAGGCTACAAACAAGAAGTGATGAATATAAATGATTTTACTAGAAGTGGTAAAAAAATGGTCTGGGGTTTCTTTGATGTAGCCTTCACTAGTAACCATGTAATTATGGGTTAGGACTCAAGAGGATCCCTCTATATATCAAAATATCATCGTTTTACCTTTACATAGGTATTGGCACACACAAAAACAGGGTAAAGCTAAGGGGAGTGTAGAAACTAATGAGACTAGTAGAGGAAAAGAGAGTAAATGAGCATAAAGTTTATGGTCCTTCCCTAATTGTCATATGGTGGATGAATGGGAAAGTAGTGGGTTAGAAAAAACATCTAAACAACATGTTAAGAGAAGTCACTTGTGTTGAAGGGGAACTTTCATCATATCTCTTTATGCGACATACATAAAGAAAAAAATCAATTGGAAAAATCCCAATCCAAAGATGTGGTGGATCATGTTTTTGGGGGATATGAAGATTGTGCAATACAAAGATGGATATGCATAGCGAGTGATGGCGAGGATCTTCCTTTAACATATCCATTAAGATATATTGTTGTTTCTCTTACTCGAGATAATGTTTAAACTCTATACATATGTATTCTTTTATTTCAACTATATTGAAGATCATGGTAGAAAGATAGACGTCATGCTACGATATCTATCTTTGATAAAGGTTTTCTATTTTTATAGGCCTTACATGGAAATACGAGAAGTAGATGATTTGTTGATAACTCTTTGAATTTACTTTTAATTTTTTTGTTTAAGAAACTTGGATAGGAAGGGAGGTGCATAAGTCATTATTCTCATAATCAGTAATATGCAATGTAACAAGTATTATGTGTTTGTGTGTTTATATTTTCCCAAAGAAATTAGTCATTCTCATTTGATGATATATACCCTATGAAATCCTCGTCCCCTTTTCAAAAAGTGTTACCCATACATATAGTAGCACCCATACCCACATACCGTTGCAATGGAAACTTAGGCTTGGGTTCAATGTTCATAAGAGAGAACTAGCCACGTGAACAATGCCAATGAACACCAATTGGTGCTAACCATGTACGTTTTAGTTGCATTGGAGGTTTGGTGTTGTACATATTCTATCCCATCACCCAAGGTAATAGTCCATAACAAGTTTTAAAGGTTTTCAACTAAATAGTCACCCTCAAACTTATCAGTATAAAAATTAAATTAGATATTTGGATTTAGCTTTCATTAAAAGAACACCTCTTTGGACCTCTTAAAAAGAATGGTGGAGCCTCTTTCTTATATTTTCCTTCTTCATTAGTTGTCTATTGCCTTTCTTTGCAAATAAAACCCATTTGATGTTGTACCTTCTTTATATCTATAAGTTTATCACTTAGAACTACATATTGCATTAGAGAGATTATTTCAATTTCCGAAAGGATATACTTTGAGTTGGGGAGAAAATAAAAAGAGAATTAGAAAACCGATGATAGCTCATATTCTTGTTATTCTTTGCAATGAGGAAAAATATTTCTAGATGCAGAAAATAATGACTGAAGGAAGTTTGACATCAACTACTACACAGGTTCGAACATATAGAAAGAATATGGGTATTGTAGCCAAGATTAACTATTGTTATTGAGATAATAAACATGGTGCTAGCTTACAAAAAAACATTTGCAAAAAATATCTCTTTATTGATCCAATTTTTGTTTGAATTCCTCCAGAGACTGGGATACAGATGCATCCACCCGATGGTGAGGTTCTTCCTCGCTATCATGGATCAATCAAGATGTGCATCCCCATTTTTTACTATAAATCCTCCTATGTTTCTTTGTCATTACATTTTACTTTGTACTTCAAGATCAGAGGCCAATAATGGGATGCCAAGATCTTGTAATTGTTCTTTTAAAGTGATGTTTCCAAATATACTTCATTCCACATCCATTTTGTCAAGTTCAAAGGTACTATAAGATTTTTTTCACATAAGAACAATAAACCAAAGTTATAGCTGACAGATAGGAAACATTGTATCATGGATATTGATGTACAAAATTCAATCATTGTAATACTTAGATATGTCAGGAAAGATTTATTTTGATACTGAGAGAGTGCTTGACAATGTAATTGAGGAGTCGAGATGGTCTAGCTCCAATTACATATTTTAGGAAATAGAAGCTAAAATTCCTTATGATAATATTATAAATAACTTGAAGTGACAGACGGAGATTCAATTTAGTATATTCCAGTGTCATCATAACTAGGTATTTCATGATCATATCAATAATAAACAAATAATATCATCAGGAAATATGACAAATTTATAATGTTTAATCAAATAATGTTTATGATAAAAATATAAATACATGAGAAAATTTTTCTCAAGATAGTGCGTCTATCTTGGACACTTCGGTTGAGAAAATATCTCTACCACACAATAATATAGGAGCTTAACTAGTTGGAGAGAATATCTTAACAAACTAGAGCTAAACGAGCTCCTATCTATGCAGAACAAACCCAATCTATAAAGGTAGGATTAAATCTCAACTTTCATTATAATAATTAATTTAATTATTTTGTACTTAGAATTTTTTTCATCAGATGAGAGTGAGGGTAAAATTCCTCCCCTAAATCATAATTCCAATATAGAAACCAAGAACCATATTCCAAGTTCTCATGCTAAAACCATTGATCCTCAAAAACACTGCGTGAAAAAATCGCCAAATTTGGATGCCGAAAAAACATGAATCTAAAAATAACATGAGTCAGTTGTAACTCTGATTCATCTCTAAAATTTTCTTGATAACTCTGTAACGCAGCAAGCTGAAAAAGGATACATATGTCCTTTTTTTTTAATCAACATCCTAATTTCTTGTCCACTGATGAAATGTTGATAACGACCACTAGAAAATTTTCTGATGTCAAAACTTCCCACTTGCTACTTGATGTTGATTTCCCACTAGCTGTGTTGATATTGAATGCCCACTGGTTGATTATGATAAAAAAATTCTCACTGCTGCTTTTGTTGATGTTGTCGAAAAATGATTACTATTTCATGTTGATGTTATAAAAAATTTCAATATAAAGTGATCAATTACATTATTATCATTTCTCCCCTTTGTCAGCTAAAAGGAGAGACAATAGACACTTGAATTCATAACTTTTCCCCTTCAAGTGTAGGTGAGTTTCACCATCTTCATTTTACTGGAAAATTTGTTTTCATGTGAGACTCAATCTTTTGGTTATAGATAGACAATTGTTTGACTGTAGATGACCACTTGCAAGGATAAGTCCACACATAATTGGTCTTCCCTCGATGGTTGATTTCTCTTGCAACATATTTCTGATGAATGATTTTTCTTTCCACTATGGTGATAAGGATGGAGGTCAAAAAATTTACTCTCCATATGGTCATTTTGATTACAATGGTTACAATGAGCATATTTTGATCACCATCTATAAAACTAACACTTACAAACAAAATATGGAACATACAAATTGTTGTCTTTGTTGTAACCTAGGCCATGTCGATATTTTTTTAAGGAGATTTCTTCCCAACGTATGATCACTTTCTTGGAAAGATCATCTTTTTGTTCTTCTTCACACCTAGTACTGCTATTGATATGATGAGATGGATTGATTAAATCTTATGTATCACATTGAGCATCTACCATTTCTATTAAATATTCATCTATTCCACATGTTGCATCAATCTGTTCACTTTGATCTTCAGTATTACTAGTTGCATTATGTAGTAGTACAACCAGATGGATGAGATCAATTATGTCACAACTTGCATCAATCTCATTGATCAGATATTTTGTGTGACAAACTTCGAAAAAAATTCATCAATATGCTTAATAAGGTCACTTGTATCACAACTTTCATTCGTTTTTTGGATGACGTCTTCAGTGTCTGTTATAGCATCATTTCTCACCTTCATATGATTCATGATTTCTTTTATGGCTTTGGGCACCCATTCCTACAAACTTGGACAAATTCACTAAAAAACAGTGTAAAAATCCCCATACGCGGTTATGCCCAAAATTTTCCGTGTGTATACGCGAGTCCATACGTAATTTTCCGCGTATGCCATTAAAATCATTAAAAAATATATAAAAATTCCCTATTTTAGGCTCGGTTGATGGTTACTCTGGTAGTTTAGCCACCCCAGCACGTGGCCAACTGTTTCCAACTGATGAAACTACTTTGAGGGAGTATAAAAGCACCTCATGTGTATGGCCTAAGGGAGAGAGAGAAATTATTGATATTATACTCTGTTGGTATTCCCTATCCAAGTCTGAATTCCCGTGCCTCCTACACTTCCCAGTTCATTATAGGAAACCCTTGTTTCCTTGAGATGATCATCCCTTTATATGTCATCTCGTATGCACTAGTTCGGAAGGAATCTTAGCGAGGCAAGGGTGGGACGAATCCATACGACGGTCTGCTTGAAGATCGTGGAAGGATTCAGGTGATCTCTCCACTCGTATTTCTGTACATGCTATTTATAATACAGAAGTACCATCTTGTTCCCGAGATATACGTGTTAGTGTCTGCTTGCATATGTGAGAATATTGTTATTTAAGCATTCATTAGGGTTTATCTGATGTTTCATATGGATTTCACTAACATTTAGAGTAGATATATGCTGTACAACCAGTTCTTCGTGCTTGTTTCTTCTTGTCTTTTAGGTTAAGAAGGAAGAACGGTTGCTGGGGGTTTGGACCCCGCGGGATCTGCTTCAACCGTAGGACCTACGGGTAACTTCCTCGATTTACTCTATTTAGTTTTTCATGAACATGTATGGTTGTGTGAGTCCTTCTTAAGTAGCATGCCCCTACTCTGTGGAGGTTTAAACCCAACAAACCTCAAGGGTGATTTTCCCCGAAACAATGTCGCAACTTACTTCGACCTTCTGTGCACAATGCGCATGAAGTAGAACTTGTTTTTTGCTTAATTCTATTCGGAGTGTGCCAATGATTTTCTCTTTCAATTTTAGAAAGCTCGATTTGGTTTCTTTCACTACTTCTAATGTGTTTTTCATTTGATAGATTAACTTTTGATTCTTCTTCAACTTCCATTCCAGTAGTTCAATTGTGTTCTGTAACTCATGATCGCACTCTTTCAACTCTTTAATTTCCAACTCTGCACTTTGAAGACATTTTCCTCCTTTCCCCATTTTTATACGCTCTCTTCTATTAGCTCACTTGAATAATTGAATACTATAAGTCACACTTTCTCACTGTAGATATAAACAGGTTTTATTATTGTTTGTTTTCTTTATAGTTGAACTCGATCACTTGATGTTTGCTTCATTCAATTTCGTGTTTTCTTGATCTTGTGAAATTATTCACTTGCACTTTGTGCTTGTTTAAACTCGCTCTCTTCATTGTGCTTATTTGAAAAATAAGGGAGACGAATATTATCGAAAATGCACCCAAGAGAAAACCTTACAATGATTTTAATGACTCAGTTAAAAAAAATGGACTCAGTTGGCTTAAGTGACTCATTTGAAGAGAATTGACTCTCTTTACCTCCTATCATTTTAGAATTTGGGTGTTGTGTTGCGTTTGTTGAAAATTATTTTATCAATTCAACTCAGTTTGAATTTCATTACAAGCTGAGTTACAAAAGAAAAACATATTTGCAAGTTAAAAAATAACCAGTTGTCGTTGAATGTTGATATATATTTTTCCATGGAATTCTTGAGTTTTTAGTGACATTAACTTCATTACCTTCAGTTAATTTTCTTGTTGATGTAGAATCATCTTTTGAATTTGGATGTTAACAACTTGATATTTTTGGTTATGTGTTGCAGCTTCTTGATTGCTTGTTATTGGCTTGATTACATGAGGTTGAAGAGAATTTTATTGTGTGCATGCATTTCCTTAATATTTTGTGTACTCGATGTGTACCATTTTACAAAGAGAGTGTCAAAAATAGAGATAAAACATAAGCAACATCAAGAACCATGCACCATCACAAACATACTCATCGTGTACCTGAGATACACTTATTCAATTTCGGGTAGATATAGGACACAATAAATACCAAAAATATTTGTTTTTATTAAGTATTGAGTACAAAAGCAATCAAATTCACCATTATAACTCCATTTTTGACACTTATTTAGCAACAAAGTTAAAACTTTAACTTTTACTTGACTTGGACAATGACTCCTTATCAATCCAAAATAAAAATTTCAATGCACCTTATTATTCCAAAATAAATTGTTATTTATCTATATTCACTCACCCTTACTCTATTAATAGTTTTTAAAATCATCTATACTCACCTTAAAAGAATTTTAAACCCATTAAAAATATCAGAGATGGGTTCCACAGTACTCGATTTTGTGATTTGCACTCAAACTTTGAATGGAAATTTTAAAAGATCCTCCCATTGCCTCTTCACATAAAAAACACATGTAATCTCAACTTGCAATGTTCATAAATTCAAGGGATCCTCCTCGAAAAACTTGGATTGCTTCCAAATAAACAGATGTAGTACTATCGCATAAAAATTCATACTTTTTCAGAGGACAAATCCAAAAGTCACAATTCCAATAGCAAGTCTTTGGCAACAATGGCACATTCATTTAACCACAGGAAACAATCTCATTCTCTTTGTCTATGATCTGTGGAAATTCCTCTCAAAATAAAATACCAACAATGTCTCCTTTATCCACTAATGGGCGACATAAAATAACACAAATCTTAATCAACAACACAACTCTTCTATCACAACAATTTGTTACACACAACAATGTTAACTCCATGTCACTTAGACCACTTCAACAATTGTCTCTTACACTTAGTGAGCTACATTTAACATTCAATGATGCCAGTTTTATCTGGATGTAGATCTCTAATGCAGCTCATGTGTTGGCACCATGCTCACAAGTTCCTGCAATAATTAATAGGATGCCACAACTTCTCTTACAAACGAGACATAATTTTCTTACAAACGAGACACAATTTGTCTTTCTGAATGTGCAAAAATGTGTCTTTCTGCAACCGCTACACCCTGCAAATATCTCTTCTCAGCTACTTCACACCTCCTGGTGCTACACTTATGGAACGACCAATGCTATTCTTTCTAGCAAAATGTACAACAATTCTTTAAATTGGCAGCAACATACACGATTCTCTTAAATGAAAAAAACATATACAACAATTATCTAACCAAAAATACAATTTAATTGGCTTGAATCCAAGTGTTAATACAATTTTTCATCTTAGCGAAAAATAATATGTCACAAGCACTCTTGCTGGATAATAAGAGACCATAAAATTTCAAGATGTACGTGGACCAAAATGTCTCCTCAATGTCAGAACTCAATTTTTTAATGCTTGAACATGTGCCTTGTATGTTCAATCTTATCCTTTGATATTAATTTCAACGCCTCTTAGGATGGATACACCAGATATAGTGTACTTTCTGGCGTTTTTTATCATCGTCAAGATGACCTGAAACATGTCAGATTTGTGTTGTCAGTAGAACAAATCAGATCTGTGCCATAATATGAAACATGAAACCAACGTCATCGCTGTTTAGATGAGACCGTTAAGTTTCTTATCCTAGGCTCACTAGCCAGCAATCGACTTCGCTTCCAGCAAGCAACTGAAGCTTTCTCTTCCTCCTCCTTGGGCACACTCGCTCAACTGCATGAGCTCAACATCACATCGACATGATGGTTGGATGTTCTCCAAATTGCCCTGCCTAAGAAACAAAAAAAATAAATTTGAAAAAATGATCCTTGTGAGATATTTTGCATAGTATTGAATCGATGTGCAAGAAATTTCAGTCATGTTCCATAAAAAATACATCTAATTATTTGAAAACAAAACAGGCTAAGGAAAATATGAGTGCCAACTAGAAAATAAAAACATTGCAGTAGATGAGATGATTCAATTGTTGCTCCAATGGAACGTATTCTTTTGCCAACAACATTAGTCAATCACATATGTCGTTAAAAAAATAAAAATTATTAGCACTGTTCAAAAACCATTGGAGATCCACACCAGTGCCTTTATTCACTCCAGCCTCATGACCGAGTAGTCACATAGCCCTCAAATCTGATACTACATGAAGGATTTATAATAAACACAAATAAATGTACCAGAGAGAAAATGCTAGCGGAAAAAAGGCCTAAGCCTTAGTGTATTCCTGTCTCATTAATCAAATAATGTTTATATACAAATATAAATACATGAGAAAATTTGTCTCAAGATAGGGTGTCTATCTTGGAAACTTTGGTTGAGCAAATATCTCAACCACACATTAATCGAGGAGCCTAGCTAGTTGCAGAAAATCTCTCAATGAACTATACCTAAAATAAATCCTGTCTAGGAGGAACAAACCAAATCTAGAAAGGTAGGATCAAATCCCTAATTTCATGATAATAATTAATTTAATTATTTTGTACTTGGATTTTTTTTCATCACATGAGAATGAGACTAACAAACAAACACATGGGAAATAAAAAACAATCCAAAGTTTGTAGCATAAATTATAAACTTAACAATCATGTAATTAACATATAGAATGCACATCTTTCTATCCTCCTCAACCCCAACCATTAGCCATCCTTTGAAGGCATGTATAATATACACCTTCATCCTCCAGGAGATATAGTGATAATGGAGTGAAGAACTGAGCACTTTAACCTCCCCAATTATCCATCCTCCGCAATCGTGGAGGTGTGCATTTACCCACTATATTTCATAGGTGCAATGTGGGAATTTCTACATTCATGCAAATTTGTGAGGTGAAGGTATCAAATTTTGCATTCCAAAGTTATTTTCAAGGTGGAAGTATGCGCTTTTCCATTAACTGGCATGATGTAATTAAAAAATGTACACCTCTCACCTCTATTTGTTATGCCACTAGAGGTTAATTTCCTCACCACTAGTGCTTACAAGAGGTTAAATGCCTCCACCACCCATACTTTGAGAGTTAGATTTGAAATTTTCCAATAAAATTCCCAAATAAATTATTTTCATAATATTTAACTAACACCGTTAACGAATATTTTATTATACATACAACACTCTCTTATTGACATTTTTCATCTTAATTTTTCTATAACATAGTAACTTTGAGAACTTGAAAATAAAGAGTCATAAGAAAGATGTATATAATTTGAAATATTTTTAACCACTAATAAGAAATAATAAATTTATTTATTAAAAAAAAAAATCATTTAAATATTTTCATAATAAAATAAAATATATTTTATTTTATTTTCCAATTAAAATAATATATAATTTATTTAATTATTTATAAAAATAAAAAATAACTCTTAATTACACATATCCAAACATATGGTCTGCTATTATAGCTTTCAAACACTAGTTATTATTATCTTAATATGTATATTAAGATTGTAACTTTGACATACTAAGCTCTTATTTTTAAATATGAGTAACAAATGTATATACTGGAATTAGAACATTTGAATTCAAAGGTTGGAACATGACAATGATACTTAAGCTTCTTTTCTCAATAAAAATTTTGAACACTTTCTTGTTGGAAATGCTGAAGTATAATGCTTGAAATTATAACTTTGGAATACTAACCTTCCAATATAGTTAATCTAGTGATTTACATTATAATTTTGGAATACTAACTCAAACAATGTTTTATATACATGTTATATATATCAATTTTACACTTACATTTACCATGGCTACTTTATAATATTTTGTTGAGTTAAAGAAAATGGAATTTACCAAAAGTTAATAAATAATTTGTTAATTAGTGTATGATGATTTTGTTAATATTTTTCATGTTAACTTCTTTAATAACATTGGATTTTCAGCAACATAAAAATGAAATTTAATAATAAAAATGAAATTTCATTTTCAAAATATTTTGACATTAAATAATAAATTAACAAAAATATTAAGATTAAAAATTATTTATAATTATTTATGATTAAAATTTAAAATAAATATTTATTCATTTATTTAAAAAAATAGAATATGATGTGATATAATAAAATAGTTATATATAAAAGATAATAAACATAAATTATATATCCAACCACATGTATGAATATAATAATATTATAAATATTTTGATTATAAACAATACATTTTCATAAACTTTAACCTAAAAACGAAAAACAATATTTAAATTTTTTATAATTGAAATGAAATATATATTATTATATTTAATCTTAATTATTTATACAAATAATAATATTATTTTTTCAAACAAATGTATTAATATAATAGTTTAGATAGGTAATATAATAGTTTAGAAACTTATCGGATGTGGTGAAAATGTTAGTACTTTGAAACATCGTAGGAAACAATTCAGTCATGCTAAGACCTATTTTGAAAATTCACTTGTGTGTGATCTCCAAGGGAAGTGATTTTGACACTTTTTAGATAACAAGTGACCCATTGTGTGTGATCTCCAAGGGAAGTGATTTTGACACGTTAGATGACTTAGGTATTGGTAGATAGTAGTTACTCAAGCTATAGGTTAGGATTGTCATCCATATCAAAACTCATATTATCTAACAAACAAACAAAAAGTTGAAACATAATTATGATATTTTAACCATTAATAAATCAACTTTCAACACCTCTAGAGGGGCATCCTACAACCTTGTATGAGGATGTGTAAGTATATCATGTCTCTAATAAAAAAAAAAATAGTTCCACACCAAAACAAAAAAAAAATAATGATATAATAAAAAAACTATAATACAATTCAACACAAATATTCTTAACTAAAATATTTTGATATATGTTTTAATTCAATTTTTGTAAAATGAATCGTTCAAAGGAAAAGCCATACTTTATAGATATATTAAAATATTTAAAGAAAAGTATTTTCTTGTCAAAGTTGAAATACATGACAATATTAATTTAGTATTAATTTATTATAAATTTTGTTATCATGTCATACAAAAAACATCATGAAATCTAATATTAATATTAATATTAAAATAATAATAATAATAATAATAATAATAATAATATCATTATTTTAGATTCATCCAACTTCAGATGTATTATGCTCCTAGAAGGATAATATCCCTCAAGGTGCAAATGTTTCCTTATTACAGAAATTTTATATTACTAAATTTATTTCGAAATATTAAATTATGAATTTGAAAATGTCAATAAATTTAACTCTAAAATGTGAAATCATTATCTTTGAAATGTAACTAAAGTAATATATTTATTTTATATTTAAATAAACATTATGACTTCAAAAATATTATATATAGATTTGTATTTCACTTACATGATCATCTCCACTTAGTAAGGGTTAGGTCAAGTGGTGTAGAACCTAAATTTGAAGTTTTTATGGTATTGTTATAGGTTTAGCTCTCTTCAAGTCCTTTTAGGCGAAGCAGTGTAATCAAGGCCACAATCAGATGTATAAGTGGAAGAAGCACTGTAATGAGAGGTCCATCATTAGAGGTCCATCATCAGAGATATAAGGGGCTGAAGGAAACATACTATGAATATTCTAAAAAATTATTTAGAGATTGTTTCCTTTTGTCCATTTCCAAATCCATTGAGCAAAAGAAAAAAACAAAGAAAGAAACCTGTTGTGGATTAAAATATTGAAGGTAAGTTAGTAATTTCTTGTTTAATTTTATATTATTGATGATTTAAATATTTTTCAGTTTGTTATGCACAAATCTTAAAGTTGTGAGTATTTAGTGATTTATTTATTTTCCCTGATTAATATATGATACTGAAAAATGACATGCAGTGGTAGTATGTATATGGTATTGAGGTAATCACTTTAGTTCTCAATAACTAAGGAAGAGTTGAAGGAAAAATCTTGTTTTGTTGGTTTAAATTTTAGTGGCTAAGATAAAGAGGAACTCTTATGCAAAGAGTGGTGAACACAAGCCACAAATTATAATGTCATAACATAAACACCAAACCCAATTTTTTTCATCTTATTTCTATCCAAAATTCCTGTGTGATCCAGTAGCATCCTTTGGAAAATTCAAATATATTTAATAAGAAAGAGAGGGTAATATCTATAGTTAAGAAGAATTCAAATATATTTAATAGACTTTTAAATCTGAGCTAGTTTATATGAAATCTAACATTGGTTTTACTAATGTGTAGTTAATATTAGAAGAAATTTCTCTTTACCTTGAGTATATTTTCAACTGTCTGTAGATATGTTAATTTGGTAAACTCAATAACCTAGAGTGAAAGCTCGGTAAACTAGTAAATGTTCACTTAATATAAACACATCCTTGTGTTGTAAATACTTATAACTATTGGGATTAGCATGTGCATTTCAAAGCATAATAATATTTAAATTTTGATATGATACTTAGGAATGCATTACATAATTTTTTTTTATGTGATGACTTGAAATTTGATATCTTTCAACAAAACATTTTAAAATTTTAACGTTTTTGGTAATTAAGTAATATTTTTATTTTTTGTAAATCAAGTCATACAATTAATTTGAGTAATTTTTCTCTATTCAACCAGTTGAAAAATATGTAGATCATTTAATTGTGTATACTAAAGTGTTATATATATATATATATATATATATATATATATATATATATATTATAGACACTTGAGCCTAGCCTGAGTCAAAAAGTAGAGGAGAGTCGATACTATAGCTTTTTATTAAAAACTTTCTTTAATGTTTAACCAATTAAATGAACCATTGAGATAATATAAATTTTAAAATTTCTCAACCAAACTTATAATAAAATTTATTAAATTTTATATTTAATGTGAATAGTTATAATTAAAAAGAAGTCAAGTCCAATATGTATAGTGAAGGAGAGTTCAAATGTATTTTATTGGGTGTTTAATGGGAGTTTCTTCCAAGGAAATTTGGATGATCGTTAAATATTGGTTTTGTAGACATGTGATGGGTAGGCAATATTAGAAATTTTAAGATCAGAATATTTATGGTTATATGGTAAACTGAATAACCTATAATGAATGTTCACTTAATAACGTATAATGAATATCAACTTCAATACTGGTAAATTCAAAAAAATTCACTTAATATAGTGAGTGTTGTAACAACTTACATTTATTGGGTTAGCATGTGTTTTAAAATATAATAATATTTTAAGTTTGATATGATATTTCCAATTCATTATATTATGTTTTCAACTCATATTAAAATTGGACACATAACCTTAAACTCTGAAATATTGGATCATTTAATTGATCCAGCAAATTCACCCTACTTCCCAATTGCTCATTAGATGCAAGCCTAAGGCCAAGAGTTTCAGCTAGAATTAACTATATGACTTTTCATTAACAAAATGCTTTAGTGCTAAGCCAATTGAGCTAGCTCTCATTGTAATTTAAATTTAAAATTATGTCTACAAAATATATAGTAAAATTCATTAAAATATTTCATTTAAAATAATTTGAAAAAAAATATAACAAATAAAATCTTAAATATTTAAATTTATTATTATTTAATAATATATATCTCATAATTAAAAATCTAAATTTATTTTTATTTTAGCTCTGGTTATAATAGTATTAATTTTCAAAATAGATAGAAAATTGCAAAATAAGTGAATGTGAACGTTTTAAAAGTAAATATAAAATCCAATATAACTTTATTTCTTTAAAATATAAATAAAATTTAATATAAAATTTTAAATAACATTATTACTCGAAAATATATTTTTAACCAAAAAAACTATTTTTAATAAATTATCAATTTAGATATATTTTATTCAACGAATTTAGTAAACACTTTGTAAATCAATGTATCACACTTTAAAATTTGCCATGTCAAAATTAATATTGGTTTGTTATATTAATTTTTCAAGGGTTTTTTTTTTTTTTTTCTTTATACACTTAAACATAATAGCTAACATTTAAATTTATAAATAATCTTTGAAACGCAAACGAAGTAATCCACCCTTTCAAATACGGAATACAATGTTGACATTATAACCATGGAATGCTAAGTGGTCAAAGGGTTAATACAGTCACCTCCGTTATAATCTGGAATTAACCTTGAAACCATTATACATATGTTTGTTTGACATACGTGGTCCACTCCACTTTCTTCGATCTCATTTAATTGCCAGATCCGTCGCACTTTATTATGCTTAATATTTTTTCTCTCTTTTTTGGTTGAAATGTGATCAAATTTGTTGTCAAAAGGAGGATCCATTTGCTATAATATTAATTTATTTATCACCATGGCATACTAAGTGGTCAAAGGGTTAATACAGTCAATTCCGTTATAATCCGGAATTAACCTTGGAACCATTATACATATGTTTGTTTGACATACGTGGTCCACTCCACTTTCTTCGATCTCATTTAATTGCCAGATCCGTCGCACTTTATTATGCTTAATATTTTTTCTCTCTTTTTTGGTTGAAATGTGATCAAATTTTTCGCCGAAACGAGGTTCCATTTCCTACAATATTAACTTATTCCTGCACTTATGGATCTCTATGTGTAAATCCTAAATATTTATAATCTGTGAGAAATTATTCATTGTACTATTTTTTGAAAACAATAGATCTTTTATTTCCACATTATAATTTGATTAGTTCAAATATTTTAAAATTGTAAAGGAATACACACTATGAAATATGAATGCCTATACACCTTTAGAATACAATATAAAATTATGACTACGTTGAGACCCTCATAGAGGGTCTAATGATCAACCTTCTCATTTCAAGTTTTTTCTAACCTTCTTAATTTTAACAAATATAAAACTTTTCTTTACAAATAATGGGAAAATAGTGGTACAGAAGAAAAATATATTATTTACGACAATACAAATTTGTTTCAAAAACATGCATAATTATTATTCTAAACTTAAGTCTTAGGATAAAAGTATCCATTGTGTTGTAGACAAAAAGCCAAAAATAATGATAAGGAATTTCCTCTTGTGACACTTGTAACACTGGTAGGCATTTCCTCTACCCCTACCATTACCCCTTCCACGCTGGTGTGGCCTTCCACCTCTAGTCTTACCTTCCCTCTTTCTCTTTCCCGAAGTCTTCAAACTGTTGCCCTTTTCATTACTGTTGGTAGTTCTACCTCTACCAAAGTACCGCCCTCTTCCTCTACTGGAACGACGTCATCTCTTTGGATTCTACTTCCTCGTAATCTTCTCTTCTGCTTTCAAAGAACTTTGATATGCCTCATCTATAGTTTTAGGAGAAATAATATTGATCTCGTCTAGGATCTCCATCTGTAGATGATTCACAAATATTTTTGTCTTCTCGCGGGTATCGTCAACATACCCAACCCCCAGGTTCACCTTATATAACTCTTTGGTATACTCATTTATAGTCATCATCCTCTGTCTCAAGTTCTAAACCTGTTTGTAAAGAGAAATTTGGTAATCTTTAGGAAACAAATTTCTTGTCATCTTCGCAATCATCGTGTCCCATTTCTTGATCAATGGTTTTTTCAATCTCCTCCTTTCTATCTGCACATTTTCCTACAACAGTGATGCATGTCCTTTGAACTTGATAATAGCAAACCTAATTCTTCTATCTTCACTAATTTCCTCATATTCGAAGTATTTTTCCAACTCACTTATCCAGTCCAACAATGATTCTGTGGACAAGCTGCCATCATAATTACAAAGCTCTGGTCTTGGTTTGTTGCTAGCCATCAAAATTGATTTCAACAGTTTGATCTCTCGTCCCTCTTCTTCCGACCCATCTGTCGTTGTCGTTGTCATTGTTTCATCCTCACTGTCATATCCATCTTCAGGATCTCTACACTTTCTCACTTCCACTATTGCCAAACATGCTGACAAAGTTTTGATATCTTCTCATAGTCCTTCATCTACTACTCCCCATATATATGTACCTCGACCTCTTTTTCCTACCTCCATATTTACTAAAGAAGACAAAATTGCTCTGATACCAAAATTGGTGGGGATCTCGAGGACGAAGTATTGAATACAAAAATTAAATACCTGTTGATTTTTTAGATACACAGAACTTGGTTATTAATTGAAAATTTGAATGACTTAACTTACCATAATTACTATGCTAACCCCTTTGTACATGACCTCAGGTACGAAAACGTGGCTAATATTCCAAGATTAAAATAATTCTCTTTACTTTTAAGGGTTTTATTATGTCATTTTAACTTTTCATCGCAAGGCTTGAGAGGGAAAATATGGGGCAAGGGTTTTGACCCGGTGGCCACCTGCAACTCTGTCAATGTTTGACTGTGCGTATGTAAACTGGTTTCACCTCCTATGGAGCACCCATCAACAGGAAGAAGTCTTGATTCTCTTGGTAATGCAAAAATCTCTCTTTTTATTTTGTTTGTGATTCCTCTGTTTCTGTCTGTGGAAACTGGTGGTTTGTTTGTGACTTTTAAGACTGGTTTTTATGTATCCAATAGGGGTTTTCTTTTTCCATGGATGGCTCAACAATCTTCGCATAGGTAATCTTAAGTTCTGGTTTCATTGATATGTTTCATTTTTTGTCCTTTCTAACCCTCGAGGACAATGTCAACAGGTAATGACACCCTGAATTCACTCTAATGAATTCATGCTTCTATTGGGCTTCTGCCAAAGGTGCTTCTACCTTGGGTATGCTTCCGACAATGAGTCTCTACACCCCTTCCTTTTTCTTTGTCTTCTCTGCCAATTTGCTACTTCCGCTTCTCAAAATCGTTGTGTTTCTTTCAGTGTTTTCTAGCTTTTGAACCTTGAGAAGTCTTAGGCCACCATCCTGTTCTCAAAAATTGTCGTTTCTAAAAGGGTAGGACCCTTCCACTATGTAATTATTTTCTTTAACTGTAAAGAATGGATAAAACCCATGAGGCTCTCATCATAATTCGGCTATCAGTTAGTTTTATTTCCTTTAGTTCACTTGTAGTGTCTCGTGATAGGCTCAGACCTTCACTGGTGTATTCATTGTGGTATTTCCAAGCTTGTAATCCTTGCGAGAAGGGTATAAACCCTCACTATTACTCAATCAAGTGTATATATATTCAAAAACCTTACAAGGTTCGTTTTTTTTTAAATGTTATTATGACTGATATTATAATGTTTCTCTACTATGTCTTAGTTTTTTTGTATATAGGACTTTCAAGAAGGAAAGATAATGTAGAAATTTTTGTCAATATTTGTTTGAAAGTATATTTGTGATTATGCTTGAAATGTGTGATAGTTGCTTGGCTCAATTCGACTATAACTTCTATTTTTAGTACACTGTCTTTATTGAGTTTAACTCAGTCCCGTCCTATGTGAAGGTTCTATAATTTCGTCTATTTACCAAAATATTCACAACATAATTTATCACATAGATTAGCTCTCATACATAGAAAATCACTTTTATAAAGGAATCTGAACATGCATTTTATTCACGTAAACACAAAAATTGTTAATACAAATTGTTCTATTTATTTTTCTTCCTGAAGATTGCAGACCCTCACAATGGTGGATTTGGTTTGGTTTTATGCCTTTCCAAAATCCCCATATTGTTGGGAAACTATCATTCAGTTTCAAAATATTTTATTAATAATAAACACTTAACTTATCCTAATCTAACTATTCTTTTAATCTGCAAATTACAATGGATGTGTTAGCCCAGCTTAACTTAAAAGAAAGTAAAATAAAACTCAAAACTTTTTCTTCTGTCCAGCGGAAGAAATCAACTCCAGTTTTAGCCTTTTAGTTAAATGCTCCTGCATCACTAAAATTTATATATTTAGGGAAACAATATGATTTCACACTTTTACACCATGTCCTAAAAAGTTTTATAACTACTTCTAGTAATTCTTTTTAGTGAGGAAATTTCTATTTTACCATATTTGTGATATAACTAATTTTCTATAATTGGGTAGCATTACCTTGCACCATCTCATTGCTATACCTAATTTATTTTTTACCATAAATTATATATCACAAATATGAATGATGGCTCATAAATTCATTTTAAACCTTATCACCTCTCCCTTATTGCAATCAACAAAGTACACATAATATTTTTTTAAACACAAGTATTTTATATAACCAATATCTGCACACACAATTATGTAAATAATCCTCACCACAACTATATTGGTCATTTATCTACCCTCTCACACACAACCATATAATATGACTTACATCCAAATATATTATTGGAAAATTAAGGATCTACAATTCTCTTAGAGAAGGAGAGATATATAATCTCTTAAGGAAGGAAATATCTATAATTTCTTAAGTGGCTCCTCTCCTTATTCCTAGGAAATAAAATTCTAACTAAAACTTAAAATCTAGCAACTAACAGGCTACTTTTATACTTTATTATTTGTAATGATCTTACCCTCTTACAATATTTTTTCCTTTTATAGGCTAGAATCGTAATGTGATTTGACTAGGGAGAGATGCCGCCAAGGTAAAAAAATTCATAGCCTCTTTTTCATGTATCTATAATTTGTTAAATTCCACCTAGATCCCATATTTGACGTTGTTGCCCAAATTTTATACCAAAATTTTATCCTTGCAACTTTCCTCAATATTCTGTGATCCCAAACATGATTTACTTATGGTTCATTTCGTTTGCTACATTTATACTTCACTTCTACATTTTAGTTTTGTATGATAATTATCCTTGCTACCTTCTTTATTATTTATTTTCATAAATTACTTTCCACGATCATACACTAATGATTAATAATCTCATTCTTGATATCATCCTCTATTGTGATACCAAATTTGATATGGTATTCAAGCTTCACACTTGCATATTGCATAACTCATTTTAAGAGTCCATGTAATTCATCAATACTGTTGGGAATTATTGGATTCTATATGCCTACAATTATTATGTAGTCTTCTGCAATCTTGTTTTCATGTTCGAAAAATTATCGAAAAGACTTTCCTCTTGCTTCCACCCAATTTTCTAGTTTCTTTGTTTCTATAACTGCTCTGTATTCTTCTTCAATTTTAGGTTTTCCCAACAATTTCTATCGAAACATAAATCATTCTTAAAATTATTTCAGCATTCTTATGAATGTTTCCTTTAATTTTTTCATCATAAGAAAACCCTTAATCTTCCTCTTCAATTATAAAAACATGTGGTGGTTCTTAACTTCATAATCTACAGTCACACAATTTTTTTTGAGTTTTAAAATCAAGAGCCTCTTTGTTGTAATTTGATGTTAATAGAATCATCTCCTCATGTTGATAAAAAAATTTATCCACGCCATCAACTTCTCCAATCATTGGTCCTTGTTTAGATTCACAAATTTGAATGTTATTTTCGACTTTCTCTATGTCCTAATAAAATATTTCATTCTATGTATCAACTTTATTACATACAATAGTACGGTAGTCTACCTAACTTTATTCCTTATTCTAATCCCTCATCTCAAGTATTATACAATTTTATTCTACAGAAAATTCGTTACGACACTAATTCATTCCTTTGACATAACATATTTTTTTCAAGTCTCCATCACTCATATTATTGTGGCTTCATTTCTCTTCCTTTACATCGCTACCCATATCCACCTTCCCTTCTTTTCTTGCATTATCCTTCATGCTTGCAGAGAGTTTCATGTAGCCTCTACAATAATAGGTATTCACTCTTGCTACACAATTCCTCACCAATCCTTATCCCTTTGAATTTTGTTGATTCTCTTCACTAGAACCTTACAGTATTCCTCTGCTAGAATCATCTACACGTCACACTTCTTCTTCATATAAATTCCTTTTTTCTCTTCACTATCACCACTTTACTAGTCTCTAAGGGCTCTACCACAATTTATTTATGATTTTTCTACTTCTACTAGTTTGTCAAATTAAAATTCTTATTCAAACAGAAAATATCTACTTTGTGACAACAAACAGTGTTTTTCCTCCATACATTGACTTCTTTTAACCAATCCTTTTTTATTAGCCCACAATTAGAAACTTAAAAAAATAGTTAACGTCTCACCAGAATTCAATTTTTGAAGTAGTGCTCAACAAAATGATTGCTACCAATGCTAGTGGTGTAGCCCACATATACCTATCATGCCATACCTTTACCCTTTAAACCCTCTTTGATCACTAAAAATATAGAATATGAATTATGTTCAATGTCTAGCCTATGATAGAAAATACACACACACACACGAAAATCCATGCGACACATTATATTCCATAAGCTCGTAGGAATAGTCACTCAATATTTCTCACAAGCTTATAAAACCATTATGATGCATATGCAGACACTATATTGGTACGATTATAAAACCATTCTACATGTAATGCATTACTCAGCAAATGATTTGATATCCATGGGAAACAAGACTCAATTTTGTAATATTATTATCCCTTGCATACATGCTGGAAGATTATTGGACAACAATTTGGACACGAGGATGAACAATCATTTTAACACATGATTCTCCTTCTCTAATCCCACTTTATGGTGGGAAAATTCACTTAAAATACCACCACCTCTCTCTTATTTCAATCAACACAATACACACAATATTTATCAAAAAAAAAAATTTATATAGAAAATAGCTATAAACACTATTACATGACAATCCTCCCCACAATTATATTGGGTGTTTCTCTTCCCTCTCACACACATTGAGCAGACGACCGACATCCTTATTTATTAATAGAGGAAAAAGGATCTAGAATCCTCTTAGAGAAGAATAGGTATAGAATTTTCTTGAGTAAGGAAAGCTCTACAATCTCAGCTTAGTTCTAGAAACTAAAAATTTAACTAAAGCCTAAAATATATAAGCTTAACAACTACTTTATGCTTTCTTATGCATGAGGATCTTATCCTCTTACAAAAATTGTTCCTTTTAGAGGCTCGAATCACAATGAGATTTGAATAGGGTGAGATTCTCCCACATCAATGACTAAATAAAAAATTATAATAATTTTAACATTACATCTAAGCATCTCTTTGTGTGGCTAGTTGATTCCATGAATAACATGTTATTCTTCTTGGTCCTCTTCTTGAGTTTATTTGGATTATTATTTGGTTGTAGTTTCCAATATTTTACTTTAATTGGCTCATTGATATTACAATGGTTATAGTGGTGCTTGGATCCTTCCACTAATTTTCAATGTCTATCGTCTTTATATCCTTTTCTAACCACTTCTTGTTTCTCTCCTTACATGTCGACTGGTGGTATGTGTGCCTCGAAAAATTTAATTTTAATTTCTTCTTATCGATATTTAGATAATATTCACACATGTATGACTCATTAGCAGTTTTCGTGTTGAATATATTCACTTACATCCAAGATTTTTGTTGAGACCACCTTCATGCTAGAAGAGGACATCTAGTTCTTAGGATATATTTCCAGCATAATTTTTTGTTCTAAACTCAATTCCCTACCTTGTGGACCCAACCCTTGCTTCTATAGAAAAAATTCTTATGTGATTGTTGCTCCTCTTCATAAAAAATAGCAGAAAATTTGTCTTAAAGAGGGTTTTAAACCCCTCCCACTTACCTATTTGGGGATCACATATATCCTAAAATTTTGTATGTGGATTTTCCACCAAATTTGAAATGGTCATGAAAATTGAGTGAGATAAGTTTTGTATAAATTCACTCTTATCATTTGCTATGAACACTGAAATAGTCTTATTATTAATGTTGTAACCATGGATTCAACTTAACAACAAGAATCTCACCTTCATAAGGCTTAATGTCTACTTGTGCTTCCACTCCCAATAAATATTGGGAATATATGATATTGGAGCATGGTATCTCTTTCAATTGAACCTTATTTTGCCATTTTATAGTTCTTGTTCATCCCCTAATATAATTAACATGTAATACCTCTCCCTTCACAAATTTTTTTTCTTTTATTATACTTTGTAATTATTATATTTTAAGTGTCTATTATATCTCGAAGATAGATTATCTCCCTTTTTAACTATTTAATTTGCATGCCTTAGTACTCGATTACAATTCCAACACAAAATATGATTGTAACCTTTATAAATACCATAGTCTCTTAGCAAAACATTATTCCATGGCATATTATATGAATCTAGTTCTAAAATTTAATCCTATTCTTATTACACTTAGGATTAATTTAATTCGTTAACTCAACACTAATAAAGACATTTACCCATATACACTTCTTTTACAGATTTCTTTTACTTATACAATAGTGAGGCCTCCTTAATTATTAACTATATATATATATATATATATATATATATAACACCATACATTTGTATTACAACTCCTTTTCATACCATGATTCATTAGGTATGCTATTCCAACCTGACCTCTACCATAATTCTAAGGCCACATTAATATTCAACTTTATTGATATGAATCGAATCTTCTTAATAACTTAATTGGCTTACCCTAGCTATAGCGTAAATTAGTTATGTTTCTTATTTATCCTCGCCACAAAATCTATGCAAGTAACCCACGTTACTATTGCTTTTCTATTTGACATGATGCGTTAAATTTACCATTAAAGATACGGTCAGTAGGTGAGATTTCATGTACTGGTTTACTTTCTGATTTTTACATTCTTAACTCTACTGATCATCAGTTTTCTCCACTAAACCCAGGATGTATTTATTTGACCACAATTGAAACTGGAATCATTTAATTCCTACAGTATGAACCCATGTCAATATGTACCTTATTTCTTTAATTCGAAGATTTGGATTTTGTCCTGGAGATTTTCCGTTAATTTCAATGTGCACCCAACTCATTCCTTGGACTTCACATCCTCGATACTAGAGTACTTTCTTATCTTTTTTTTCTTGGATGGTGTTGAATCAGTTTGCACTTAGGGTTTCTTCACAGCATAGTTCATTTGACGTCTAAGTTTTAAGTGGAATTTTCATTACAGTTTATTTTTTCGTTGGGGCCTTCTCACTACATCTCCTTCCCTGCCCCTCTTGAGCAAGGAAGAGAGGAATGTTTACGCAACCATGCCCTCGAATGCTTGCATTCCTCTTCAGGTAAATCGTTCTTTCTTTTCGGTTAAAAATTTTGTTTTTCTCTATTTTCTTTAAAGTTGTCGTGAACCACTGTTGAAATATATATATGCGTTCACCATGGAATAACATTATTTCGTTTTCCCTCCTTGATGTAATAGTTGAATTTATTTTTCTATCTCTCGTTTAATTTTCTCATGGTAATCTTTGACCCGGAAATCTTGGTTAAATTTTTCCATATCCCAGATTTGAACATGCGCCTTCATTGTTGAAGGCTGCAAATTTTCTGTGTTTCCTCCCAACCTGTGTGAAGTCTGTCTCTTATAAATTTTATAATAATTACTATCTTGACCTTAGTTGAGATAGTAAGGTTTTTCTACCCATAAATTAAGAGAACAAAATTGTATGTGTAATTTTTTTCAAATTTTTTATGGTTAATGTTACTCAGATGACTTCCCACTGATACTTTTACTGCGTTTGGGAAAACACAGATCTCACACCAGGGTATACCCAATGTTTTAGAGTAGCTACGTCTTCATTTCAGGAAGGAAAAGCCATGGTTTGATCACTAGTTCAAGTTTTGATGATCTTAAACGTTTATTGGGAACCTATAGCTTAGAGATTAGAGCTACCTCTTTGTGCCTTTCTTGGTCTGAAGATTTCATTCCTCCAATGCGACTAACTACTAGTATACTATTGCATTCAAGTCTGGTATATAATGGATTTAATAATTTGGCAATACATTCCATTTTTTTCATTATATAACTACAAATTCTCATCTCTTCCTTATTTGATGTCTTCACAGCTATGGTTTTCATGCATGAAAAACCATTTGAGGTAATTAGTCTTAATTTCTATGGTTTAGTGTTCCATAAATCCCATTTTTTTCAATTTATAAATTTCTCTCAACTGTATAATTTCTAATTTGTTTATAGGGTTTATTGTAACACCCCCAATTTGTGTGTTGAATTTTTAAAGTTAGACAGTTGAACTTTAATCCTAAGGGGGTGGACCCCAAGGGCTAAGTATGGTGTGAATGTATTTGCATATTTTATTTGAGGAAATAAATAAAAGGATTGTGCATTTTGACCAAAAAGAGAATTAGAGATCACTTGCCAAATCCATGAGGATGGATAAGGGCGACGAATCCCCAAAAATCTTTCAAAAATCCTTGAAAAATTAATTTAGATTTGAGGAGGAATCTAAATTTCCCCAATGAGAGTAGTTGGGAAGAGGTAATGAAAATTTGGAAAAAGGCGAGGAAAAGCTTAAAGCAGCTTTAAAGAATCCCAAAATGGGAAGCCTAGGCTAAACAGGAAAGAAAGCATCCTGCTATTCTGGACGCAGAATTAGAAACATGCTTTGGGGAAATATGAGCTTAAATAAGCTGCTCCTAAGCAGATCAGGGGTTGATCTGTGGATGGAGGTGATCTCAGCTCGGGGGTGAGTTCTGGGAGACAAAGAGAACTCTAAGGTTGGGAGGTTGGTCATTTGCAATAGTGGTATGTTTCTGAAAGTCTCGTTAATCTGAATTTTTATGGTATGAATTGGCTACATATAAAATAATTTTGAATGATAGGATTTATGTTAGTACTACATTTAACAAAATCCATTCCAAGGCATTCACCTTTCAGATTTTGTTTAGTTGTAGACTAGAAATCAATGGAGTGAAAACCCCAGAAACTCTAAACCAAGGTTGGTTTAAATCTGTAGTTACTTAGTCTCCATAGATATGTAAATATTATTTTGTTTTCTTTTGATATAAATAGGATATTTTATGCTCATAGGTATGTAGGGTAATAGTGTTGCAAATTTCATGATATAATAAAAGAGCAGTAAAAACACTAGAGTGTACAATTCGAAATTTGGTAGCTTAAGAAGAACTCCTACTCTATGAAAGTGCTATATTATTTACAGCTTTTAAAGTGCATATGGCACTCTCCGTCTACTGCTAATCTTTGAAATAACTATATAGTCACAAAACTTAACTTATAATTGAAGCACCTTACTCAAGTTAATATCGAATACATTTATATATATGCAACACAACCATAAAGCTAAGCGCCGGGCGTGACGCAATAGTACATGAGTAACAACAATTATAAATATGTGAGGTGTGGGAGTAATATAGATGTGAACAATAGAAAAATGCAAATAAATGTGTAGTCGAACTCTACGATTTTCCGGACGAGTATTCAAATCATTTTGCATTGGATCGGAGTTAAGTTAATGACTAGCACGAGCGTACGAGGTGCGCTCACGGCGTTCAGCTTCTTTTTAGACATCATAAGTAAAGAAACAGATGCATAATAAAACGAGGACGAATACATATGTTCAACCTGTAGTATTAACCATGCATATGACCATGAGCTACGATTATTTTGCTACGACCTTCCCCTTTATATTATATTAAAATCAGAAAATTTTTGGTAGCGCCGAGTCAATCATTCATGTTTTATATACGCAAAAGAGGTTAGATTTCATTTACGGTAATGACCCAATGGATAGACAGAAAAACAAATAAATAAACTCATTCAAGAAATGCAGACCGGTTACATGTATAAATATAAAAAAACTGAAGTTAACTATCAAATCGACACGACTTTTTAATGTATCAAATTCTACCTGAAAGCGAGATCCACGAACAGCAATATGTGAGAAAAAAAAAACACATAGCTATCAACTCTACTAGTTAAAGGCGGCAAGAACCCTAGAATGATAGGGATAGCCGTATCAGTTAGGGTTAGAAATTAGAGGAAGCAACAGTTATACGGATGCATGGAATTAACTATAACCTGTAACTTAAAAGGAAAATTCCCGGTTACGTTAACGTAACTGTGGCTCGAAAATTTAAATCCTGAGCGGTTACCATTACTATTAAAAATCGAGCATTTATCGTTGAATAATCGTTTTAAATGAATCCCTAGCGTTTCCAGGCGTGAAAAAAATAAACTACTATTGCGTTTTACCACCATAAATCGCAGAAATAAAACAAAGAGAGAGAAAGGTGGTATAGGGTTGGAAAATGGTGGAGTACTCCTGCATAAATTCACCGGGAGTCGACCTACATTCTACAGAGGAATAATCTAGAAGGAAAAACGTCTTACAGTAGAATGATACTAAGTAAAATCTTCTTCAGTTGATCGCTGAAAAGAAATGAAATGACATCCATTGTCTTATGGGGCCACGGCGTCCCTATAACTAACTCCCTTGACCCTTACGGAGGCCAAACCCTCAGCGCAACAGGAACTGCGCCCAAATCATTCCTTGAAGAATCGGTGCCTGGGCAACCTGTACATCAGGATGACCATAAAAATGAGTTAGTGGGAGGGTATAGGTAAACGCAACAAAAAATATTTAAACGAACCCTGAAAGAAAAACTAACACAGCTGTGCCACAAAACAAACAAGAGAATAACAAATAAAATGGTGAATAGGCAGATAGTAGAGAGTATAATCCGACGAAAAATAAGAGTTACCGCCGGTGATGAAATCGGTAGACAGGACAACGAGTCTGCGCCATGATAAGAAAAACCGGAACCGGCAACCTGAAACCTGAAATCTGCTATGATGTCGCACAGCAACCCTGCAAAACATGGGAATAACAGAATATGAAAACAAAACGCAACCGAATCACCGGGTCTGAATAACATAGGGAAAAGAATTCACTCTAGGAAGGAACCCACGAAATACTCCGCACCGAAGGGCTTGGAAGAAATAAGACAAGAAATAAATGGGCAATGAAGGGATTATAACAAGAACCTGAAACCCTAGGGTGAAATCCACCAAAGTACATGGGAACGCTGGTGCAGGGATGGCCGTAGTGACCCCGAGACTTGACAAGATCCCGAAGGAGATTTTCATAAATTCCGTTGCACAGCAACTTCTGCACAAATTGATAAGGTAAACCTTATTTAAGGTTTTTTCATGGTACTTGGCAAATCGATTGACAGAAAATACATCCAGCTGTTGATGAAAGGCGTTCGTCGTCCAGAGATGAGGTACGAATGATGGATCAAAGGGTCTCAGTCTCGAACCGGAGGCACGCCAATGAGCTGTATGGAACAGTGTGGCGACGGAGAGGAGGTACGCGGACATCTCTCTCAGCCAAACGACGGTTTCTTCCAGATTGTACAAACCTCTCATACTCCGACACGTAGCTATTAGCACCACAAGCAAACCCTCGGTCAGATATATATATAGACCTGAAACTGGAAATCTTCAGCGTAGGTAAGTACCTGTGGGGGTGATAAAAACTACGGTTACATGTACGCAGTGCTCATAATTAAACCTATCGATCTCACTGTTAGGAAACCGAATTCTAACTCATACATAAAACTCAAAATAAATCGGAGTGACAGCAAGGGTGAAAAACGTATGGTTCAAAATGAGAGATCAGGCTGGAGAACATAATTACACAGCGCCGATATACATGTGCGCAGTCACATAAAACAATTACGCGGCATACATAATTATCGCGAGGACAGCACACGAGGGTCGGCTTTAGATTTTGACTGAATGAGTTGTCAAACTATGATAGACTTTATACATTTTATAAGTTCAATCATTTTTTTTAAGGGCAGATATATGTATAGGTGATACACATTATACGCCGAGGTGGCCATAAGGTTCGAGAATGGGAAATATTTACATATATATATACGTTACATATATATACATATCTCGAGGGCGTGCGAATACTTTTATCAAGGTATATGAATACTTTTATCAAAGTATATAAATATGGAATATATTTATATAGGTGTTATACATAATTATGCTCATTCAAACCCCTTGATTAGAGTATATATATACATACATGTGGATTTCAGATACCAAGGATTTAGGTATTATGTATATATATATAATAGGTGTTATATATATATATATATATATATATATAGTGGGGTTATGTATTAAGATATAAGTTAAATATAAATGGTATATGGGATATATAAAAATTATACCTACATTATGTAGAGGAAATATCTCATGATTAGATCCGAGGGGGGTCTACCACTTTATGTCCATGAGGTTACTGTAACCATGGGGAATATAAATCCCAATTAAGAACTTCGCGATATTTGAGTAGCAGGAAAAAAAAAAAAAATTCCCTAAACTAGGGGTGTTACAAATGGTATCGGAGCACCGGTTACAAAAATTGGGCTGTCAATTTTGTGCTCACTACTTAGTACATATTTTGTTTTTTTAAGTTTTATAAACTTTTGCTAATCTGTGTTGTAAGTGTGTATAGTTGAAATGGCTGAAGGTGAAGGGATTTATGTGGATCTGCGGGATGAGTTTGCTACTCCAGATCCCAATGCCTCGGTAATGGCTATGTTGCATAGGCTGCAACGAGAATTGGCTGAACTGAGAAGCCAGAATGACATGTTGTCATCAGCCAGTAAGGAGCAGGAAAAGCTCATCAGAGAACTAACTTCCCGGAACGACCCGGGCGAAGGTTAGGAAGAAAGATGGATGAGTGCGATGATGGTGATCTTCTTCAGGCACCCCAACATAAACGAAGAATTGCAGGGAGAATTTAGAAAGATCAAACCTCCCTCCTATGATGGGGAGAAGGAAGAGGATACTGAAGCTTGGTTGCTAAACATGATCAAGTATTTCCAAGTTTATGAATATGAGAGCAATCTGAAGGCTAGATTAGCTGTGTACCAGCTATAAGGAAAAGCTACGTTGTGGTGGGAAGAGACAAAAATGGTGCCTTCCATTGATGAAAAGACAGTTACTTGGGAAGATTTCCAGGTTAAGTTCAAAAATCATTATTTGAACGAACGTTATTATGATGATAAAGCGAAAGAATTCCATGAACTTAGACTAGGACAACTCACTATTGATGAGTTTTTCACTAAGTTTACCAATTTACTGAGACATGTTCCTTACATTAGGGAAGAAAAAGCAAAGGTCCAAAGATTTTTGAATTGCTTACCTACTGTGTACAAGGAGAAAATTGAGTTTGACAACCCAAAGACAATGGATGAAGCTGTTAGAAAAGCCATATTATGCTATCAGCAGTTTAAAGGTAAGGCTGAACAAGGGAGGAGCTGGCTGAACAAGGGAGAATTCAAAGGAAAAAGACCAAAACCAGCATATTTAAGGAATTTTGGTAGAGATCATCAGCGGAAAAAATTCAATAAACCAAAAGAAATTCAAACTGCTCAGTCCCAAGTGGCTTCAAAACCAGTAGAAGGGAACAATAAAAAGGAAGGGACAGTCAGAATGAAGGAACCTTTGAAATGTTGGGGCTGTGGAGAACCCCATATGATGAGAGATTTTTTTAGAAATATACATGATCAGCGAGATTAGCAGGAAGTAGTAAATAGCGCAGAAATATACCGACTATCGGTGCGGCCTTCACGACATAACGAGCGAACATCAAGCAACCAAGGTGGAAATGGAGGGTAAGATTTCTGACCTACCTATTCTTATTTTTGGATTGAATCGACTTAGCACACTTTCGGGTTACATTAGTCCCTTATGTCGCAACTTATGAAAAATGAAACACAAAAAAATTTCAGCCGATGCGTGGTTAGTACAGTGTACTTGAAATGAAGAAAAATTCACCCATAAATTGCCCAAACAACCCTACAATTAAATGACTTTACAACATAAGTAAACTTGAACATATTGCCACTAGGATCCTATGATCTGCTGATAGGAATGGATTGGCTAGAAAAGAAGAAAGATCTAATGAACTGCTGGGATAAAACCCTGCATTGTGTGGATGAAGAAGGGAAACCTTTTACATTAAAAGGGACACCAAAGTCTATTTCCGTAAGACAAATATCAACCTTACAATTGAAAAGAATAGCTAGAAAAGGATACCAAGTCTATGCAGTGCATGTAGAAGAAATAGAACAGAAAACTGAGGAAGAGTTGCTGGATGTTATACCAGTCATAAGAGAATTTAAGGAAGTTTTTCCCAAGGAAATTCCTCATCTTCCCCCCAAAAGAGAGATTGATTTTTCAATCGATCTGGTACCAGGAGCAACACCTGTTTCCCGAGAACCTTATCGAATGAGCCCTCCTGAACTAATAGGCGAAAGTGATTACGGGAATTGTTAGATAAAGTATATCGGACCAAGTGTGTCTCGCGTGGCGAGCCCCCATTTTTGTTGTTAAAAGAAGGATGAAACTTTTAGGATGTGCATCGATTATCGGCAGGCGAACAAGTTGACCATTAAGAATAGATATCCCCTTCCTAGAATTGATGATCTTTTTGATCAAGTGAGAGGGAACCTCGGTCTTCTCAAAGATTGACTTAGGCGGTTATCACCCGGCTCGGAATCAAGGATGAAGACATTAGCAAGACAGCTTTTTGAACCAGGTATGGACACTACGAATTTGTAGTCCTACCTTTTGGACTGACAAATGCCCCTGCCACCTTGATGTGCCTGATGAACAGTGTGTTAAATAAGTATTTGGATAAGTTTGTTCTAGTGTTCATAGATGATATTTTAGTCTACTCCAAAAACAAAGAGGAACACCAGGAACATTTGCGGATAGTGTTGCAAACTCTAAAAAAAAATCAGCTATATGCTAAGTTCAGTAAATGTGAATTTTACAAGCATAAGATTCAATATTTGGGTCACATTATCTCTGAAAAGGGCTTGCAGTTGACCCTGAAAAGATAAAAGCAATTAAAGAATGGCCGGTTCCAACTAATGTTTCAGCAGTAAGGTCATTCATGGGGATAGCAGGCTATTATCGTAGATTTGTGGAGAGATTTTCTGCCATAGCACATCCCATCACTTCATTGCAAAGAAAGGGTGTCAAGTTCGTGTGGACTGATAAATTTCAAAACAGTTTCGAACAATTAAAACAAAAACTTATTTCAGGCCCTATATTAAAAATTGTTGATCCTGATAAAGAGTTTGTGGTATGTACAGTTGCTTGCAGAGAGGGGCTAGGGGGAGTCCTATTGCAGGAAAATTCAGTTATTGCATATGAATATAGGAAACTGAAAATACATGAACAGAATTATAGTGCATATGATTTAGAGTTTGCAGCTGTTATCCATGATCTGAAAATGTGGCGGCACTATCTTCTTGGGAAAAAGTTCACATTGATGACTGATCATATTAGCCTCAAATACTTCTTTTCCCAAACTGACCTGAACGCAAGACAAGCCAGATGGCTGTCCTTTTTAAGTGAATTTGATATGGACATAAAACATATTAAGGGAAAAGAAAATAAAGTTGTTGATGCTTTAAGTAGAAATGCTTGTCAAAATTTAAACAGCATTGGGAGTAGTGCCCAGATGGAGGTAGAGGAATTGGTGAGAAAAGCAGCAAATCAGGATCCCAACTATGAAACACTTTTGGTGAAACTACAGAAAAGGGATAAAACTGATTTCACTCAGAATAAAAAAGGGCTACTATATTACAAAAACAGGTTGTATATTGCAAATGTAGAGTCATTAAAAAGAGAAATTTTGGATGAATATCACAAACAGCCTTATGCAAAGCTCTTATGCAGGACATCCAGGATACCAGAAGATGTTGACAGCCTTGAAAAAGAAGTTGTTCTGGCCAGGAATGAAGAGAGAGGTGGCAGAGTATCTAAGTAGGTGTATGGAATGTCAACTGGTCAAGGTTGAGCATCAACATCCAGCAGGTCTTCTAAACCCTTTGCCAATTGCAGAATGGAAATGTGACACAGTTTCCATGGATTTTATAACAGGACTACCTAAAACTAAATATCAACATGATTCTGTAATGGTAGTAGTAGACACTCTCACCAAAGCTGCCCACTTTATACCAGTAAAATCTACCTTTGGAACAGCTCAAGTAGCAAATTTTTTCCTAAAGGAGATAGTAAGGCTTCATGGAGTTCCCAAGGTGATTGTCTCGGATCGGGATGCTAAGTTCACAGCAGCGTTTTGGAAGGGATTGTTTGCCGGAATGGGTACTAAGCTGAATTTCAGTACTGCCTATCACCCTCAAAATGATGGGCAAACAGAAAGAACAAATCAAATTCTAGAGGATATGCTGAGAATGTATGTGATGGATAGGCCATCAAAATGGGAAGAGTATCTTCATTTATCTGAGTTTGCCTATAATAATAGTTACCAATCCTCTATTAAGATGAGTCCCGGGTTTGAGCACTCTATGGGAGGAAATTCCGTACTCCCTTGGGGCGAGTCAACCGGAGGATAAGGCGGTGTTGGGACCGGATGCACTACAAAGAGATGGAAAGGGTGTCAAACGGATAAAAAGAAACATCAAGACAGCACAAGATCGCCAGAATAATTATGCTGATAAGAAAAGAGTGCACCGAGAATTTATAGTGGGGGAGCATGTGTATTTACGTATTAAACCCAAAAAGAGCACACTTTATGCTGGAAGTTGTGCAAAACTGGCTCCTAGATATTGTGGTCCTTTTGAAATCCTATAAAGGGTGGGACCAGTAGCTTACAAGCTGGCCTTACCACCCCATGTTAGAGTACATAATGTGTTTCATATTTCATTATTAAAAAGATATGTACATGATTCTTCTCACATAGTTGATTGGAATGTTGTACAGGTGGAACCATAAGGGGAGTTTCTACCAGAACCGCTTCAAATATTGGAGCGGGAAGAAATTGAATTGAGAAACAGAACGGTGGCCAGAGTAAAAGTGCAGTGGAAGCACTTTACTGCTGAAGAAGCTACTTGGGAAAGGGAAGCTGAAATGATGGAAAAATATCCATTTTTGTTTAAATGAACTCTAGTAGTTGAATAACAACACCGAGGACGGTGTTTATTTTCAGAGGGGGAATGTGTAACAGCCCCAATTTGTGTGTTGAATTTTTTTTAAAGTTAGACATTTGAACTTAAATCCTAAGGGGGTGGACCCCAAGGGATAAGTGTGGTGTGAATGTAAGTGCATATTTTATTTGAGGAAATAAATAAAAGGATTGTGCATTTTGACCAAGATGAGAATTTGAGATCACTTGCCAAATCCATGAGGATGGATAAGGCAAAAAATCCCCAAAATCTTTCAAAAAAATCCTTGAAAGAAATTAATTTAGATTTCGAGGAGGAATGTAAATTTCCCCAATGATGAGGAAAGTAGTTGGGAAGAGGTAAGAAAAGCTGGAAAAGCTGAGGAAAAGCATAAAACAGCTTTAAAGAGTCCCAAAATGGGAAGCCTAGGCTAAATAGGAAAGAAAGCATCCTGCTATTCTGGACGCAGAATTAGAAACATGCTTTGAGGAAATATGAGCTTAAATAAGCTGCTCCTAGGAAGATCAGGGGTTGATCTGTGATGGAGGTGATCTCAGCTCGGGGGTGAGTTCTGGGAGACAAAGAGAACTCTAAGGTTGGGAGGTTGGTCATTTGCAATAGTGGTATGTTTCTGAAAGTCTCGTAAATCTGAATTTTCATGGTATGAATTGGCTACATATAAAATAAATTTTGAATGATATGATTTATGTTAGTACTACATTTAACAAAATCCCTTCCAAGGCATTCACCTTTCAGATTTTGTTTAGTTGTAGACTAGAAATCCATGGAGTGAAAACCCCAGAAACTCTAAACCAAGGTTGGTTTAAATCTGCAGTTACTTAGGCTCCATAGATATGTAATATTAATTTGTTTTCTTTTGATATAAAGGGGATATTTTATGCTCATAGGTATGTAGTGTAATAGTGTTGCAATTTTCATGAGAAAATAAAAGAGCAGTAAAAACACTAGAGTGTACAATTCGAAATTTGATAGCTTAAGAAGAACTCCTACTATATGAAAGTGCTATATTAGTTACAATTTTTAAAGTGCATATGACACTCTTGGTATAATGCAAATCTTTGAAATAACTATATAGTCACAAAACTTAACCTAAAATTGAAGAACCTTACTCAAGTTAATATCGAATACATTTTTATATATGCAACATAACCATAAAGCTAAGCGTTGGACGTGACGCAATAGTACATGATTAACAACAATTATAAATACGTGAGGTGTGGGAATAATATAGAGGTGAACAATAGAAAAATGCAAATAAATGAGTAGTTGAACTCTACGATTTTCCGGGCGAGTATTAAAATCATTTTTGCATTGGACCGGCGTTACGTTAATGACTACCGAACTGTAAAAAAGGGGCTGTTCACGGCGTTCAGCTTCTTTTTAGACATCATAAGTAAAGAAACAGATGCATAATAAAACGAGGACGAATACATATGTTCAACCTGTAGTATTAACCATGCATATGAATATGAGCTACGATTATTTTGCTACGTCATTCCCATTTCTATTATATCAAAATCAGAAAACATTATGGTAGCGCCGAGTCAACCATTCATAATTTGTATACTCAAAAGAAGTTAGATTTCACTTATGGTAATGACCCAAAGGATAGACAGAAAAACAAATAAATAAACTCGTTCAAGAAATGCAGACCGGTTACATGTATAAACATAAAAACTGAAGTTAACTATCAAATCGACACGACGTCTTAATGTATCCAATTCTAACCTGAAAGCGAGATCAACGAACAACAATAGGTGGGAAAAACATAGCTATTAACTCTACTATTTAAAGGCGGCAAGAACCCTAGAATGATAGGGATAGTCGTATCAGTTAGGGTTAGAAATTAGAGGAAGCAATAGTGAGGCCGATGCATGGAATTAACTATAACCTGTAACTTAAAAGAAAAATTCCCTGCTACGTTAATGCAATTGTGGTTCGGAAATTTAAATCCTGAGCGGTTACCATTACTATTAAAAACCGAGCGTTTATCGTTGAATAATCATTTTAAATGAATCCCTAGCATTTCCAGGCATGAAAGATAAACTACTATTGCGTTTTACAACCATAAATCGTAGAAATAAAATAGAGAGAGAGAAAGGTGTAATAGGTTTGGAAAATGGCAGAGCCCTCCTGCATAAATTCACCGGAAGTCGAACTGCATTCGACAGAGGAATAATCTAGAAGGGAAAACGTCTTACAGTAGAATACTACTAAGTAGAATCTTCCTCGGTTGATAGCCGAAAAGAAATGAAATGACAACCACTGTCTTATGGGGCCACGAAGTCCCTATGACTAACTCCCTTGACCCTTACGGAGGCTGAACCCTCAGCGCAACAGGAACTGCGCCCAAATCGTTCCTTGAAGAATCGGTGTCTGGGCAACCTGTACATCAGGATGGCCATAAAAATGAGTTAGTGGGAGTGTATAGGTAAACGCCAAAAATATTTAAACGAACCCTGAAAGGAAAACGATCACCGCTGTGCCACAAAAAAAACAAGAGAAGAACAAATAAAATGGTTAATAGGCAGATAGTAGGGAGGATAATCCGACGAAAAATAAGAGTTACCGCCAGTGATGAAACCGGCAGACAGGACAACGAGTGTGCGCCGCGATAAGCAAAACCGGAACCGGCAACCTGAAACCTGAAATCTGCTACGAAGTCGTACAGCAACCCTGCAAAACATGAGAATAACAGATTACAAAAACAAAACGCAACCGAATCACCGTGTCTGAATAACATAAGGAAAAGAATTCATTCTAGGAAGGAACCCACGAAATACTACGCACCGAAGGGCTTGGAAGAAATAAGACAAGAAATAAAAGTGCTATAAGAACTGTAAGGAGTCCGGGGCAATGAAGGGATTATAACAAGAACCAGAAACCCTAGGGTGAAATCCACCAATGTACATGGGAAAGCTGGTGCAGGGATGGCCGTAGTGACCCCGCGACTTGACAAAATCCCGAAGGAGATTTTCATAAATTCTATTTCACAGTAACTTCTGCACAAATCGATAAGGTAAATATTATTTAAGGTTTTTTTTAGGGTACTTGGCAAACCGATTGACAGCAAATACATCCAGCTGTTGATGAAAGGTGTTCTACGTTCAGAGATGAGGTACGAATGCTGGATCAAAGGGTCTCAGTCTCGAACCGGAGGCACGGTAATGAGCTGTATGAAACAGTGTGGCGACGGAGAGGAGGGCGCGTGCACCTCTCTCAGTCAAATGACGGTTTTTTCCAAATTGTACAAACCTCTCATACTCTGACACGTAGCTATTAGCACCACAAGAAAACCCTCTATCAGATATATAGACCTGAAACTGGAAATCTTCGGAGTATGTAAGTACCTGTTCATAACGTATGAGGAACCACATAGGTTAGGGTTTGATAAAAACTACGGTTAGATGTACGCGGTGCTCAGAATTAAACCTATCGATCTCACTGTTCGGAAATCGAATTCTAAACCATACCTAAGACTCAAAATAAATCGGAGTGACAGCAAGTATGAAAAATGTATGGTTCAAAATGATAAATCATGATTGCGAACATAATTACACAGCACCGATATACATGTGCGCAGTCACATAAAACCATTACGCGGCATACCTAATTATCGCGAGGACAACACACGAGGGTTGGCTTCAGATTATGACTGAATGAGTTGTCAAACTATGATGGACTATATACATTCTATAAGTTCGATCACTTTTTAAAAGGGCAGATATATACATAGGTGATACACATTATATGCCGATTTATGTGAGTGCCCATAAGGTTCGAGAAAGGGAGATGTTTTACATATATATGTGTTACATATATATATATATATATATATATCTCGAGGGGCGTGCGAACACTTTTATCAAAGTATATAAATATGGGATATATTTATATAGGTGTTATGCATAGTTATGCTCATTCAAACCCCTTGGTTAGAGTATATATATATACATACATGTGGATTTCATATACCAAGGGTATAGATATTATATATATATAATGGGTATTATATATATATATAGTGGGGGTATGTATTAAGATATAAGTTAGATATAAATGGTATATGTGATATATAAAAGTACACCTGCACTATGTAGAGGAAGTATCCCATGTTAATATCGAGGGGATCTACCATTTTATGTCCATGAGGTTACTGTAACCATGGGGAATCTAAATCCCAATTTTGAACTTAACTGAATATTTGGGTAACCAGGCAAAAAAAAAGAAAAAAAAAAAATCCCTTAACTGGAGGTGTTACATTTATGTAGGTATGACTGGCTGCCATTTCCTCCTCTTAATGTTGATGAACTTAGTTAACCATGTAGCTCATTATCCTTTTGACACTAAACTCTGATTTCAATAGGTTGGTATTGTCATTCTTAATTTTTTCTTCTACACCATTCATCACGCTAGCTTTGTAGATGACACATATTGTTGTCTTATAGTGACAAGGAGAGTCTTCTATGTCACTTTCGTTAGATTTATATTTACTGTACCTTATACATAAACTATTTATGGGTTCTTAACCCAAGAACTAAACTATTTTAATTAAATTTTTTTATTTTCTCTATACAGTTCAATATATAACCTTGCTTTTGTTACTACTTACCTTCTGTACCACATACAGCTACAGGAATTGTAATTAGCCTTCTTGTACAATTTATATAAAGTGTTTATACTCAATATACACCTTTGATATTAAGGAAATAGATGGTGCCTTTATATTTCCTCTATTATTTCCAACAGAAATGTTTTGTTCTGTAGTGAAAGTATTTATGATACAGAAATATCATTATTTCTTATAAAATCTATCTTGGTTACTGTATAACTATCCCATGCATTTCTAATAACATAGTATTTACATTTGTTCTCATTAAATAATTATAGAATAGAACTTATTAATATTTTTCTACTTTCGGTGATATATTTGGTATTCCCTAATTTATGCATAGCTAATTCAGTATGCTTTCAAAATAGCATGTCCCTTATTTCTATGAAGAATTAGAATTTATGATGTACTAATATTAATCAATTTTTAACATATATATGCTTCTATTATATTCAGTTCTGAACTAGTTTTGAACTACTTAAGACAGAATTATATAACAGTAAATTAGACCATAATTATAACAGTAAGCAAGTTATTTATTTCATATCTCTACTTAAAGTTTACTTGCATAATTTTAAATTATATACCTATATATATTTTCCTATTTAGGATTATTCATGAATCCTATATACACTAATACCAGCACCTTCAAATATTCCCTTAATTTTTTTTAAAGTTTCTTGTTGATTTTTCCTGTGTTTAGAATAGGATGATTTAAGGGTACAACATAGTACATAATTAATGATACAAAATATACATGTTCCCATTCTGCATGTTATTTTATATTCCAGAATGTTGTTTTAGATACACTAACAACTGTTTTTAAAATAATATATTAAATCAGCTAACATACCAAAATATTAGTTTTCTGTGAGGTAACTAAACTGAGATCAAAACCGATCATTAGGTTTAGACATTCTGAGAGTTGGTCTTCTACCAAAATTCGTCCATACAATAAGACATATTGTACTATTCCCGCTATAGTAATCTCTGTTAAATGTATGGACCAGCAACTAGAACATGTAACTCCTAATTCGACTAACCTCCAACACAACTTTAAATTCAAAATTCTTATATTACATGGTTACAACATATCATTTTTAAATCCAACATCATTTTACCAAAATGTGGATACCAGTTGGCTCTGACTAGTTGCCTCCCACCCGTAGAGTTCTCTCTTCGAAACCCACCCCTGAGCAGAGATCCTTTGCTCCAGTGATAGAAAACCCTTTTTCTATCCTGAAACAGTTTATTTAAGCATTTATTTCCCCAGCCCATTTCCATTAAATGCCTCCAATTAATTTAGGATGTTTTATTCCTATTTTACATAGGATTTCCCTCTGTTTATTTGACAAAGGTACTTTTAAAGATGTCTTTTCCGCTTTTCCAGCTTTATTCCACCTCTTCCCAATACTTTCATCTTTATTACCTGAAAATTTGATATTTATCTCCAATTCTAATTTTAGTATTCCACTTTATTACTTCCAAGGTTTTCTGGAAGTTGTGGGAAAGTATTATCACCTTATCCATCCTCATGGATTGGTTTTCCAGATCTCAAATCTCAATCTAGTCATCGCACACATAATTTTCCATTTTATTTTATTAATTTAAAATAATGAAATAAATTCACATAATAGTTTTCTGTTGGGGTCCACTTTCTCCTCTCGAATTGTTCAACTTTCGAATTAAAAGTATAGAAAATTGGGGATATTACATGTTCGCCCTCTAAAAAAAAACACCATGCTCAGTGTGAACAAAATAAATAGCCAAATCACTGTGTAAACAGTTACAAATATTTTTCCATCATATCAGACTCTTGCTCCCAAGTAGCCTCTTCGGATGCATAGTGCCTCCATGCACTTTCACCCTAGCCACTATTCTATTCTAGAGCTCAATTTCTTCCCCCGCCAATATTTGAAGCAGCTCTGGAAGGAATTCCCCTTCTAGTTCCACCTAAATCACATTCCAATCAATAATGTGAGCAGAATCATGCACATAATTTTTTAATAATGAAACATGAAATATATCATGAACCCTAATGTGAATGGGTAAAGCCAGCTTATATGCAACTGGTCCAACTCTTTCCAGTACTTCAAACGGTCCACAGTATCATGGAGCTATTTTTTCATAGCTTCCATTATGAAAATTACTCTTCATAGGATTAATCCTCAGATACACATGATCACCCACATTGAACTCTCTTTGAATTCTCTTTTTGTCTGCATAAGTTTTCTTCCTGTTTTGTGCTATTTTGATATTTTGCTGAATATTTTTCACAACTTTTTCCATTTCTCATAAAGCTTCTGGTCCATGTATTAGTTTATCTTCAGGTTGACTCCAACTTAGGGGGGTGTGGAATTTTCTGCCATAAAGTGCTACAAAAGGGCTCAACACTTTATGGAAGCTTGGTAGCTGTTGTTGTAGGCGAATTATGCTAAGTGTAGATAGTTTTCCCATTTTGTTGGCCTATCCATAACATATATCCTTAACATATCCTCTAGAATCTGGTTTGTTCTTTCGATTTGAACATTAGTTTGAGGATGGTAGGCAGTACTAAAATTTAATTTGGTACCCATGCCTCCAAACAAACTCCTCCAGAAAGCTGCAATGAATTTTGCATCTCTATCTAAGATGATCATTTTGGGAACACCATGCAATTTTACAATCTTCTTCATAAATACATTTGCTACTTGGGTTGTACCAAAGGTAAACTTTACAAGTATAAATTGAGCATCTTTAGTCACACTATCCACTACAACCCTAATAGAGTCATGATGGTATTTGGTTCTTGGAAAACCAATAATAAATCCATGGAAATAGTCTCCCACTTCCATTCAGGAATGGGTAAAGGATTTAGCAACCCATATGGATGTTGATGTTCAGCCTTTACTTGTTGACATTTGATACATATAGCTAAGCAATTTTCCACTCTTTTTTTCATACTAGGCTAAAACATGTTCTTTCTTAAAGCCGTAAGTAATTTCTGGTATACAGGATGTCCAACATAGGGTCTTTTATGGTACTCATCTAGAATTTCTTTCTCTAGGGAGTCTACATCAGGAATGTATAATCTATCTTTATAACAAATTAGCCCTTTTTGGTTCTCTGTATATCCTTTCACTTCATTTTTGAGCATTTGTACCTGAATTTTTTCATAGTTTTGGTATTGGTTCACCACTTCTTATATTAGTCCCTCTATGTCAAAATTTACACTAATCCCAATATTACTCACAATTTGCCAAGAATTTCTCTTAATGCATCTGCAATCTTGTTTTCCCTGCCCTTAATATGTTTGATCTCCATGTCAAACTCACTAAGGAAGGACAACCACCTAGCTTGCCTAGCAATCAAATCTGTTTGGGTGAAGAAATACTTTAGGCTGATTTGAAATGTCATCAACACAAACTTTTCCCTAAAAGGTAATGACTCCACATCTTAGAGCATGTATTACATTAGCTAACTCAAGATCATAAACACCATAATTATTTTCATGTTTCTTAAGTTTTCTTGATTCATAGGCTATAACAAATTTTTCTTGTAGTAGTACCCCTCATAATCCCTCTCCACAAGCATCTGTGCACAGTACAAATTCTTGATCTGGATTAGAAATATTTAAAATAGGTGCTGTTGTGAGTTTCAGTTTTAGCTGTTCAAAGCTATATTGACATTTTTTAGTCCATTCAAACTTAACTCCTTTCTTTGGTGGGGATGTAATGGGGTAAGCTAAGGCTGAAAATATCTCCACAAACCTCCTATAGTATCCTGGAATCCCCATAAAGGATCTTACAGTACATACATCAGTAGGTACATGCCATTCCTTTATTGCTTTTATCTTTTCTGGGTCTACTGCTAACCCTTTTTCTGAAATTACATGACCCGGGTATTGAATTTTATCTTCGAAATATTCACATTTGCTAAACATAGCATACAATTTTTTTTCCCTGAGCATTTTCAAAAGCATTCTAAGGTGTTCTTTATACTCAGCGTCATTCTTTTAATAAATCAAAATGTCATCAGTAAATACTAATAAGAATTTGTCAAAGTATTTATTTAAGACATTATTCATTAAGCACATAAAGGTAGAAGGTGCATTGGTCCACCCAAACATCATGACCACAAACTCATAGTGTCCATACCTGGTTCTAAATGTTGTTTTACTTATATCTTCATCCTTAATCCTTAACTGGTGGTAACCTTTCCTTAAATCAATTTTTGAAAAAATTGTTGCCCCCCTAACTTGGTCGAAGAGATCATCTATCTTAGGTAAAGGATATTTTTTTTTATTGTCAACTTGTTCAATTAATGCTAATCAATACACATTCTAAAAGTATCATCTTTCTCTTTTTTTAAAAACATCGGAGCTCAACATGGGGATACACTCGGTCTAATGTAACCTCTGTCAAACAAATCTTGTAGTTGCATTTTCAACTCCATTAACTCTAGAGTACTCATTCTATATGGGACTTTAGAAACTAGAGTTACTCCCGACACTAAGTCAATTGAGAAATCAATCTCTCTCCTAGGGGGCAGATGAGGAATTTCATCTGGAAAAACATCTTTTAATTATCTTATAACCGGTAATGTTTCCAAAGGATTTTCCTCTGCCTGCTATCCCAATTACTATACATGAACAAAATACACTTGATAACCCTTTCCAGAAATTCTCTTCAACTGAAGTGCTGAAATTTGTCTCACAGATATGGGTTTAGGTTTTCCTTTTACTATAATTGGTTTTCCCTCCTTGTCTATACAATGTAAGGTTTTATCTAAACAATTCATCATGGCCTTATGTTTCTCTAACCAGTCCATCCCTACTAGTACATCATAAGACCCTAAAGGCAGAATATTTAAATTTAATTATGTTTGGTATCCATTCAAATTTATGGCTATTTGGGGTAACTTATGAGTCACCTTCCATTTTGTACCAGTGGCTAACTGAACTAACCAAGGTTGCTGAAAATTTTCTAACTTTAAGTTCGATTTTTCTACCATTTCAGGACTGATATAACTTAAATATGTCCCTGGATATATTAAAACATAAATATGTTGGTCAACAATCATACCTTCTACTTCAACCATAGTGGACTGGTGTTCTACTTGAAGATCTTCTAAAGTAGCACTGATTTTGGGGACGTTTCTTGCCACGTCATTAACATCTGTTGCTTCTCTCAATACTTTTAAGGTCTGGATGTTTTTGTGTGGAAAGTCCCTCAATAAATGAGTTTCTCCACAACCCCAACACTTCAAAGGTTTTCTCATTTTAACAGTCCCCTCTCTTTTATTGTTTCCATTCATCTAATTGGACCTAGTTTGTGATTAAGCAGTTTGATTTTCAACCATTTTACTGAACTGCTTTCTTTGGTTGTTTCTCCCAAATTCCTTCAGATATGCTGGTTTTTTTTTCTTTCCGCTGGAGTCACCCTTCTCCTTTTTTGGTCAATTCTTTTCTTGTTCACTCTTACCCTTGAATTGTTGGTAACACAATCTTGCCTTGCACAACACCTCATCCATATTCTTAGGGTTATAAAAATTTATCTTTTTCCTTGTAAATAATGGGCAGACAGTTCAAGAAACGTTGTACCTTTACCTTTTATTCTCTTATATAGAGTACATATCGTAAGATATTAGTGAATTTGGTTACAAACTCATCAACCGTGACCTATCCCAATCTGAGTTCATGAAACTCTTTAGCTTTATCATCATAATAGCATTCATTCAGGTATCAAATCTTGAACTTGAATTGGAAATCCTCCCAAGTAACAATTTTCTCATCAATGGCATGAACCATTTTTGTTTCTTCCCACCACAAGGTAGCCTTACCTTGCAACTGATAGATAGCCAGCCTGGACCTCAAGTTACTTCCATATTCGTAAACCTAAAATTACTTTATTATTTTTAGAAGCCATGTTTCAACATCTTCCTCCTCTCCATCATAGGAGGGAGGTTTGATTTTCTGGAAGTTACCCTACAATTTCTTATTCCTTATAGACTGCTGTCTAGAGGCGTCATCTTCCTCAGAATATTCTGAGAAATTGACCCTTCCCTTTCACTTCCTTCTGGAATCTTCACCTTCTTGACTATTTCGGGAAGTTAATTCTCTTATCAATTTATCCTACTCTTCATTGGCTAAATATAGCCATTCATTGTGGCTATAGAGCTGCGCCATTTCTCTTTTCATTCTATGCAACATAGTTATCAATGGAGCATTTGGATCTGGAGTGTTTTCTCCACCACCCAGATCCACATACAGCTCATCCCCTTCAGTCATGGTTCACAACTATATACCTCAGCACTGTTCACTGTACATGAAATTAAAAATTAGCAAAACTTAAATTCAATAAAATTTTATAGTAACATAAAATTTATGATGTGAGCATAAAATTCGCCCAATGTTTTAACTTGGGCTCTGATACCATTTGTAATACCTCTCACTTCACAATTTTTTTTTCTACTATTATAATTTTTACTTATTCTATTTTAAGTGTCTATTATAACAAGAAGATAGATTATCTCCCTTCTTAATTATTTAATTTACAAGCCTTAGTAATCGATTACAATTCCAACACAAAAGATCATTGTAACCTTTATAAATAGCATAGTCTCTTAGCGATAAATTCTTACATGGTATATTATATGAATCCAGTTCTATAATTTAGTCCTATTCTTATTACCCTTAGGATTAATTTAATTTGTTAACGCAACACTAATAAAGACAGTTACCCATATACACTTCCCTTACAGATTTTTTATACTTATTAATATTTAAAAGCAATTCTTAATTATACAATATTGAGGCCTCCTCAATTATTAACTATATATATATATATATATATATATATATATATATATATATATATATATATATATATATAACACCATACATTTTTATTACTTCTCCTTTTCATACCATATCTCATTAGTTATGCTATTCCAACCTAACCTCTACCATAATTCAAAGGCCACATTAATATTCAACTTTATTCAGATACCAATCCAATCTTATTACTAATTTTAGTGGCTTACCCTCACTATAGCATAAATTAGTTACGTTTCTTATTTATCCTTGCCATAAAATTTTCACAATTAACCCACGTTACTATTGTTTTTTTATTTGACTTGACACATTAAATTTACCATTAAAGATACGGTCGTTAGGTGAGATTTCATGTATCGGTTTACTTTCCGATTTTTGTGTTCTTAACTCTACTAATCAATGGTTGTCTCCACTGAACCCAAGATGTAGTTATTTGACCAAATTTGAGATTGGAATCTTTTAATTCCTACAGTACCAACCCATGTGGAGATGTACCTTATTTCTTTAATTTGAAGATTTGGATTTGATCCTCGGGATTTTATGCTAATTTCGATGTGAACCTAACTCGTTCCTTGGAATTCAAATCCTCGATCCCAGAGTACCTTATTATCTTCTGTTGTGTGGAAGGTGTTGATTTAGTTTGCACTTAGGGTTTCTTCACAGCGTAGTTAATTTGACGTCTGAGTTTTAAGCGGCATTTTCATTACAATTTTGCTTTTGTTGGGGCCTGCTCCCTGCTTCTCCTTCCTTGCCCCTCCTGAGGAAGGCCGAGAGGAATGTTTATGCAGCCACACCCTCGAATGCTTGCATTACTCTTCAGGTAAACCATTCTTTCTTTTCGGTTAAAAGTTTTGTTTTTCTATATTTGCTTTAAAGTTGTCATGAACCAGCCTTGACATATATATATGCGTTCACTGTGGAATCACAGTATTTCGTTTTCCCTGCTTGATGTATCAGTTGAATTTATTTTTCTATCTCCGATTTAATTTTCTCATGGTAATATTTGACCAGGAAATCCTGCTTAGATTTTTCCATGTTCCCATATTTGAAAATGTGCCTTCAATTTTGGAGGATGCAGATTTTTTGTGTTTCCTCCCAACCTATGTGAAGTCAGTCTCTTAAAAATTTTAGAATAATTATTGTGTCAACCTCAGTTGAGACAGTAAGGTTTTTCCACCTATAACGTAAGAGAACGAAATTGTATGTGTATTCGTTTTCAATTTTTGTATAGTTAATGTGACTCAGAGGACTTCCCATTAATACTTTCACCGCGTTTGGGAAAACGCAGATCTCACACCAGGGTATACCTAACGTTTTAGAGTAGCTACATCTTCATTTTAGGAAGGACAAGCCATGGTTTGATCACCAATTCAAGTTTCGATGCTCTTAAATGTTTATTGGGAACCTATGGCTTCGAGATTAGAACTAATTCTCTGTGCCTTTCTTGGTCCAAATATTTCATTCCTCTAATTCAACTAAGTACTTGTATACTATTGTGTTCAAGTATGGTTTATAATGGCTTTAATAATTTGGCAATTCATTTCATTTTCTTCATTCTATAACTACGAATTATCATCTCTTCCTTATTTGATGTCTTCACAGCTATGGTTTTCCATGTATGCAAAACCATTCAAGCTAATTTGTCTTAATTTGTATGGTTTAGTGTTTTGTAAATCCCAGTTTTTCAATTTATAAATTTCTCTCAACTGTATAATTTCTAATTTGTTTATAGGGTTTATGTAGGTACGACTGGCTACCATTTCCTCCTCTTAATTTTGATGAACTTAGTTAGCCATGCATCTCATTATCCTTTTGACGCTAAACTCTTATTTGATTAGGTTGGTATCGTCATTCTTAAGTTTTTCTTCTACACCAGTCATCATGTCAGCTTTGCAGATGACGCATACTATTGTCTTATAGTCACACTGAGAGTCTTTTATGTCACTATCCTTAGATTTATATTTATTTTACTTTATACATAAACTATTTATGGGTTCTTAACCCAAGAAATGAGCTATTTTGATTTTAATTTTTTAATTTTCTTTATACATTTCAATATATAACCTTACTTTTGTTACTACTTACCTTCAGTACCACATATAGTTACAGGAATTCTAATTAACCTTCTTGTATAATTTATATACAGTGTTTATACTCAGTATACACCTTTGATACTAAGGAAATAGATGGTGCCTTTATATTTCCTCTATTGTTTCCAATAGAAATGTTTTTCTCTGAAGTGAAAGTATTTATGATACTGAAATATCATTATTTCCTATAAAAGTTATATTGGTTACTGTATAACTATCCCATGCATTTCTAATAACATAATATTTACATCTGCTCTCATTAAATCATATTATAGAATAGAACTTGTTAATATTTTTCTACTTTCGAGATATATTTGGTATTCTCTAATTTATGCATAGCTAATTCAGTATGCTTTCAAAATAGCATGTCCCTTCCTTCTATGAAGAATTCAAATTTCTGATATACTATTATTAATGATTTTTCGAGATATATTTGATTCTATTATATTTAGTTCTAAATTAGTTTCGAACTACTTAAGACAGAATTATATAATAGTAAAGTAGACCAGAATCATAACGGTAAGGAAGTTATTTATTTCATATTTCTAATTAAAGTTTACTTGCAGAATTTTAAATTCTATACCTATATATATTTTCCTGTTTAGGATTATTCCTGAATCTTATATACACTAATACTAGCACCTTCAAATATTCCCTTAAATTGTTTTAAATTTTCTGCTTGATTTTTCCTCTATTCATAAGAGGATGATTTAAGGGTACAACATACTACATAATTAATGATACAAAATATAAATGTTCCCATTCCACATGTTATTTTCTATTCCAGAATGTCGTTTTAGATGCACTAACAACCATTTTTAAAACAATATATTAAAACTAACATACTGAAATATTAGTTTTCTGTGAGGTACCTAATCCCATATCTAAACCCATCATTAGGTTTAGACATTTTGAGAGTTGGTCCTCTACAGACCTTTGTCCATACAAAAATACATATTCTACTATTCCCGCTATAATAATATCTGTTAAATGTATGATCCATTAACTAGAACATGTAACTCCTAATTCAACTAACCTCCAACACAACTTTAAATTCAAACTTTTAATATTACATGGTTACAACATCTAATTTTTAAATCCAATATCATTTTAACAAAATGTGCATACTAGTTAGCTCTAAATATTTTCCTCCCAACTGTATAATTATCTCTCCGTAACTCACCCCTGAGCAGAGATCCCTTTCTCCAGTGATAGAAAACCCTTTGTCTATCTTGAAACAACTTATTTAAGCTTTGCTTTCCCTAACATGTTTCCAATAACTACGTCTAGTTAATTCATGATGCTTTAATCCTTTTTTACGTAGGCTTTCCCTCTGTTTCTTCCACAAAGGTACTTTTAATGCTGTCTTTTCCACTTTTCCAGCTTTATTCCACCTCTTGCCAATACTTTCCTCTTTATTGGGGAAATTAGATATTTATCTCTAAATCTAATTTTAGTATTCTACTTTATTCCTTTCAAGTATTTGTGGAAGTTGTGGGAGATTATTTTCACCTTATCCATCATCATGGATTGGGTTTTCAGATCTCAAATCTCAATCTAGTCATTTCACACATAATTTACCATTTTATTCTATTAATTTAAAATAATAAAATAAATCCACATAATAGTTTTCCATTGGGGTCAAATTTCCCCTTTGCACTTGTTAAACTGTTGAATTAAAAGTATAGAAAATTGGGGACATTACATAACACTACTAAACTACTTCAAAATTCTAAAATTTCTCTCTGGAAGTGCAATGTAGATTACCATGCAATAAGATATATTACAGTAATTTTCTTATAGGTTTCACAATATATCCTTTAAGGTATCCATTTTATTCTTGTGTATAAAATCTTTCGGCGAAATCACATGCCTGATGATGAACCACAATAGCTGGTTCGAAACGCGTCGACAAAATCCATTGGAATGTGATTTTCGCTGAAAGATTTTATACACAATTTTATGGATCACAGAAGCCAAATTCCTAACATTTTATTCTTATTATATTGGTTCACCATGGCTAATGTTTTGGTGCTTTTTTGTTTAAGCTAATTTATGGATCCCACAATATCCCACGAAACCCATAAAGAAAAATGTTTTCTTTTCCAATGTGAATTTGAGAGAATTATAGATGTTTTGATAGAATAATTCATCATAATAAATATTACAATTTTCTAAAAGAAAAAATATACTATGAAATATTTACTTAATATTACTTTTGTAAACCTCAAGTTATTAAACTAAATTGTGAATGCAATAGAAATAATTAAAAATAAACACTACATGACATGGAATATAACTTGATAAATCCAAGATGGAGAAATATAGATAGAATTTGGGGATTATACATTTATTTTCTAGTTATGAAATGTTAAAATGAATATATATGAACTCACTATGGATTTTGTATGGATAATACATATTGTGTGGTTTCCACAATGACTTGTACTACCTTTATTATGCTCACAATATCCAACACCTTCTCATTTATCAACTAATGAACATTAAATTGACCAAAAAATAGCATAATGAATTCATTTCCTAATACCCTAGTATTTAGGATGTCCTGATAGTCATCTAGGGTTATAATTATCATTTTTGCATGTCTCAACCCTCGATTAGGGTTAGGATTGTAGACCCTCTAAATTTTTTGGACAGTTAATATTTGATTATCTATACATATATACATCATTTAAATTGTCATGGACTCCACTTGGTACCATGATGGTAAAAAGAATAACTCAATTTATTAGGTGCATAAATTATTTATACCAGTATTCAAAAAGGTAATATTCACTGTAACACCCCCAAGTTTTATGCTTTTCAAATGAGACATTTGAACATAAATCCAAAGGGGAGTGGACCCCAATGGATAATTGTTGTGTGGATGTGGTTAACTATTTAATTATGAAAAATAAATAAAATATTGTGTATGCACTATGACCAGATGAGAAAGTGAGATCACATGCCTAATCCATGAGGTGATGGAAAAGGAAAAAGACTTTCCCCAAATCTTTCAAAAATCCTTGAAAGAAATTATTTCTAATTTAGATTTTTGAGGAAAAATCTAAATTCCCCCCAATGAAGAGGAGTAGTTGGGAAGAGGTGAGAAAAAGATGGAAAAGCTGAGGAAAAGCTTAAAGCAGCTCTAAAGAGTCCCAAAATGGGAAGCCTAGGCTAAACAGGAATAAAAGCATCCTGAAATTCTAGACGCAGAATTGGAAACAGGCTTTGGGGGAAAGCACAACTTAAATAAGCTGCTCCTGAACAGATTGAGGTTAGTCTGTTCTTGGAGGATCTCTGCTTGGGGGTGAATCCTGGGAGATAAAGAGGATTCTAAGGTTGGGAGGACTGGTCATAGTAGAGGTATGCATGCCTAATGTTGGAGATTTCTGTAAATCTGTATTAAATAAATCCCTGTTTTATGAATTATGATGTTATGGTTCATTATGCAATTTATGAGTTGTTATGTTCTGGTTCATTATGAAAATTTTAGATTTATTATTTGTTCAGTAACTCATGTAATTGTAAGCCCAAGCTAGTGATAGCAGAGACAAATGGTTGGAGTATGGGGATGAGTACCTTGTAGGAATGGGGTTAGAGAGGGTAGATCCTTTGAACAGCTAATCTCATGATTATGTATAGGTGTGGCTTGCTGTCTTTTAAAGGAACATTAACTTACTGTGTGTACAGACAGAAAATGTTAACAAACCAGTAACCATGAACAGCAAGTACCAAACAACTAAACCTATAATAACAATATTGATGGCACAGAATTCCCTGTAACCAATCACAGAAGGTAGTGTGATAGCAGTATGGGGTTTAGTATGTCAGTTGTGTTACAATAGAAAGAATTGTAAAACTAAAAATTTAAATTATTCTGTTAAATGTAAGTGTAAACATATGAAAGCAGAAGTTGAAGCCTAAATAAGTACGAGGATCTAACACTAGGGAGTCTAAACCATCCAGTTTCTATTTAATTGAAGCAAGAGGATCGGTATCCTAGTTTTCCTATGGAAAAGTTGAATCTGCACCAGAGTGTCAAACATGTTGAATGTTGTAACAGTAAGATAAAGGGAAATCCTACTTGAACATCCATGGTGTGATAAGAGTTTGTGTGAGGGAAGATTGTAAGCATAGGTAAAAATACAATGAACAGAGCATCTGGTTACCGTCCATATACACTGCTGGGAAAGTAGTTGGAGCAATGGAGGTCAACTGAGTACAGATAGATGTGTGCGAGGAGGCATACATCTATACCTCGATGCTGAAACTTTAAAATGTTGAAAATTTTATAAGGTCATGTGTTTGAAAGTTTGAGAAATTCTTATATTCCCATGGCTGCCGATAATTACTCAAAAGAAGTTAAATATCGGATACCCGTATGAATTTGAAATGGATTCAATAAGTAGTTCTTTTGTTAGCTGGTGCATAAAGCGAAGAATATCTAAGTTTATGATATATGGGTAAGAAGCTGGGTCTGGGAGACGTGACAAATGGTATCGGAGCCCAAGTTCAAAAATTGGGCAAGATAGGTGCTCACAAAGAACTAGTAAACTGTTATAAATGTTATGAATATTAAAAATATTACTTCAAGTATACAAATATCTTGGATATACTTTCAGGTAGACATGTAACAGATTGTGAGGAAGTAGAAACATTGATATGGGAGTAATATGAGGAGGCTCATAAACCAGAATGGTTAAACCTATAATAGGTTTAAAACTGGAAACCGATATCTCTCAGAAAAATATTATTTCTATGTAAAATAATAGAGTATGATTGTTTCTTCACTCGGACTATATATCCATGATGAAAAAAAAATAAAAAAAAATAAATCTGTAAGTTTACAATGACATATTTAGCCATTGTTCTACTATCATCGTTAGGTAAAAGAAAGTCAGGGTTCATAAAGTTAAGATATTGAAACCATCTTAATACAGTAGCAAAGATCGATGCTGCCTTACTGTGATGAAAAACAAGAGGGAAAATAGTAGTACCTAACTGATATAACATCTAGCTGGCCTTATTGAGCATCAGCACCTTCATAGGAATGTATCATTTTTTTTCCATGATTTAACCTCACTAGAAATCTTTCAATTAGGAGGGTAAGAATAGGACTTACAAAGAGAAAAAATGAATTTATATTTATTTCCCTAGATACATAGAAAAGGGAACTTCTAGAGATAAGAGTAAAGGTTGATCCGTGGTGGGAGGTTGGTCTACTGCATGAATGGTAGGTCTTTAAATATGATGCTCTTCTATTTTACATCAGTATGAATTGACTACATATAAAAATTAATGGAATGGTATGAGTGATTTCAGTACTACATTTAACTGAATCTATCTTTAGGTTTTCGCCTTCTAGATTCTGTTCAGTTGTAGACCAGAATTCCATGGAGTAGAAAGCTACAGGAACTTTAAATCCAATAGGGTTAAATCCGAAGGTACTTAGTCTCCACAGAAAATTAAATATTAACTGGTATTTTATGAAATTATATAAATGTGAAGGTACATGCTCATATTTTAGAAATATATTTCAACATCATTGGAAGCTACATGATAAGATCAAAGATAAGAAAGGAAAATAAACAATTAAGTATGTATTTCCAAATTTTGTAGTTCAGGAGATCTTCTACCTTATGGAAATATCCTATCATTTATAACATTCCTAGCATATACTTTTAATCCATGAAAAAAAAATATATAACAAAGCCCTAACTTATAACTAGGGCACACCACTCGAATTTCTATCATCTACCTATAAAACAAAATAAGTGCTTAATTTTATATCGATGATCAGTTTTACCTTGAGAAAAGGACGAACATATAACATGTATAGTAGCATATTAGAATTTTAGCACGACATGAGTGGAAACATATATATTAGAATTTTATAAAATCCTCATACTATGATTGGGCCCAAGTTAAGAGAAACATAATAATTATTCCACGAGAAATGCGATGTGATAGTTTCACTTGGACATTTCTCATAAATTAATCAAAACATATCCGTACTTACGAAAAGAAATTTCAGTCCTCATCTTACCCTAGACATCGCATATGGGATGCGTTGAGCGGAAGCAGTTAGTGCGAATAGATTAATTAGGGCCATTCCTTAAACTTTTCATAGACAATATTAACCTCGTAGTTGATCTCACATAACTCGAGGTACACGTATTAGCCCATTTTGGATGACATTACAGATTTCCAATAGCAGAAACAGGTATAGCCTTACTATAAGATTTGAAAACGCCTATTTAAAATTATCTAAGTAACTGTGCGATAAGATTTGAGACTGTATGTGCAATTTATACAAATAACAGTGCGTTAAGAGTGGAGGAGGTATGTTCAAATTTTACATATGACCGTGCGAACAAGAATAAAGAGATATTACGCCCAAAATACCTGTGTATGCCGGTAAAGAGTAAGTAATATAGCTCTGCCAGGGGGAATTTTTACACAGTGGTTGTTATATCATTTCCATACCCAGCCGAAAAGTTAGTGAAACGATATAGCAAAACAAAATTTTAATTGCAGGATACGATTGAGGCACGGCGTATCTGCCATGGGTAAACTAATTTTCTGCAGCATGATAATCACCAGGTGGCATGCCTAGTTACGATTAAATACAGTACATGCACCTATACACCCGCCAGGAGATATGGCTGGGTTTTAAGTGCGTTTTCTCTGCTACCTTTCCTGGAAAACCACATAGCAACACCGAGCTTAGGAAAAAATTAAGTGATACAGAGATTTAGTAGAGGTACGCTGATCTCGATAAATTCATGGAAGAAGAGAAGCAGAGGAGAGTCTGGTCACTCCTCGCGGCATAAAAAGAGTGAAAGGTTCTCTGCAACTTGAAAAAAAAAGGGAATTCTAAGACTGTAACCATGATTCGTGGCTCTTAGCAAGAGATTGGGGTTTGTAAACTAAAAGTTACCCCATGAATATAAGACGTAGCGACACAGCATTCCGCTTCACCACGGAGAGAAAAGAAATATAATTAAAACCCTCACACTGTAGACATCTAAGTTACAGCTTCTTCCCAGAAAAAATGATAGACCCGGATAATAGCAGGAAAAATATGAATCGTTAAACAAAGAGTTACTGCAATGGAACAACAGATAATACACCAGTCAGAGAAACCATCTACGCACCTGCAATCGAACAAACAAACAACCCATCAGAAACGAAAAGAGAATAGTTGATCGCTACCAGCATAGATCTCTGCAAATACAGCAGCCGATTTAGGGTTTATACGTTCGGGAAATTAGGAGCGCAACCACTCCCAAAGACTAGAACACCTGACAGTTTGCATGCAAATAAATTCCGGTTCTCACCTCTGGGGTATAACGAAAGGGCAACCGGTTTAAAAAAAAAAAAATTGGGGCAGAAAACCCTAATGAATCTCAACCCTACAACTGTCACGAGATTACACCGTCTCACGCGGATCCAAGAAAGCTCGGAGACGGGGAATGGTACACTTTGATGTGATTTCACTGCAGAAAGTAATTCGGGAGTTGAAAAAAAAATATATATCCCAAGCTATTGTAACTATGACAGCGCGATTCGAACGTCCAACACTCAGTCAGAGACTTGCGTAGGCCGCAAGCCCTGTCAAGACGCCACGCCGGTAGTTGAGAATTTTCTGTGGCTCGAGAAGGTAAGTCGTGAGCTGGACTCCTCAGCTAGTACTAACGTCTAAATGGAAAATAGGTAAGTAATTAATGAAAATTGATTTCATCATAGAGACGTGTAAATGGGAGAACCTTCAGCTCCACGACGACATAGTCGCGCCGACGAGTGCGTGCCCAATATATTATACGAAAAAAAAAACGATATGTCGACGTGTTATTGAAATATGAGGCGGGTGAAATCATATTATCAATTGATATATACAAGTGTTTACAGCTATACAAAATCCGTGCTAATATAAAAAGGGATTTTTATAAATATATATAGATAGTTGACAAATGGTATGCCTTCACGTATTAAAGGTAATGTGTTATATAATGTAGGGTTATAGTATTGATGTGTTATATAAAAGTAGGGGTTATATAATGTTATCAAAGAGCGTACTCTATATATATAGAGAGAAATGAATATATCTTTAAGAGCATATAGAAAAGACTATAGTTACTAAATATGTTAGTTAAGTATGGCATCATATGCTTTTGAAGGAAAAAGTGCTCTCGGTGAAATTAAATACCTTTTCAAATTAAGTTGAGGGTGAGGTTAGGTGTAAAAGGCTAACATCTATATAATTACTATGTATAGTTATTAAATCAATACATTTTATGATGAAGTTAAGTAGTTTATTAAAACTGGTGTCCATGTATAAACGAGAAGGTGAAGAGTAACATTTTGTGGAAAAGAGTATTTTGTGGAAAAGAGGAACATTACACTATGGACAGATTGGAAACATAAAAAATAGAAAAGCCTGTAAGTTTAGGTATTCACGTACTTGGCTGAAAATAATAGAAAAGAGTTCTATTATAAATTATTGACTTAACAATAGCCGAAACCATCTCAATTGTCCTTATATTGGTTCAAATTAAAAACTTTATAAGTCCATCACAAAGGGAAATGTAAGTGGGTACGAGGGTATAAAGCTACCTTGTACATTAAATAAGAAAAATAATTATGGGAGTATTAATTAAATTCATTGGATTTTATATAGGGTGGACTTTATATATATATGGTGGATATATATATATATACATGCGGTGGATTCTATATAGATGTGGTGAATTATATGTATATATGGTGGATTTTATATATACATGATGGAATTTATATTATATATATATAGAGTGGCTCGATATATATATATGAAAAAGAGTGGAGGATTTAATGATATGAAATATCATGGTTCATATAACAAAGAGCTTTATAAAGAAAATTTTACATGTTTCACTCTATTGGAATATATATACAATGTGGTGGAATTGAGCATAAATAATTATGTGTGCAAGAATATATATCTATAGAAAAATTAACTTTTAGGATAAGGTTAAGAAATGGATATATGTAATTAAAACTGGGGTTAAAAGTTGGGAGTGTTAAAACAACTAAAATAGAATTTTATTAATATTCTTTATAACAATAAGTTGATTTGAGGCATGAAAGGCTATAAAGGAATAATTGTAGGGTGATATATGTTCCTAATATGTTATATAATACTATGTGTTACCATAGTTATTGGAACAAAAGAAGAAGGAAAGTTTATATTGAATATATAGAGAAAGGTGGATAATAGGAAAAGGACAATTTATATTTAATAGAGGTATGTTAAATATAAGTTGTAAATTCTTAATTAACTATTATATATATATATATATATATATATATATATATAAAATAATAATAATTATCATGAGAAATGATCGATTAAAAGGAAACAAATTGCACGTGAGACATAAGTGAAATCTACAATTAACATTATAAATATAGGTAATTTTGTTATATGTTATGATGTAAACTTTGTTGAGTTGTATGAATATAATATCTTCATACATGATAATTTAGTTCAGTTAGTAAATTTCTAACTTTATAGCCACGGGATTAAGGGAGAAGAAAAAAATATTGACATTGGAAAAACTTCCAAGATGGTTTAAGTCATGACTAAAGTAATTTGTAAGAAGCATATTTTAGTTCATGCAAAATAATGAAGTGGTAAGCTTAAATACGAGTTATAAACACAGTAAATAGTTGGTTTAGTAATTGTGGGCCCTTGCATATTAGATAATATAATACAAATTCATTTCATTGAGTATGAATGAATGAATGAAGGGATAAATCAAATTTTCCCAGGTGGGCTAGCTAGGGTAGAATGGAAAACCTATATAAACCATGGATTGATTTTTAATGATTAGTGAAATTCACATATAGATATAATTGGTGAATCATCATTGGAATTAATAAAGCATGAACATACAGTTAAGAGTAAATGGAAAAAAATTTCTAGTGATTCTTTGAAAAAGGGGAAACTGTGCCAAAATTTCTTTTGACATTATCAAGTAGTAATACTTTTGAATGTGAGGAATCATAGGAATTACATATATCACTATAAAAGAAATATGTATTCACACTATAAAATTTTTTTGGTGTAAATTTTATTAAATTTAAATTCCCTGAGTTTTAAATTCAAAATAGGGAAATAGTGTGAAATCATACAGCTACCACTAAGAGAAAAAAGAATGAGATGCATTTGGACTTGGGTATGGGGGAAACCCATCAGATCCAAAATTATTCATGTAAGTTCTGAACTAGTGGATACAATTCCTAAAAGAGGTTAGAGGAAAAAAAATTTCATGTGTGAAGTAAGAATCGAATTATAGAGATTATTAATGAGTCTAGTTATTGCTAATTAAATTGATTGACTAACAAAAGAAAACAATGAGAAGATGCTAAAAGTACAGCGATGAACTGAGAAAGGGTAAACATAACCATGCATATGATACAATTGCTCTCTTTCATTTATGAGTACTAATGAAAAGTTGTAAAATTGTTTAGCCAAGTGTGTAACAGGAAATTATACACTCTGGAAATGAGGAGGAAAAAAAAAAAAGGGTGAAGATAAATCACGTAGAAGATCAAGAAAAGCTGAACTGAACCAAGTTGAGTGAGGAAAGAATCTCACTGAAAAGCAAGAAAGGATAAGTAGTGCACTAAAAGTGCACTAAACTATTATGAACCTGAACGGTTTGACTAATAACTGAATTTCTTAAGTTTATTGAAATGCAGAATGTTGTTGTGGATTATCAATTGTATGTACCTGACATTACTTACAGTGGTATGAATTGTGGATAGAGAAAACAGAATAAAATATCTTCCAGACAGACTTCTTGCAAAGAAGTAGGAAGAAAACCAACTGCATAAAGCATCAGTAAATAGAGTGGAAGCAGAAGAGTACTCTGCTGGAAACTAATAAAGGACGAAGAAGAAATCCTTGTCACAGTTGAAAAATCAACGTTAAAGTGTAACACAGAGGAAGGTGTTGGAAAGGAGGGAAACTAATGGCGTATAAACTAGCCCTACCATTGCATATTAAATTTCATGATGTGTTTCATGTCTCCTTGTTGAAAAAAAAAGAGATAATAAAAATTTTTGTACATGATGCTTCTCACATTATTGATTGGAATGTGGTCCAGGTGGAACCAGAAGAGGAATTTCTTCCAGAGCCGCTTCAAATATGAAAGCGGGAAGAAATTGAATTGCGAAATCGAACAGTAGCTAGAGTAAAGGTGCAATGGAGCACTTTACTGCTGAAAAGCTACATGGAACAGAGAAGCTAAGATGATGGAAAAGCATTCATAATTATATTCAAAATAAACTAAGTAGATAGTTGGCAACACCGAGGATGGTGTTTATTTTCAGAGGGGGAATATGTAACACCCCCAAGTTCTATGCTTTTCAAATGAGACATTTGAACATAAATCCAAAGGGGAGTGGACCCCAATGGATAATTATTGTGTGGATGTGGTTAACTATTTAATTATGAAAAATAAATAAAATATTGTGTATGCACTATGACCAGATGAGAAAGTGAGATCACATGCCTAATCCATGAGGTGATGGAAAAGGAAAAATACTTTCCCCAAATCTTTCAAAAATCCTTGAAAGAAATTATTTCTAATTTAGATTTTTGAGGAAAAATCTAAATTTCCCCAATGAAGAGGAGTAGTTGGGAAGAGGTGAGAAAAAGCTGGAAAAGCTGAGGAAAAGCTTAAAGCAGCTTTAAAGAGTCCCAAAATGGGAAGCCTAGGCTAAACAGAAATAAAGCATCCTGAAATTCTGGACGCAGAATTGGAAACAGGCTTTGGGGAAAGCATAGCTTAAATAAGCTACTCCAGAACAGATTGAGGTTAGTCTGTTCTTGGAGGATCTCTTCTCGGGGGTGAATCCTGGGAGATAAAGAGGATTCTAAGGTTGGGAGGACTGTTCAGAGTAGAGGTATGCATGCCTAATGTTGGATATTTCTGTAAGTCTGTATTCAATATATCCCTGTTTTATGAATTGTGATGTTATGGTTCATTATGCAATTTATGAATTGTTATGTTATGGTTCATTATGCAAATTTTAGATTGATTATTTGTTCAGTAACTCATGTAATTGTAAACTAAAGCTATTGATAGTAGAGACAAATGGTTGGAGTATGGGGATGAGTACCTTGTAGTAATGGAGTTAGAGATGGTAGATCCTTTGAACATCTAATCTCATGATTATGTATAGGTGTAGCTTGCTGTCTTTTAAAGGAATATTAAATTGCTGTGTGTATAGACAGAAAATGTTAACAAAATAGTAACCATGAACAGCAAGTACCAAACAACTAAACCTATCATAACAATATTGATGGCACATAATTCCCTGTAACCAATAACAGAAGGTAGGAAACAACAACCCTATGATAGCACTATGGGGTTCAGTATGTCAGTTGTGTTACAATGGAAAGAATTGTAGAACTAAGAATTTAAATTATTCTATTAAATGTAAGTGTAAACATATGAAAGCAGAAGTTGAATCCTAACTAAGTACGAGGATCTAACACTAGAGAGTCTAAACTATCCAGTTCAGTATCCTTCCCTATTTGATTGAAGCAAGAGGATCTGTGTCCTAGTTTTCCCATGGAATAGTTGAATCTGCACCAGAGTGTCAAACATGTTGAATGTTTGTAACAGTAAAACAAGGGGAAATCCTACTTGAACATCTATTGTGTGATAAAAGTTTGTGTGAGGGAAGATTGTAAGCATATGTAAAAATACAATGAACAAAGCATCTGTTTACCGTCCATATAAACTGCTGGGAAAGTAGTTGGAGCAATGGAGGTTAACTGAGTATAGATAGATGTATGCGAGGAGGCATACATCTATACCTCGATGCTACAACTTTAAAATGTTGAAAATTTTATAAGGCTTGCAAACTGGAAAGTTTGAGAAATTCTTATATTCCCATGGCTGCCTATAATTACTCAAAAGAAGTAAATACCAGATAACCGTATGAATTTAAAATGGATTCAATAAGTAATTTTTTTGTTAGCTGGTGCATAAAGCCGAGTGTATCTAAGTTATGATATATGGGTAAGAACCTGGGTCTGGGAGGCGTGACATTCACATCATTGGAAATCTCTTGATGTGTGCAAAAGCATGATAAACTATATAATCTTCCCATTATTTTTTAATCTCCATTAGTGTTAAAATTTTTAGAACCTAAGACACTAAAATATGAAGTATCTTAAATGGTTACTAAAATCCATTTTTTTTCTCAAAAAGTAATAAAACAAATAAGTAGATAATATAGTGATCTCCTTTGGAACAATAATGTTCCATGAGAGATCTGGTTGTCCCATAAGTGATCATTTGAACCAAATTTTGTATTATGATGTCCCAAATATTTGAATAATCATTGAAATTGTAAATTTTTTAATTGGTGACTTGAAATGATGTGTGAATTTTATATGTGCTTATAATCCCTATAATTCTTCCAATTTTAACTATGCTAATTTAGAATGCTTCTAGGATTTCCACATCATAATGGGGTGCAACACTAGATGATATATAGGTCTTTCATGACCCAAATTCGACTGGGAAAAATAGAAAATATTTAAATAATGATTTTAGTAATTCAATCCATTTACAATTCCACACATTGGAACAAGCACTACTTAGAATAATCATCCAAAATTTGTAATTTATATGTAACCATCTATTGTATAAAGTTAGTGTCAAGCTAACTGATAAATTTACATTAATAGATTGAGAATGATGTATACAATTACTTAATGATTTTTTCTTACACCCCAAGGGGATATCTAAAGGTAGTTGGTAATCTAATATTATAGAAATATTCCCTCTATTTGTTAGAATGTGATAATACAAAATGTGAGATTTTCCATTTACCTAGAACTCTCATTTAATTTTCAATCGTAAATGTTGACCTAGGGTTATGGAAAACCATGCACTTAGCTCTACATAAAGGACGGGCTTTTGTCACTCCAAAACATTCCTTACTCCTAAATTTTTTATTATATCACTATCACATTTCTTGCTATAAAGATGGTACAATTGTTAAAATATTGTATATTCCCTTAAGGTAGCCCAATGAAATATTCCTTTAATTAGAAATTAGTCACCTACAAAATTTATATTTTTTAACAACTCGTCACTTAGTAGACACATTAGGCACTACATGTATAATGAGAAACCTTTGTGCATTACCTTTTCAAAACAATTCTTTGACATTGAAGTGTTCATAAAATGAACTTTTTTCATCAAACAATGAAACACTATTGTGATTTATGAACCTTTTAATTTTTCAAGTACTTTGGCGATTAGCATCAACATATAGTATGTTATTTATATCAATTCTTTTAGAAGGATAACCATTCATGTACATAACATACATAAAAAATCTATCTTTTATCTAAAAATATTTAAGTAATTATGTTGAAATAATTGAGGAGAGAAGATGTCATAACTATTATTCACTATTTGAGGGAAAAAATGAAGGATTTACAATAAACATGCATAAATATACCAGAGAGAAAATAGTGGCATAAAAATGTCCCAGCCTTAATGTATTCCTCTCTCATTAATCAATGTTTATGATATAAATATAAATACATGAGAAAATTTGTCTCAAGATAGTACGTCTATCTTCGACACTTTGGTTGAGAAAATATCTCAAACACATAATAATCTAGGAGCCTAACTAGTTGGAGAGAACCTTTCAACCAACTATACCTAAACAGGCTCCTATTTATGAGGAACAAACCCAATCTAGAAAGGTAGGATTAAATCCCAACTTTCACTATAATAATTAATTTAATTATTTTGTACTTAGAATTGTTTTCATCACATGGGAGTGAGGCTGAAATTCCCCCCTCAATCATAAGTCTAAAATAAGAACCAAGAACTATCTTCCAAGTTCTCATGTTGAAACTGTTGATCCTCAAAAACACTGCGTGAAAAAATCGCCAAATTTGAATGTCGAAAAAACATCAATTTGAAAAGAACATGGGTCAGCTATAAGTTTGATTCATCTCTAAATTTTTCTTCATAACTTTTTCATGTACCAAGCTGCAAAAGGATTCATATGTCATTTTTTTTTAATCAACATCCTAATTGCTAGTCCACTGAAAAAATGTTGATAACGACCACTGGCGAATTTTCTTGTCCATTGAGAAACTGTTGAGAACGTCCACTGGAAAATTTTCTGATGTCAAAAATTCTGACTTGCTACTTGATATTGATTTTCCACTAGCTACGTTGATGTTGAACGCCCATTGGTTGTTGACGATAAAAACCTACTCACTACTGCTTTTGTTGATGTTGTTGAAAAATTCTCACTATTTCTTGTTTATTTTATCGAAACTTTTAGTCTAAAAACGTTCAATTCCATTATTATCATTTCCCCCTTTGTCAGATAAAAGGAGACACAATCAAAATTTGAATTCGGAACTCTCCCCGTTCAAGTGTACGTGAGTTTCACCATCTTCATTGCACTAGAAAAGTTGTCGTCATGTGGGACTCAATATTTCAGTAACATATAGACAATTTTTTGACTGTAGATGACCACTTCCAAGGATAAATCCATGCACAATTGGTCTTCACTCTTGGTGGTTGCTTTCACTTGCAAGATCTTTCTGCTGAATGGTTTTTCTTTCCACAATGGTGACAAGGATGGACGTCAAAACATTTACTCTCCATATGGTCATTTCACTTACAATGGTTACAATTAACCATATTTGGATCACTATCTAGAAAGCCAGCACTTACAAACTAAATATGGAACATACAAATTGTTGTCCTTGTTGTAACCTAGGCCATGTCAATATTTATTTAAGGAGATTTCATTCCAAGGTCTAATCATTCTCTTAGAAACATAATATTGTTGTTGTTCTTCACACCTGCTGTTGCTGCTGATATGATGAGCTGGATTGATTAAATCATATGTATCAGATTGAGCATCAACTATATCTATTAAATATTCATCTATTTCACATGATGCCTGAATCTATTCACTTATATCTTCAGTACTACTAGTTGCATTATGTCATAGTACAACTGGTTGGATGAGATCACTTATGTCACAACTTACATCAGTCTAGCTGATTAGATATTTTGTGTGAGAACCTTCATAAATAGGTCTAATAAGTTCACTTGTATGACAACTTTCATTTGCTATTTGGATGAGGACCTTAGTGTCACAACTTGCATCGACCTTATATGTACAATGCGCATGAAGTAGATCTTGTTTTTCACTTAATTTTATTTCGAGTGTGCTAATGATTTTCTCTTTCATTTAAAGCTCAATTTGAAAGCATTTCACTTCTTCTAATGTGTTGATCATTTGATCGATCAACTTTTTATTCTGCTTCAACTTATATTCTATACATTCAATTGTGTTATGTAAATCATGATTGAACTCTTTCAACTCTTTAATTTTTAGCTCTACACTTTGAAGACATTTTCCTCCTTTGCCCATTTTGACACGCTCTCTTGTATTGTCTCACTCGAATAATTGAATAGTATAGCTCATGCTTGCTCACTATAAATATGAATAGGCTTTATTATTGTTTGTCTACTTTATAGTTGAACTCGCCCGCTTGATTCTTGCTTCATTTAGTTTCATGTTCACTTGATCTTGTGAAATTACTCACTTGCAATTTTCACTTGTTTAAACTCGCTCTCTTAATTGCGCTTATTTACAAAATAAGGGTGTCGAATACCATTGAAAATGCACCCAAGAGAAAACCTTAAAATTATTTGAATGACTCAGTTAAAAACAATGGATTGACTCATTTGAAGACAATTGACTCTCTTTACTTCATATCAATTTAAAAATTGGGTGTTGGTTTCAATCGAGAATGGACCCTTACAATTCAACTCAATTTGAATTTGATTACAGGCTGACCTACAAAAAAAAATTTGCAAGTTAAAAAATGACCAAATGTCTTTGAATGGAGATGTATATTTTTCCATGGAATGCTTGAGTTTGCAGTGTCATTAACTTCATTGCCTTGTGTGAATTTTCTTGTTGATGTAGAATCATTTTTTTAATTTGGATGTTGAGAACTTAATATTTTTGGTTGTGTTGGAGCTTCTTAATTTCTTTTTGTTGGCTTGATTACATGAGGTTGAAGATAATTTTATTGTGTGCATGCATTTCCTTAATTTTTTGTGTACTCCATGTGTACCATTTTACAAAGGCAGCGTCAAAACTAGACACAAAACATAAGCAACATCAAGGATCATGTGCCATCACAAACATACTCACAGTGTACATAAGATCCCCTTATCAAATTTCAGGCGGATATAGGACACAATCACTACCAAAAATATATGTTTTTATTAAGTATTAAGTACATATGCAATCAAATTCGCCATTATAACTTCATTGTTGACACTTACTTAGCAACAAAGTCAAAAATTTTACTTTTACTTGACTTCGACAATGACTCCGTATCACTCCAAAATAAAAATTTCAATGCACCTTATTAATCCAAAATAAATTGTTATTTCTCTACATTCACTCACCCTTACTCTATTAATATGTTTTAAATCATTTTATACTCACCTTAAAATGAATTATAAAGCCATAAGAAATACCACAGATGGGTTCCACGCTACTCGATTCTTCTATTTGCACTCAATCCTTGAATGGAAATGTTAAAAGAGCCTCCCATCACATCTTCACATAAAAAACACATGCAATATCAACTTTCAATGTTGATAAATTCAAGGGCTACTCATCAAAAAACTTGGGTGGCTTCCAAATAAAAAATTGTAGTACTATCACATAAAAATTCATATTTTCTTTTCAGACCACAAATCCACAAGTTACAATACCAGTATCAGCTCTCTACAGCAATGGCACACTCAGTTAACCACAAGAAATAATCCCATTTTCTTTGTCTATTATCTATGGAAATTCCTGTCAAAATAAAATACCAACAATGTCTCCTTTATCCACGAATGGGCAACATACACTAACAAAAATGTTAATCGACAACACAAATCTTCTGTTGCAACAATGTAAAACGAGAAACAATGTTAACTCCATGTGCCTCACACCTCTTCAAATGTTGTCTCTTCCACTCAATGAGCTACCTTTAATATTAAATGAAACAATTTTTATTTGGATTTGGATCTCCAATACATGTCATATATGTGCACCATGTTCAAAAGTTCCTGTAATAATTAATAGGATGCCATAACCGCTCTTACAAATGAGACACAATTATTCTTTCGGAATGTGCAACAATGTGTCTTTCTACAACCTCTACACCCTGCAAAGATCTCTTCTAGCTGCTTCACATCTCCTAGTGCTACACTTATGGAAAGACCAATGCTATGATTTCAGGCAGAATGTACAACAATTCTTTAAATGGGTGGCAACATATACAATTATTTTAATTGCAAGAAACTTATACAACAATTATGTTACAACAAATACAATTTGATTGGCTTCAATCCAAGAGGTAATACAATTTATCATCTTAGAAAAAAAGAATATGTCACAAGCACTCTTGCTAGATAATAAGAGACCATAAAATTTAAATGTGTAATTGGACGAAAATGTCTTCTCAATGTTAGAACTCATTTTTTTGTGCTTGAACCTGTGCCTTGAATGTCCAATCTTCTCCTTCAATATTAATTTCAATGCCTCTTAGGAAGGATACACCAGACATAGTGTACTTGCTCGCCTTTTTTATCACCATCAAGATGACCTGAAACATGTCAGATTTGTGTTGTCAGTAGAACAAGTCAGATCTATCCCATAGTATGAAACATAAAACCAATGTTGTCACTATTTATATGGCACCGTGAAGTTGCCTATCCTAGGCTCTCCATCTAGTGATCGATTTCTCTTCTAGCAAGCAACCAAAGCTCTCTCTTCCTCCTCCTTGGAAACACACGCTCGAATCCATGAGCTCAACGTCATGTCGACATGAGGGTTGGATGTTCTCCAAGTCACCCCGCCTCAGAAAAAAAAAAAAAAAATCACTTTCAAAAAATCATCCTGGTGAAATATTTTGCAGAGTATAGACTTGATGTTCAAGAATGTTCAGTCATGTTCCATAAGAAAAATACATCTAATCATTTGAAAATGAAATAGGCTAAGGAAAATATGAATGCAAACTAGAATAGAAAAACACTGCAGTAGATGAAATGATTCAATTGTTGCTCCAATGGAATGTATTATTTTGCCAACGAGCGGAAACGTGAAGCTGGGTTACACTTTTGTGAGAATCGGGGGCCGAAAAAATTTTTCGGCAATAGTTCGGCCAAACATTTTATAAAGTTTGGCCGAACTATATAATAGTTCGACCGAACTCGTGATTTCGTTTAGATTGACGGCACAGTGATGGTGCGTGAAAATAGAATTTTTGCCGCAGATTGGAAAACCGGCAATAGAAGTTCAGCTGAACTTATAAAAATGTTCGGCTGAACTAGGAGTTTGGCCAAAATTTTACTTTTAAAATAGTTCGGCCAAACTATTTTCTATAAATAAATCACTTGCGAAGATTGTATGTTTACCGTTTTCATTCTTCGTGTGATTTTTGCTGTCCCTGTCGCTGGTGCTCTCTTCCTCCTGGCCACGCTAGTGCTCTGTTCCTCCTGGCCGTGTTGTTTGCTGTCACGTCCATGCTCTTCGACTCTGACGGGTATGTCCGCGCTCTTCAAAATCCTTTTCTGTGGAGAATGAACGAGTTTCCACTCTATTCTAATCCATTTGTTCTTCAAGGGTCTTTCAATTTTTCTTGTGGGTTGGGTGGTGTGTATTTTGCTTCAATTCGTTAGGGTGGACCTTGCTATAATACAAATTACGTTCATGTCCATGCTTCATATGCAATGAATATTTATTATCAAATTTATATCAATGATTGTAAAATCCAGTCCTTTTTCTATAATAGTGAACCGATTGCAATACTCATTACCTGAATCAGTTTGTATTTTTGATGGTGTGCTTACAAACAATTTGTCATCTTGAGGAATTTTAGCAAGTTATCCAAAATGTGATTTAAAATTGATTGACAAATGTAATAATAGAATCACTGGGAGATTATTCGGTATATGTATTTATAGTACGACTTCCTAGATATGAAATTCAGGCAACTTATTATGCTTCTCCAATGAAGCTTTGTGTTTGTTTTTTTCATACACTATAGGTTAATCACAGGCTATCAGAGCCTAGTGGATTGGATAATTTTTATTGTTTTGAATGTATGGAGTATAATGCTTATATCTAGTGAGAAATGAGAAAGAAATTTTGATGTGGTGTCAACTTTGTATATTTTAGAGAATACATGAATTGGTGTATATGGAATTTCTGTAATTGCAAGATATATTTAATGAAATGGCTTATTTTTAACAAAATCTTCAAACGAGTATTACTTCCTATATACGATTATCACCTTAATACAAATAGGACTTCTATTTTTTCTCGGAAACTAACTATTTAGTTTCAGTTTGTTAAACATAACTTATACTTGAAAACCAGGGTATTTTTCATACTGAAAAAAATCTATCTTACCAGAGTATGGTACCCAATAACACATGTCCATGTCCTGTTGGTAATAGCCTTCAGCATACTCGCTGTCATAATTTCTCGAACAAAACTTATTCATGGAGTCTATAATTCATATATTCTGGGAATCTATATATAGAGTTCTTGCAAGTTGCAGTTTGGTGTTTGTGTCTGATGCTCATAGTTACAGTGCTTCCTGTTTTACAGTTTGTGTCTCATTCTGTATGTACATTTATAATTTGTATGCTATATGTACATTGATTGAATTCACAATTCATCCCTTATTTATAGATTTTTGATATTATCCATTTATCGTTGCTCCACTTTTGCACATTGATGAATGAAAAGACTTTTATAGTGGATAGCCCATCTTCTCCCATGTTATTTGGAGCACTTGTTGAGCCATTCAACTCTTTTGCAAAAATTGCAAAAAGAGTGTGCAAGTAGGTAGCCTACTTTGCAGGATTGGATCATCTTCTTTTCTATTCTTTTTTTTCTATCTATATGACGCTTGCCTCTAGCTTCTCCACATAACTCTCAGCTTCAGCATGCTCATTAACCTCTTCTCTACCATTTTCTTGACACCATGGAGGGATTTTAAATTCAAATTGTCTCCATGACAACTTGGACATCTACCTCTCCTTAATCAAATTATAAAATTCTTGTTTCATGGCTGTAATATTTTTCCAAATCTGCAACTTAGTTGCAGGTTTTATGATTTACATGTTTCTGGAAAAATTAGTGTTGTTATCACCTTCAGCGAACTGGATGGATCTACTTTGAAGCTTTCATTAAACTATTTCCTTTTCTAATAGTGCTTGCTTTCTCCCCTCCAAAATTTTCAAAGACTGCAAGTCTTTTTCAGTAAAAATTTATTGTCAAAAAGCCTAGAAATGAATTCTTCTACTTCTAAAAGATCCTTTTTATCTTTTCTTGCCTTATTTTTAGACTAGTTAGCAGCCACTTTCTTAACTCTTTTGATATTGTCCACAAAGTATTTCATTAAAGTTCCCCCAAAGCTTCATCATATTTTACTCAAATGTTTGTAATTAAGAATCCATCCATATCAATAAAGGTATAATACTTTGGTTCATATTGTCCATTATTTTTGTTATTCTATTTCCTTTTGTGATATATTTGAGTAATATTTGTAAGTTGTAACTTTCACTTTGAATATTTCTATTTGGCACACCACAAATAGGAATTTAAACTCTTAAATTAATTAATATAGATTTAATTTGATTTCAGATTTATCAAGAGGTGTTAATATGGATTTAAGTTACTGTAAATGAAATTTATAATTTTTTTTTTTTTGGTTCATTCCCAAATATATATTTTTTAAAGTTAATATTATTTAAAATTTTATAGTATGAGTAACTCTTGTCTTATATTTGATTAATTTTTTATATAATTGAAATTCAAAAGCAGATGATTTTGTCCAAGTTTTAATTGTTTAAAATATGATTGTTTGAGCAACTCTTTCTTTGGGATACAAGGAGGCTGAAAGATTTTTTTTTCTTGTATATTTGAAGCTCTTCATTATTATAGAAAATGATTTTTTACTAGTATATTTTTATGCTCTTTTCCATAGTAATTTCATAGTGTATGAAGTTTTAAATTGTTTTTATTATTTTTATTATACGTTGGATGTGATTTTGATTGAAAATGCTTCTTTCTTATTTATTAATTAAAAGAAATTATTAGAAAAATGATTGCTTTAAGCCTTGGAATTTACAATCAAAATTAGAAAATGTATCTTAATCTAAACTGTTTATGAAAAATTTAATATTGTTTGATTTTATCTACCATGTCCTTTTTACATATTTCTAGAATAATATTATTTGTAGTTTCCAGTTTTTTGTAACATTTTACTACCATAATCAAAATCTATAGAAATAATAATCTAACATTATAATATCCTGAAATGGTGCTAGCCAACTCAAATATAGTATTGCAAATCCCTGGCTAAGTTAGGTGAGGAGGCTATGTATTACTTAGTATTGTATCCATATTGGGGTTGCAAGTTCTATGGGTTCAAAATAACACTTGCAAACAATTTTTTTCCATATGACCTCTCTTTTTCATAGATAAATTTCATTCTTTTAGCCATTATGGATTTGAGAAAAATACATCCTGACAGGCCAATAAAAAGCCTTAAAAATGAATTAAACATGAACAACTATTAAATATGGGTAACCAAGTAGCATCAAAACAAACAACTAGATCACCAAGGCTATTAGTGATAAATAATAAACATCCTAGGATACTTCAAAATTCCATGTAAATAATTTTTTACCTAAAATCACTAGATGGTGAGGCCCACAGCAACAACTGCAAAAGAAATGCAATATAACCAATAAAACTATATCAACAAAACATATGTTCTTGAATGAGGTTTTGGACTCTTTAGATATAAATGTACACCATGGCAATGTATTTTAAATATAAAACTTTAATCCATGTGCTTAACCTTAACATTGACACTAATGGAATACAATTTTACTCACTTCTTTATGATAGAAAAATATGCGGATGAGTATTGCTCATATATCCGTAGTCAAAAGGGATAGATTAAAAAGGGATGCTTCGGTCATCTATAAAAGATAAATTAAAGAAGCATGACATATTGACATATAATTTTCCTGCGTGGAAAAATATAGTTACCGAGAGTTCAAAACTCATGCATTTGAATACAAAGTGGGTATACGAATGAGCAAGTAGATTTTTTCTAGAAATGAGGAAGTGAAGGTTGATAGAGAGCCACACAAAATTGAAAATTCATACCTTAACAAAATTTTTAGATCCTTTTAAAGAAAACATATTTAATCAACTTTCATTCAAATATATGATAAACTCAACCCAATTTTATGAAAAATCGTATACCATTTTTTACATAATTTCACATAATACAAATTTAGATAAATATTACTTAAGTATTGTTATAAAGATTTAACTACCCATCGAGAGATGGCCAAGTGATTGAGACAGGGCATCATCACAATAAAAAACCAAGTACAAATTATAGTAATCCTAGAATCATGCTTTACATAAGGTAAAATTGGGGAACTCGTGACTTGTACTATAGATAAAAGAACATTTACCCTTACCAAAAAATATATGATAAAAATTGACAAACTACATAAGCTTAAGCTTAAGGGGATCTATAATCCTTCTTGCCTTCCATATAGATAATGAAAATCTCTCCAGAGTTAGCTAAGACTTCTAGCGTGTAAGGTCGCTATAAAAACTTAACTTCATACATTTTTCTCTCTAACTTCACATTCCTAGTTGTATTTTCAACTATGGAACAAAATACAATAACACAAAATGGAACTCTTACTCCTCCTAGTGGCCAAGTATTTAACATAGCATGATAGCCAACTAGGTGTAAGATTTGACTCTGTTAAACATTAACGAGGCTTGTGATTTTAGACCTTTTAGAGTCTTGTTAAAATTCCACATGTAGCTAGGTTGCCATGCATGAGTAATGGGGGTAAAATGTTATTCTCTCATACCATGACCTAGTCAACATGATAGTAATACGTTTTGAAAAATAATTTGTTTATGGATTCTATTTTCCACATTCTCTCGACCATATCAAAAACCTTCTTATAATATTTGAAACCTAAGGTCTTTCCCATACCAAAGTATGTTCTTTTAAAACATGTTTTCTTGGTGATATGGGTGATTTAGAAATGATTGCGAGAGCAAAATTCCTCATTTAATATGTACAATATGTTTGGTTCATGCCACTAAGCCAAGAATTTTAAATTCAACTGAATTTTAATATAACCAACTAAATATTGCAAAAAAAGAATAAAACAACTTGTGTTAGGGTTGTGAATTTAGGCATTGAAACAACACACCATGATATTTCAAATTTAAAAATAATGGTTTGAGTCCTAGGTGAATTTGATGAGGTAGTGGCTCTCCTCTGAATACTAGAAATGAATTAAATAACTAGATAGAGCTTTCAACATCCTCTTCTTTTACATTCTCATTAGCTGCATGTTTATTAACTTCTTCTTGCAAAGTGGGTGTCAAACTTTTCCATTCATCATGAACACAAACTTCACATGCTTGAGGTAATGAACACGAAATAAAATTCGTTGTTGGAACAACTTCATGTGCCTCCTTGGCTTTGGAGCATTCTCCATGTTTTCCGTAACCAAGACCCAAATAATTCGGCCCTTCCTCAACAAAATTTGGCTCAACTATGCCTTGTATTAACTATGCCTTGTACATGTTTGCCTTTAAGCCTTTACTTTCATAACACATTTTCATCAAAAATTTGGACCTTACTCAGGTCTAGTGTGTCTCTCAAAAGCACTTACACATTCATTTTGAGAGGAAATTGAACACAGAAACCAATAGCTAATTCTTCTAACTAACCTTGACTAAAATGAGCTAAATTGTACTTTGATACCAACATGATTTGAATATGGACAAACTAGTTTTATTGGGCTATCTCCCTCATTAGTTAAATACAAATGTGTTTAGGATCGTTTTAAGTTATCCAATTGGGAAGGGGTTTGTGTCAAGATTTAAGTGTATTTTGTGATAAATTTATGAGTTAATTAGCTTTTAAAAACTCTTATACAAATAAAATGCAAAATTTTTATTTAGGAAATTTTTTTCCCCCAATCCAAATTCTGATCATTGGACATGTAAGAGGAAGAAAGAGGGAATTCACTTTTCACATTCTAGACCTTGTCTAAACCAAAATAAACTAGAGGTTTGGTTTTCAAATACATTCACTTATTTGTAAAAGTTCTAGCTACCAAAAGTCCATATCCCAATCTACCTCGCAAGAAATACATTTAGTACACCACTGGTTAGTTTTTTGTCTTCCTATATTCTTTATCAACCTCTTCTAGTGATTCTTGAAAGGTGGATACTTAAATCCTTCCTAAAAATTTGAGCTCTAAAATGAGAAGACATACAAGGTCATTTTAATTCATTCTTAGATAATGAAAATGATTGTTCCAAGTCTCATGTTACTTCTCATGTTATTTTATAAACCTTGAGTGGAAAGAAAAATAGGAGGGCAGAAATGTAAGAAATATAAAACATAATAAAACACAACGTAAGAAATAGAGAACATAATGAAACACACACATACATATATCTCTAGACAATCAACACAATTATTTTCCTATGAATCCTTATGGGAGACAAGCAACCCTAAAAAGTAATGATGCTCTAGGTAGCTTAGAATCCTATTTGTTTTCAAAATAATGATGCACTCCCATTTGATTCTCATGATTAGGTTGTAATCATGAGGCTCTCACTCAAGAGTGGACCTTCCCAAAATCTTGTGATGTCTTGTCTTCCCATTTATGGTAAAGAAATCAAATATTTCTATCAATTCCACCTTGCAACTCTAACAGACATTGAATTAAATTTCATCGCAAGACAGGGCTTTCAAAGGACACTCTCAAAGCCAACCTTCATTATGGCTTTGAAACACATGGTAAGTATCAAGACTTAGCAACTTTATTTGCATAATTTTTTCTAGCATGGAACTTAATGTCATAGCCTTCTTTTGCCTAAATGAATGCAAATTTCCTTGCCATTTTTCTTGCGACATTCATAATTCATGCTCATGGCAAATGATTGTGTTGCAATTGTGACAACATTTGATGTATGCAGAAGCTAATAAAAAATGGTCGAAAATGACATTTTTTCTCTGTTTTTTTGAATATTTAAGGAAAATTACACCAAGTAGCTTCCAACCTCATATGACCATCATGTCAAACTCATCTCAGGATATTGTCCAAGTAAGAGACACTTAAGCAAGCAATCTAGTATACATGAGTCCAATTTCAATTAGCAGCAATGAAAGTTCTAAGTATGGTGCAAACATTGATCTACATCCTCAATGGGGCATGTTTGATGAAAATAATTTGGGGAGTGAGTGAGGGAGATGGTAGGAGAAAAAAATCAAGGAATCCTTGGGAAATTGAAAAATATATAACTAATAAGGTGGAAGACATTTGTAACCTAAGATAGAAACTTGTGAGGAAATGGGTGAAGTTGGTATTAGACACCCAATTGGAAAACCTCGAGGAGAAAACATTTCTCCCACTTTATTTGTTGGCATAACCTAGTAAGTGTTATTCACTAGCATGTATTTTGTAAAGGCCTTTCAACCTAGTTCCCATTCAACTCCATCCACCAAGTTGTAGAGGATTCCAAGCCTAATTTCATAAAAATTAAGTTGGGGATGATCACATTGACTTGCTTGATGACATGTCTATGAAGATTAACTACCTTGAACTATTTTTTTGCGTAGGGAAAGAGACACATTCCCATGTCTGAGCATGAAAACATTATTTGATATTGTTAATTCCTCTAGTGTTTACATCTACAAGTTCTATAGGCAGAGTCTGTAAAGGGCCAGGTAGCCTCTGGATCTCATCTTTTATGAAAGGTGACATATCTAGTAAATGCCCCTACAGTCAATCTCTGGAATGGATCTAAATAGAAGTTCTTCATTTTAATATCCGTAAACATAAAAAATTTAAGGTAAACTATGTACATGTGTCGTTTCTTCCACAAAATAAAGTGTATAAGTAGTAAATTTCATACCAAGTGTGCTCCCACCATGTAAAGCGCAATTTGGTGAACTTATCATTTTTATAATATCTTTTTCGATTAAATTTAGTTTCACACATGATAAATTATTGCTTTGAAAGTTGTGTTCTACATAATTTGTGTACACTAAATTACAAATTGATTTTTCGAAATCTATTTTGTGTAAATGTCGACCAATAGATATATATCATGGAGGATGAAAGACGAAGATCAGCCGAATCCCATATGGAGGTTCAAGGATCGGAGGATGTTCATGGTATTTAAATATAATCTTAAATCTCCATATATGTGTGTACATATGAAATTGATTTTTTTATTAACTTTGTGAGTGAAATTAGCTGTTAATAAGTTTCATATTTTAATTTTTAGGAGGTAAGAGGAGAAGGATTTCTTCTCCATCCATGGAGCATGGCCAAGGTTCAACCGGTCTAGGTATGAGTGGTAGCAGGTTGCGGGAAGGGGGTGATATTTATTCCCCCGAAGGCCAATCAATGGCTACTAGTTCTCAACAGGGTCACTGTGGGTCTAGTTCTCACCAGCGTCATTCTGGGTCTGGTTCTAAGGAGGGTCATGTTGGAGAAGATGTTAACCAACAAAATCAAGGTTGCCATGAATTTCAATATTTTTTCATTAAATTTGTACAAAATTTTTTATACGTGTTTTTTCTAATATACAGAATTTTATATATATTGATGCAGAGGCTGAAATGTTCAAGCTAGTGGTCAAAATAGATGCAGTGCAGCTCGCTACATTCAAGAAGAAGGCTGTCAACCCAGCACAACTTATCCGGCTGAGGTTACTAATATACCATGGGAAACCAACATGGCGGAATGCACCTTACAAAGGTGTGAAAGCCTTCATGCAAAATTGCAAAGAGATCTCATGGATTTGTCTCTACCTACTGAGAGTAGACAAAGCCTTGAAATAGTTACACATTCATTGGGTGAAATGGTAAATGTGTACAGAAATTTGGGGCCAACGATAGATTTGTTTGTAGAACTGATGAGAAAGACAAAAGAAATAGTGATAGGTCCCGATAAATGGCAGGACATAAAACAAAAAGTTACAAGAGAAGAGGCCAAGTCAATGTTTAATTATAAGGAAGGGCCAAAAAGAAAAATGTTGAAGGTGCAGTATTTCAAGCACCCAGACAAAGCTGGTTATTTGTATGATCGACATCTTGCGGCCCTTGGAAGGCTTCCATGGAACGATGAGGTTCCTGTTTATTTTGCACAAATGTTTTATGTAGAATTTTTTTTGGGTATGAAACCCGACTACAATGACCTTCCTTCAGAATTTTTTCGCCTGGGGAGAGGTCGATTATATCAACGTAGGGGCACTAAGCGAGATGTGGAGTTGCCTAGCCCTGAGCCGCCATTGGTGAGTCGACTGTTTCGAGTCAAAACTCTGTGATCAGAGATGGATGCGACTTCTCAAATAAGTAGAGAAGCAAGAGATGTTATGATCGACAATGTTCATAGCGGATTGAGTGGAGTCGATCTTTGTTTAAATCGACAAAGAGCACATGAAAATGCACGTGCCAATTTTTTTTATCATACAAATGAGGAGATTTACAACATGAATATTGGAGATCCCTGAACATATGCAATAAATTATCGCAATGGTTTGCAAGACCTAATTTTTCATGAGGAAGAGGGCACCGGAATGGTATATGTTAGTGACCTTAGGGCTTGAAATTATTTTTACATATACATGTGTACAATTTCTAATAAATACATGTGTATGTACATATATACATTTATTTGTATGTGTACATTAATCTAAAAAAAATTTATGATTGTATGTTAAAACACCATTTGCAGTTCTTAGGCATGATGGGTGATGAAAATGTTAATATTACGTTCGGGACCTCCGGTTCAAACGATGCAGATGGGTCTGACCATCATGATATGTTGGCACATGTATGTTAGTGTTTTTTAAGTGACTCTAAAATAAATAATTGTTTCCATACATGTACATGTATGTATATATATAATTTGATAAAATGTTTTAAGAGGTACCGATTCCGTTTGATGTTTTTGGGATGGCGGTACCTTCTTCTTCCTTAGGAGATGTACCTTCTACTTCATTGGGAGATGAGCCACAAGTATGGACAATTTTTCACAAGTTTAAAATTTATGTTTAAAAGTTATATATATATATATATTCTACCTCAAAAAGTTCCATTAAAAATTGAGATATATATATATATATATATATATTTTGAGTTATTTAAATTTTTTTGAATTTAGGTTCCTATAGAAGATTTTTTTAATCCGCGGACTCTAGCGATGGAGATAGGAACATCCACAACATTTGAACAAGTTGTCTTTAGTTCCTTTTTTTAATATTATTGAAAATAAGTTTATATATGTACACGTGCATTTTCATTTGAAAGTTTTTAATTTATATAAATTATATATATATATATATATATATATTTAACTGTACATGTATATTGTACAGTTTACCACTACAGATGTTCTTAGGGGAGAACATGTTCATCAAATGGAGAGGGAACCTTACGAGGTATTGCATGATTTTTTTGTTATATTTCGTTTTTTACATGAAGCTCTAGATATATATATTCTCATTCATTGTTAAAACTTCAAATTTTAATGTTCAAGTACATGTGCATTGTGTATGTAGGTTTCCTATTCACAGGATAGGGCGCGGACTGAGACCCAGACGCTAGATCCTCCATTTGATGGACATGATTTACTGTAGATTTGATTTCAAAATTTAGATGGTTTTAAAATTTGTTAAACTTGATACACTTTGATACTCAAGTGAGATTTACAATTTTTGGACATATTTTATTACATTGTTATTATATAATTTGTTTTATTTAATTGTTGGATGGTTTTGGTACTTTTGGCATGTGAATGTGAAGTAATGTTGTCATCTGAACTACATTTGGCATGTGATATTTAATGTTAAATGTTTTTGTTGGATAGTTGAATTATAATTGGCATGGCATGTGAAGTTTTTAAAACTCAAGTTTTGGATGGTTTCAATCTACATTTTGCATGTGATATTTAATAAACTTTAAATGTTTAATGTTTTAATGTTGCACAATATATAATCAAAAGGGTTTTAAAACTTAAAGTTTTGGATGGTTTCAACCTACATTTGCACATGTGGTAAATTGAAATTATGTTACTTGTAACAAGACAATCCCCATTGATTTCATTGTATATGTTGATTTCTGATTTGATATAATTTCATGTATGATGGTACATTACTTGTAAAGTCATTGGATTAATAGTGTTCATTGATTTCAGTGTAAGCGCAAAAAATTATTGACAATGTAGAGCGATTTTTGTGTTATAATAATTAAACCTAATAATATTGGAGAGCAAGAGAGACTTGAGGTATGGTGTTTACTACAAGAGTTCGAGCTAAATATTTAAATGGTTTATGATTTATGATTTATACTTTATTTTTAATATAATCGATACGGAAAGATGACAAAACTAATAAGGGTGACAATAAGAATAGAAGAAGAAAATAGTTTAAGATTGATCACAATAAATGCTATTTGTAATTGATTACATTTTAATTATTCACATTCTATCATTCAATATTATTACATTGTCACTTTGCATTCAAAAATTTTATTTGATCATTTTCCATTATTAAAGTTATTCTACAATATTTATCATCTCAGCAAATTGAGGTAACTAAGAAAATTTAAAATTAAAATGACTTGATAAATCTCAAACATATTTAGCATATTTAAAATGGTTATATTAATATTAGATGTATTTACATATTATTGATAAAATTAATCATATTTTTCTCATATTATCGATAGTTTTTCCTTGGTTGCACACGACTGAAACCAACTTAGATCCATATTAACTACGAATCTATCAAGCACCGAGAGGGATCAAATCTCTCGAGGTGTAAACCTTTCCTCAAGTTTTGCACTCAAAAAAGAGGTTTGCACCTCTAGATATTTGATCCCTCTAGGCGCTTGATAGATCCATAGTTATGATGGATCCAGGAAAATAAATTTCTAAAAATAAGTAAGGGAAAAGCAGCATAGCAAACAATTAGGAGTAGATTTAGGGCATAGGGAACAATTAGGAGTAAATTTAGGATTATGTGATAGTTGGGTGAGATAAAATCATATTTTAATAAAATAATGGCAATTTGTAGGAGAGACAAATAGTGGATATGACATGTATTTTGGTGAATAATCAAATTTATGGAATTAAACAATTAATTATTTTTGTATGTGAAAACAAGATTCACACCTAATCCTCACCTGAAAGACTAAATTAAACACATTATTATTAAGGGGGCGAGGAGCTTTCTAGGTTTTGAGCTCCCCATTGTTAGATGAGTGTCGTAATGGCATTCCATGTATTTTTGTGAGAACTTATGATATTGTGATATTCTAATTACAAAATAGTGATCTTGAGTACATGCTGGATAATGTAGTAGATAGGAACTTTTTGATAAGGGGAGATTAGGGATGTGACCAAATTCCTATCAGTGAAAAAAAAATTCTTCCCCTTCCTATAACTCAATTGTAGCTTTGGGGGCCAAAGGTAAGAAGAGTACCTTGGAATTTCTTGGGTGAAAAACCAAGTAGGTCACCAAATTTGGTCTAGTGCA